>ML787340.1:19909-60126 GCA_009831015.1 Picea engelmannii | reverse complement strand
ATTGGTTTGAGTTATCTCTTGAACATTGTATAAGCTATTTATGATAAGGACGTTTTTGCTGGGTTTTCTTCCCCTAGAGGGTTTCCCAGGATAAATGTTGTGTCTCTTGTGAATGTGTATTTCTCAGTGATCTTGTTCTTATGTTGCTCTTATCTATTAAAATGCAAAGAACTATAATAATGGCATAAAACATTAACATTGTTCATCGTGTCTATGTGTTAATTTTATAAATACGTGTTTTCATTTTGTTTCGCTTATAAATCCAAAACACATAAGGTAGATGATTTAGGTAAAACCCCTCCTTAGATCCCCTCACCTTTTCCCTCTTGTGGTATCATATCCCTCATAGGCGCTCAAGATCAACAAATATTTATCTTTCCTCTTTATTAACTACAAAATAGAAAAATTACATATTCACAATACCATGGTGTATTTGTCCCATAGATTTAGTGTAGCAGATTTACAAAGTTCTATGCAAAGTATTTAAATATTTAATTACAAATAATTTTAGGAGTACAAATTGGGATATTACATAATGGCATGTACAACCTAGGTTTCCTATTATTGGACTTACTAGTGCTACAAAGAACACAACCTCTAATAAATTTGGAAACTTGTTCTCACATATTAAGCCAATAGGCATACCTCTATGGATTGGCAATGGTATTCCCAACACCAAAATGTCCAAAACTTTGAGAGCTATGAGCTTCCCTCATCAACTAAGTTCTCTAAATCCTTGTGGTATACATAACTTTCCCAACTTGCAGAATAGTACATCTTGAAGATGATATCCATTCCCTTATGAATCAACAATGGTTTCTCCTTTAGTCGTCAAAAGACAAGTCCAAGGTTGGCATCCTCCCTATAATATTCACTCAACAATTTGTGTGTGAAGTGCTCAAGTAGTGTAATGAATCCTACAACTACAATCTCTTGCATGGGTGGCCTTGACAACATATTTGAAAGTTTGTTTATCACACCTTTCTTATATTTTATAAGCATGTGGAATTGTTAAGAAAATCCCAATTACTTATAATGCCTTGCTACATTGCGGCTTTAATATTGAAACTACTAGAAAGGTTAGTGGTTAGTATGGATTATGGTTTCCTTCCCCAATAGATAATATTTCCATCTCTTGAATACTTGTACTAGGGAAAATATATCCTTTTCATAGGTAGGGTAGTCTGACATTTCTCCATGGAACAACTTTGAATGGTAGCAATTGTTCTTCCTCTTTGTATAAGCACTACCTCCATGGAATTTCATTTCAATCTCCAAAGGTTGTTACAAATTAGGCATGGCCAACACCAGTGCATGCCTATTTTTTCATTTTAGCTCTTCAAAATACCTTTGTTGCTTCTTTCCCCAATGAAAACTCTTTCCTTGCTGCTACTATTGAAAATTTGAAATGAACTTCCTTAGATATTGAACTTCTCTCATGAAATTTCTTACTTCTATCATTCTGATAGGTATAAGCCGCTTATTGATGGTTTCAATATTGGCTATATCAACCTTTGATTCTTCTCCACCAATCACAAGTCCAAGGTATGCCAAGGATTATTTTCAAAACTAATACTTATTGAGATTAATATATTGCTCCTTCTTAAGTGCGTCTAATACCTATTTTAGACGCGAGATGTGCTCTTTCCAAGTAACATTGAAGATCAACATGCCATCCAAATATGAAGGTGATTCTTTCAAACTTAATACCATTGATGAGGCTTGTGCACATGCATGGTACCTTGAAGGAGATAATAAGAAACAATAGTTTAATGGGTCAAAATAAACAAAGTCGCAAGAACACCCTAAAGGTGAAAAGAAGAAGGGGAAAGGTAGAGGAAAAAATATGGTTGTAATTCCAATAGAAAACCAAAATGATAACAAGTATTTTAATTATTGTGATGCAGATGGCCACATAGAGAGTTGTTGGAAACTACATCTTGAGTTGAGACCCAAATACTCCAAATAACAATATAAGAAGAATAAGACTTTGTTGATTAAGGATGGAGATCAAAGGGTGGAAAAAAGCTAAGATATTAAAAGTAAGTTGACCCATACTTCAGTTAAAGAGAGTTATCCTTGAGTAGTATCATTCCATAGGAGGAAAAACTAGATGACTAAACTCCTTCATAGTAATATTCAACTAAAGAAAACTAAGGTAGATTGCTTGTTTAAGATCATGGTCAAATTTGATTTCAGACCAGTTGATTGAGAAGCTTGTATTGGAGGTGCATGAAAATCCTTGTCTATATCCATTAGGATGGGTGAGACAAGAAATGGAATCGAAAGTCACAAAAAAAAATAATTTCAAATTTTTTATTCAATCAAACTTCATCGATGAGGTAGAAGTAGATGACATCCCATTAGATGTATTTGGAGTAATTTTGTGGAGTCATTTTTATATATTAGGGATGATATCTTTAAAAGAAGGGCTAAGTAATATGAACTTGTGAAGGATGGAAAGTTCTATGATGATAATGCACATAAGATTCATTCAAACTCTCATTGATAAGTGCACACCAAGATTGGAGGTTAATTAGTACTAACAACAAATTAAAGCTATGATTGATAAGTGCATAGGCTAGGATACAATACGAAATTGTTGTTTTTAATAATCAATACAAACAACAAATTAAAGCTATGATTGATAAGTTCATATGCTAGGAGACCATACAAAATTGTTGTTTTTACCAATCAATACAAACAACAAATTATAGCTCTCATTAATAAGTGCACAATCTAGGAGTTTGATCAATACAAACAACAAGTTTATATTGTCATTTTTGAGAGAAAATAAGCAACAAAGAGAAGGTAATATATATATATTAGTGCATCCTTTGAGGGATGTGATAGGAAGTAGAAACAACATATGGAACAATGGATTGATTCCTACAAGGAAGTATTTTAAGAACCTAAAGGGTTGCCACCTAAGAGATAAATTAAACATCAAATAATTCAATTGTTCCCATAAACTTTACTACCTACATTAGATTATATAGATAGTCCATTTTAGAATCAAATGAAGCAAAGAAAAAGTTGTATTCATTGTTAGAGCAGGGAGTCATAAATCCTAGTACTTCACCTTGTGGGTCACCCACAATTATAGTGCCCATGAAGGATGAAAGTTATTGGATGTGAATTGAATACACAAGTTTGAAAAAAGTGTCCATCAATAACAAATATCCTTTTCCAATGATTGATGAGTTGTTGGATTGAGAAAAAAATCTAAGCTCTTCACAAAGTTGGACCTCAAATCAGGAAATCATCGAGTAAGAGTGAAAGAAGAAGACACTTGGAATACAATGTTCAAGACAAGGCAAGGTTTGTATGAATGGTTAGTTATGCCTTTTGGATTATGTAATGCACATGTATCTATCATGTGTTTGATTAATTATGTGCTATAAATATCTCAAGTACTTAAGAAGCACTTCATGACTCTTAAGAGATATCCCTAACTAAATTTCTCTCTTTTAGAACTTTGTAGTGAATTCCTTCACTATCCGTCCTTGTATCTCTTTGAGGTAAAACCAACTTATCTTTTGTTCCTCCTTATGGCCAATAGGAAAAAACCATGACTTAATCATGTCCTTAAACACTTCCCATTTTTTCACTGGTGGTTCATTACCCAGTCTTCTATCAATGACATCACTTTTCCACCATGCCAAATCATGAATTTCTAACCTCAAATGAGAAAAAGAGATTCTTTGTGTTCCACTTGCCGCATGCACACTAAAATAAACTTTCAACCATTGAAACCATTGATTCAACTTCAAGGAGTATATATCATTTACACATGGCTTCATGTTAATCTTCGCCTCTACTTCGAATGGTGATTGACTCTTGCTACATTCTCCTATATCCTTCTTTGGTTTCTCCACTTCAGGTATTTTCTCACCTCCACCTTCTTCATCTCAATTAAAACTCGACTCTTGCAACTTATTTTTCTTCTTCTTCTCTTGTACCAATGTCGAACCAAGTTAACAAAAATATGGTTCATATTAGATGCTACTGGTGCCAATAAGACACATCCAAGGCCATTTTAGCCATCTAGTTTTGCAAATAGGTTATTCCATGTTGGGTCTCATTGCACGTATTTTTTCATGCCTTCCCAAAATATAGAGTGCTTAATGCATGCACTATTTTTGTGAAATCTAGAATGACCCACGAGCAATGATGAATGCAGCTCCTCTAACACCCTTGGTTTAAAACTAGAATTACACAATAAAAAAAGTGCCCTTTATACTACAAGGTATGTTGCTCCAAAGTATATCCTTTAGGGGTATTGGGGTCCTTCTAAATCTTATTGATGAGTTGAACCACTCTGCCATTTACAAACCATTCTTGAGAAGCTTTAGCAAGCCAATGAGGTACATGTGAGGATAGAACCAAAAGAGATCCTTCAACCTCATATTTCATAGATAAACCATCAACTACCACATTCTCTTTACCTTTCTTGTATATGATCTCACAATCATACCCAAGAATATTAGTGAATTACTTGTGATGCTTAGGTGATGATAACCTCTGTTCTAGAAAATACTTCAAACTATGATGATCTATCTTGATCTAGAGGTGCCTCCCAATGAGATATGGGTGCTAAGTATAAAAAACATGAAGGATAACCATCATCACTTTCTCATAAGTGGAATTGCCCAAATTTCTCTCACACAACTATTTCCTGATGAATTCCAAGGGACGCCCTTCTTGCATCAGTATGAATTCAATTCCTTAGCCTAAAAAATCACATTCTCAGATAAAATTTGTAGTGAAATTTGGAACAACTAAGACTAGGGTAGTATGCATGGATTCCTTTAAGAAGGAAAATGATTGCTCAACTACTTCATTGAACTCAAAGGCATTCTTCTTAATGAAGGTGGTTAAGGGAGCTACAATTTATCCACAAATTTTTAAAATTTTTGGTAGTAACGTGTGAACCCTAAGAAACCACGTAATTTTTTTTAAGCCTTGGGGCATGGCCAATCCTACATAACCTCAATTTTCTTGGGATCCATTCACACCCCATCTTGACTAATAATGTGATCCAATCATTCTACCTATGAAACACCAAAAACACATTTGAAACATTTGAGGAACAACTAGTTCTCCCAAAGGAGTTTCTAGGCTATATCAACATGCTCCATACGTTCTACCCATGTTTTGCTATAGATAAATATATCATCAAAGAATACAAGCACAAAATTGTGTAGGATGGGTTGAAAAATCTTATTTATGAGGCTCTGAAAAGTGGATGGGGAATTACAAAGGTCAAAGGGCATCACTAAAAATTCATAATGGCATTCATGAGTGTGAAATACTATATTAGGAATGTCCACCTCCTTCATCCTTATTTGGTGGTATCCTAAGCGAAGGTCTAGTTTAGTGAAAACCTTGGCATTGTGAAGCTCATCCAAGATATCATCAATAACTAGGATGGAAAATTTTTCTTTGATGATCAACTTATTTAGAGCATGGAAATCTGAACACATGCACCATTTTATTTCTTTCTTCAACACCATGCCTATTGGTGATGGGTAAGGGATAGTATTAGGATGAATTATGTTAGCTTCCAATAGTTCTTGGAAAATACTTTAAATTTCATTGTTTTGTGGATAAGGGTGATGGTAAGGATGCACATTGGGTGATTCACTACCTGGAATCAATGGAATAATATGATCATGCTCACCTTGTGAAGGGGATAAGCCATGGGGTGTGTCAATGCTTATTTAGTGTCAATTGTAAATCATGGTGGATCTCTTGTGATGGGTTATCGACAACTTGGATGGCACTGAATTGGGAAATAATGAAATAATGGCCTTATCAAGTAGCTTTTATATATGGTGAGAGATAATAATTTCCAAGGAGCAAGACTTGACCCCCCTAAGTGCATTTTTTTTACCATATTTAGTAAATCTCATGTACAATTCTTGGAAGTCCATGGTAACCAAGTCCAATGTTTGTAACCATAGATCTCCAAGTACCACATCACAACCACCCATTTCAATAGAGAACATGTTGGATTTGAGTTGGTATTCTTCTAGTTGAAGTCTCACCTTCTCACACTTTCCACCACATTTCATCATCCTACTGTTGACTATCATAATGTGAAAATTATGCATTACATGTACATAAAAATGGGTTTCCTGATCCACTAGCCTATGCATAAAATTATGGGTACCACCATTGTCAATTAAAACAATCACCTTTTTGTTCTTGATGTTTTCAATAAAATTTAGGGTTTGAGGAGTAGACATGCCAAATAAATCATGGAGAGAAATCAAGGGTCCCTCTTGAGGTGGATTTGGAATGGGGTGATTTGGAGGAGGTGACATTATGTCCTCTATTTCCATCCCAAGAGAGACTTCCTAAAAAATCCCCTCAGGGTATTAGGTTGTGATACATCTATTTGAAAGAATTTATGTTATTTGCATTTATTCCCTTTGAAAAACTTCTTATCATAGTTAAAGAAAAGCTAGAGGCATCGACATTTGGATATTTATTCTTGAGACAACTTCTGGACTCTTAAGGGTTGAGATGGATGGGAAGTGGCAGTAGACACCATAGGAGGGAAAGGGTGAGGATTAAAGAAGAATATTTTGACATATGCATTGATGACTATATGTGCTTCCAGGGAACGTTGAGAGGATTCCAACCAAGTAGTTGTGTGTTGCATCATGATTTGTGCACAAATTTCATCCTTGAGACCACTTATGAAGCATTCTTTAAAAAAGGAATCAATCAAGCCCTTTGTGCAAATTTCCATTTGATCAAAAGACACTATAAAGTATTATATTGTGCTTGTTTGGTGCACCTTGGTCAATCTTCCCAAATAGTGAGGGTCCCTTTCAAAACAGGCAAACATGGCTTTCATGAACTAGCTCCAAACAATGCGACCTCCATTTAATTTCTTATGCCATTTCCACCATTTCTAGGATTTTAGATCCATGTATAGTATCCCCACTCCAAATTTCATAATTTCATTAGTAATTTTGTGGAGGGAGAAATAATGTTCCACCTAGGTAATCCACCTAGTGGAATCCAATCCATCAAAATCATTCATCTCTACTTTGGGAAAGTGGTGCCACATTGTTGTGATGAAAGAGTTTTTGAGTGAGAAGTGCACCTTCTCTTTGTTAGATTTTAAGCTATTATTGTTTCTTTTCAATTTACTAGACAACCATAACATAGATAGGACCACTGAGAGAAACAAAATCACAAGAGACACGTCATTTATCCTGGGAAACCCTCATGGGGGAGAAAACCTAGCAAAAACTTCCTTAATATAGATAGCCAATACAGTGCCAAGAGAATAAACCAAACAATACAAAAATTCCTCTCCCAAGTAATGTGCCTCTCTCTCTCTTCCTTCTTCTCCAACTGTAGCTCCAAATGAGGTGTGATCATCAAGTGAGTGAGTGAACAAATGAGGCATTGGCCTCCTTTTTTATACAATCTGGCAGGTGATGAAACAAAGTGTCTTTTCACTAGTAGGGCCGAATTCTCTTTCTGCGTGGTTAGAACCACTTTAATTTATTCCGGGGCCGACTTCTCATTTTGCATATTACAATTAGGGTTTGACCAATCCGCAAAAGGGGATTTATTCATTTACAATGCCCAACATGATCAATCCACAAAAGGGGATTCATCTAATGAATAATACATCAATAATAAATAGAATACTCTTTGCAGTTACAATATTTCAACACTCACCCTTAACAAGAAGGGTATTCTACAACAACATCAGGCGAGAGAGAGGGAAACATCATCAACAACATCTTGGAACATTGACTGGCGTATCTATAAATCATCGAAAGTTTTTCTCATCATCAATAGAAACAACAACACAACACAAAAGCTAGAGCATCATCAACATTAGCACTAGGCTGAGAGTCTTCAACACGAGGCTGGCATCACAATATCATCAACACAAAGTTTGCATCATAGTACGATACTGACAAAACATCATCATCAACATGAAGCTGGCATCACAACACGAGGCTGGAAACACATCATCATCAACATGAAGATGACATCACAACACGAGGCTGGAAACACATCATCACAACATGAGGTTGTCAACACATCATCACAACACGAGGCTGGAAACACATCATCACAACACGAGGTTGGAACATCATCACATCACGAGGCTGGCACATCTTCACAACACAAGGCTGACACATCATCACAGCACGAGGCTGACACATCATCACAACACAAGGCTGAGACATCATCACAACACGAGGCTGGCATCAAAACACTACTCCCCATTTCGAGGGAGGTCCTTACGAACTATACCAAGATTATCTCGAAAGTGATCAAACTTTACATGAGATAGAGGCTTGGTCAACACATCAATAACTTGTTCATATGTGCTAACATACTGGAGCTTTATGGCTCCTCTCTGCACCATATCACGGATGTAATGATATCAGATATCTATGTGTTTTGACTTGTCATGGAACACATGGTTCTCTATCATCTTTATGCAGCTCTGGTTATCACATAGGATAAGGTTTTCTTCCATCTATAGATTGAATAGACCTGTCAACAACTTTCGAAGACATATGGATTCGTGGCAGAACATGCAACAATGTATTATGCTTTTGTTGTGCTGAGAGCAATGCTTGATTTCTTCCTACTCTGCCATGAGATCATGGCTGACCCCAGACTAAAACAACATCCTGAAGTGCTCTTCCTGATAGAGACACTTCCAACCCAATCTGAATCAGTATAACCACTCAGTCTGAAGTCATGGTCTCCATCATAACTGAGACCACAATCTAATGTACCCTTAAGGTACCTCATCACATGTTTTGTAGCAGTCAGGTGAAAACGTCTGGGATCTACCAGAAATTGACTCAAGGTTTTCACAACAAAACATATATCTGACCTGTTGTTCATCAGATACATCAACAATCCAATGATCTGTCTGTACAACGTAGCATCAATCAATTCTGACGAAGTATCAACCAGGATCTTCAACTTTGTTTCCATGGGTGTATTCATGGAATTGCACTCCATCATATCAAATATCTTCAGGATTTCAACTTCATACTTCCCTTGGTTAAGGAAGATCCTCTATGGGCTCTGCTAGACCTTAAGACCTAAGAAATAGTGCATTAGGTCAAGGTCTTTTATCTCAAATTCTGCAACGATCTTCTTCTTACATTCAATGATGAGCTTTTCTTCTCCAGTTAAGAATAAGTCATCCACATGCAGAAATGATATAACATGATCATCATTCATAACCTTGAAGTAAAGGTTAGAATCTGCTTTACTCTTAGTAAATCCCAAGCTCGTCAGAAAACTGTCAATTCTTCCATACCTAGCTCTAGGAGCATTCTTCAATCTGTACAGAGCCTTCTTCAAATTTCACACATGAGTCTTTTTGTCTTCAAATTCAAATCCTCGAGGTTGTTCTATATACACTTCTTCTTCAATGACACCATTCAATAAAGTCATTTTCACATCCATCTGGTGTAACTTCCACTTCATCTTAGCTACAAGGGCTATGATGGTTATGATCAAAGTGTATCTGGGCTGGTGTTTGTCAGATACATCAACGATCCAATGATCTGTCTATATAGCGTAGCATCAATCAATTCTGACAAAGTATCAACCAAGAGCTTCAACTTTGTTTCCATGGGTGTATTCATGGACTTGCACTCCAACATATCAAATCTCTTTAGGATTTGAACTGCATACTTCCCTTGGTTAAGGAAGATCCTCTTTGGGCTCTGCCAGACCTCAAGACCTAAGAAATAGTGCATTAGGCTAAGGTATTTCATCTCAAATTCTGCAGCGAGCTTCTTCTTACATTCAATGATGATATTTTCTTCTCCAGTTAAGAATAATTCATCCACATACAACAACAATATAACAAGCTCATCATTCATAACCTTGAAGTAAAGGTTAGAATCTGCTTTACTCTTGGTAAATCCCAAGCTCGTTAGAAAACTGTCAATCCTTCCATACCAAGCTCTAGGAGCTTGCTTCAATCCGTACAAAGCCTTCTTCAACTTGCACACATGAGTCTTTCTATCTTCAAATTCAAATCCTTGAGTTTATTCTATATACACTTCTTCTTCAATGACACCATTCAAGAAATCCATTTTCACGTCCATCTGGTGTAACTTCCACTTCATCTTAGGTGCAAGGGCTATGATGGTTCTTATCGAAGTGTATCTGGATACAGGAGAAAATGTCTCTTCATAGTCAATGCCTTCCTTTTGAGAAAATACACGAGCAAAAAACCTTTCTTTATATTTCTCAATACTTCCATCAGCAACATGTTTTATTTTGAAAATCCATTTGGAAGATACCACATCCTTGCTCTTCAGTCTGGGAAATATTTCCCATACATCATTCTTTATGATGGATTGGTATTCTTCTGTCATGGCATATGCCCATTCTTTATTCTGAATGGCTTCTTCAAAGAAGGTAGGCTCCTTCTCTAAGAGATCACACATCAAAGCCATATAACTAGAGAATGGCTTAGGCTTCTTCACTTCTCTCATGGTTCCTTCGAGGACCCCGTACTTCTCTCTGTCTTGAATAAGTTCCCTTGCCCAGGATGGATTTATCTTCTGGGAGATCGTCATTTGGGGAGGTTCTTGAGATTCTACTATGTCATGATCTTCTAGAATCTCCTCATCAGGGGAAGTTATGACTTCCCTCACTAGTTTTGAAACTCTGGGAGATACAGGTTCTTCTTCATATACTTCTTCAAGGTGGCATCTTCTTTATTTATTGAGTGTTGTGTCTTCATCAAAGGTTACATCCCTACTGATTTCAATATGATGGTAACCTGGTATATAAACTCTGAAGGCCTTGGAGAGCTCACAATATCCAATAAATATTCCCTTCTTTCCTGAAGGGTCCAACTTGGTTCTCTACTCTTTTGGAATATGTACAAATACTGGGCAACCAAATATTTTGAGATGGCTTACTTCTAGCTTCTTTCCGGAGAAAATCTCTTTAGGGGTCTTGAACCCAAGTGCACCATGGGGCAATTTGTTTTGTACATGTACTATTGTTTTTGTTGCTTCTTCCCATAAGCACATTGGAAGATCTTGATCATGGATCATGGTTTTCACTACTTCCATTATAGTTATGTTTCTTTCTGATACACCATTTTGTTAAGGATTGTAGGGAGTGGTGAGCTCCCTCTTGATCCCGACATCTTTGAAAAAGTTTGCAAACTCTTTTGAGGTGTATTCTCCTCCATTATCTGACCTGAGTATCTTGATATTTCTTTCAGAAAGATTCTCTATCAAGGCTTTGAATTCCTTGAATTTACTGAACACTTCATCTTTTGATTTCAAAAAGTAAACCCAGGTTTTACGAGAATAGTCATCAATAAAAGATACATAGTATACATACCCACTGATGGAGGATGATGGCATTGGGCCACACACATCTGAGTGAATGAGCTCTAAGACTCCTTCTGATTTCGTGTCTCTCTTCGGAAAAGGGTTCTTGATGTTCTTTCCTTGTGCACACCCATTTTACATACCTTCATGGTCAACCTTGAGTTCTGGTAGACCTATGACTACCTTGCTTACATAAGGTGGTGCCTTGTAGTTGACATGGGATAATATTCTATGCCAAAGTTCACATGGATTCTCAATGGAGTGGGTCATGGCTGCTTCTGAGTGGTCCTTTAGCTTATACAAGCTACCTTCTTATTTTCTAATAACAATTGCTTCTTCTATGGTTTTTCCTTTGGCCCACATAAGAACTTATCCATCTATAAAGGAAACTCTGAAGCCTTTATTTTCTAAAGATAATATTGAGAGTAAGTTCTTTGTAAAACATGGAACATAGAGTACATCCTTGATCTTCATTGGGGTCCCTGAATCAAGCTTGTAATTGATTCTCCTACTCCCTTGATAGGGTATTGATAATCATCTCCAAGTGTAAATTTCTGAGAAAAATTATTTTCTAAGAGGCAAGAGAGAATGTCTCTTTGACCTATCATGTGCTTGGAAGCACAACTATCAATGAGCCAAGTGTCTTCACCAGGTGATATTGATCCTGAGAGGACAAAGATTAAGACATAGTCTTCAATTCGTTCTTTTATCATCTTTGTGGGTGGCTCTTCATATTCAACTGCATAGGCATGGTACCTCTTGTTTTTCTTCTTGTATTCTTCTCGTCTAGCTGGACAATGTTTCACAATATGTCCCATCTTGTCACAATGGTAACATTGGTAGGATGATAAATATTTTTCTCTTCTTTTTCCTTTCTGAAACTTATGGAATCTCCTTGGTTGAGATTCTTTATGTATGAATTTGTTTTGGGGGTGAGACTCCTTATGAGTTTCTTTATAGAAGTAAGACTTCTTTCTTCCTCCTTTAGTGTGAGTATCTAGGGATTGATCTTCATCTCTTGATAACAAAGCTTCTCGGTTAGATACTCTTGATTCTTCTTGAATGCATTCTTCCCAAAGACTGTCAAATTGTAGTTTCTCCTTTTTGGCACAAATAATTTGGATGAATGCATCCCAAGTTTTTGTGAGACCATTAAGGGCCATAATTATGAGTTCTTCTTCGTCTATAGTATCTCCAATTGCTTCTAGTTGTTCTTTGAATTGTGATATTCTGGAGAAATATTCCTGGATCGTTTCTCCTTTCTGCATCCTTGTATTCTTGAGTTGAGTTCTTAGATTCATCTTCCGATTTATGTTCTTTCCTTCATATAATCTGGTCAGGGCATAAAAAATTTCTTTTGGAGTCTTCTTTGAAGACACTTGAGGAATCAAGTGGTCTTTGATAGAATCTGCAATGATTCTTTTGGCCCTAATTGTGTCATTTTGGTGTTTTTCTTTATCTACAACATTGACGGGTTCTGGTACATATTCTTTAATGAATATTGCTAGGTCATTCTCTTCAAGAATGAGTCCAATCCTATACTTCTAGGC
Source organism: Picea engelmannii (assembly GCA_009831015.1). Lineage (NCBI taxonomy): Eukaryota > Viridiplantae > Streptophyta > Pinopsida > Pinales > Pinaceae > Picea > Picea engelmannii. The sequence continues at coordinate 47,204 of ML787340.1, read as the reverse complement.
ACAAAATTTTTCCACACCTGCTAGCTTGTCAACAAGCTTAGTGCTTGCAGACATCTTTTACTTGGAGCTAGGAAAATGACCAAAAAATGAAAGTGCTCATAATTGAATTTTGAACTTACTAGGAGGTGCACTTGGCTAAGGCGAGTAGTCTGCTATGGCTAGATTTCATAAAATCCAACTTTTTCCCCTTCAATCTTGACCAACAGATTTCTGGACTGGTGCTTTTGGTTTCCTGGTACTTCTGGTTTCCTGGTACTTCTGGTTTTCTGGTACTTTTGGTACTAGTGAAAACTAGGGTTTCACTTCCTAGGATATCTAACCACTAAAAAGGTGCGCTGAAGGTGCCAAAGAGTTCCTTGAGGTAGGGCACACTTTTCTAGATGGCTCTTGGGCTGAAATTCCTCTTCAATAAAAAAGCCCTAATTTTCATGTACGACAACATTGACGTTTTTCTTCTTCTTGTGAAAGATGATCTCTTTAGCTTAGCTATGATACCATGTTAGAGTTTAAGCTATTATTGTTTCTTTTCAATTTAGTAGATAACCATAACATAGATAGGATCAATAAGAGAAACACAATCACAAGAGACACATCATTTATCCTGGGAAACCCTCATGGGGGAGAAAACCCAACAAAAACTTGATATAGATAACCAATACAATGCCAAGAGAATAAACCAAACAATACAAAAAGTCCTCTCCCAAGTAATGCACCTCTCTCTCTCTTCCTTCTTCTCCAACTGTAGCTCCAAACTTGCGCTCTGGATGATCAAGTGAGTGAGTGAACAAATGAGGCACCAACCTCCTTTATTCATACAATCTGGCAGGTGCTGAAATGAAGTGTCTTTTCATTGGTAGGGCCAACTTCTCTTTCTGGGTGGTTAGAACCACTTTAATTTATTCTGGGGGTCGACTTATCATTTTGCATATTACAATTAGGGTTTCCAATCCACAAAAGGGAATTTGGTCATTTACAATGCCCAACATGATCAATCCACAAAAGGGGATTGATATAATGAATAATACATCAATAATAAATAGAATACTCTTTGCAGTTACACTATTTCAACACTCTTGAGGTTTCCTCCAGGAAGGATCGATTTGAGTCTCCCATTTCCCTTCCAATTGGGGGAGCTACTCCACAATATTTCCGAGAGGGAGCGTTATGGAATCCAACCTGCCAACGATCCCTTGGATTGAATTTTCCAGTGATGAAACCTTACCATCCATCTGGGACCTCATTTCAATAATGTGGTCTTGAGTCCACAAAAAACTATTATTGGAGAGTTATATCAATGCGATCAACATCTCACAAGGAGTCTTTTGAGATATGTTATTGAAAATTGTATAATTAGGTCCATTGAAAAATGGTTACTTGAGAATAGTATGATGATGATCATGCTGCACAAGGATTCTTTTGAGATAAGTCTCGTGCAAGGGTGTTGTCAAGACCCATTTTTTTTTTTAATAATTTGGTAGGAATATTACTCTTGGATGAGTATCACTACAGTGACGAAATCCCCAAATCCTTGATATTCCACTTCATGTAGGAATTTTGTGGCCAATGTTGTAGAGGCTAGGGTTTGCAAGGTACTAAGGAAAAATGAGTGCTAGGTGCTATAACTCTCTGATACATTTGTGGGTTTTCAACAATAGTACTTGATCAAATCTCTTATGGAACTAACTAAGGGGACTAGACCATACACTTAGTTGTACTACCTAATTTGTAGGTATTAGAGTAATATCCCAAAGTGTTGTTATCTATGTACTATATTAACAAGACAATTGATCAATTTATGTAAGGCTAGTTTTAGGTGCCCTAGGGGGATTGCAATATACCCAAGGGTATGTGGAAGAAAAATATGTACACGTTTGTTGTTTGATGTGGTACTACTTGAAGTGGTACCAACAGAGGTTACAAAACACCACTTGTATTTTCTATATGTAGTCTTTCCCAACCATAGTTTTTCCTACTTAATTATAGATCTCCATGTTATTTAAATATTCCAAAACATGCCTCTAGTCTAAAAATAAATTTCTAAAATTTGTTTTTATGCTGGAGGAAAAACATATACAAGAGAAAATGAAATGGAATATGAAGATTATACTCTTGTATTGATAGTTCTAAAAGAGAGCAATGTTTAGGGGCCTCTTTGAGGAGGAAAGCTCCTTGAACAAATCTCCATTATAATAACCACTTGACAAAACATATCATAAACTTCTAACTCTATGAATAACTTCTTAATAGAAAAAAACCTAATTACATGTGGTCTTGTCATTAATGGGTACCAATTACCCAATGGGCCTTATCTAATAAAGAGGATGGTTTTAACATTAATTAACTACCCACTAACTATCTAATCGACTTTATTCAAATAAGATGGCCTCATACCCAAAGTAGGGAAGTTAGGGTAGGACCCTAACATGCCGCCCCTAGGGAGACCTTTACCATGTCAACCTCAACACATATTTTGGTGGAGATGATGATTCCTTTCAACTTGGCTGAATTCGATTTTGAAAAGTTTACTAAAACAATTTACAATTGCATATGAATATTTGATAGTCTAACCCAAACTAAAGTTACAAAGATCGGAATATATATATATATATAAATATTGATCATATTTTATAGAACTTCACTTTAATACAACTCAACTTTGGTTGGATTATTGTGATGATTGGCTCATAATCTTAGGCATTAATATGATTGCAAATGATTAATAATTCTTTATTTCAATCATGCCATTCATTTGATCTTATATCTATTCAAGATGCAAGTAGGTAAAGGTGGGTGTAAGATCACAAGGATTAAAAAAATCTTATAAATAATTATCATATTTTCAAGGCCTTCACTTTAACACAATTTTAAATTTGATTGGATTTGTTAGTACTTGGATGCTTTCCTTGGCTATTGAGGCACTCTATAAAAAATTCTTTCTTTAATTAACCAACTATAGGCTAAATTTGAAATTTAATAACAACACCATTTTGAATTCATATGAACAAACAAATAATAGTGGAACTAACCATGTCTATTTTGAATTCATTCATTACACATTCAATTTCATGAATTCACGCAACAAACTACAATAAAAAACATTCCATACAAAGTTGATTATGAATACTTATCTAAAATGATGGCAAGACCACCAAACTAGTTCTTAAGGATTGATTCACCACCCACCCATAGGAAGGAACTATGGATTCCAATCCCAAGCCAAACCATGATACCTTTGTTGACATTATTGATTGTGTGTTGTCATTGATGGAAACATGAGTCAAACATGTACAATAATCAGAGAAAAAGGAAGATCACCTTGGGGCATAAGCAATTCGTGATCACTGTTGATAACGAAAAGATCAAAAAATGATCCTATGTTCCTAAAGATAAGGAGATATAGCCGAAATATTATACAAAGAATACACACACATAATCCAAACATGGAAAGGATGAAGGAAAACTCAAAAGGGAGAGCGCATTACATAAGTTCTATCAGGATTGAAATCCCTACAGTAAACTCCAAAAGAATCAAGGAAGAATCATGTCTGTTGATGTAGTTCTCGGGACAATCCTGGACCGTCAGATCATGTAGAAGCCAGAGCCTACACAGGAGAATCCCTTGTAAAGGATCGAGTTACAGGATCCGTTCATTCTCAGTTCGGGACAATCCAAGATCGTTAGATCGAGGTGAAGTCATAGGTTGGGAAGGATTAAATCTCATCCATCAGATATGAAGCAGTGGCAATATGGACCATTGGATCAAGTAGTAGACAAAATAACTTATCCACTTTTCCACTTCGACGAACATTGGAGACAAGGCAGGATTACGAAGTCACAAAATCATGCCAGTCGTTAGATCAAGGAGGGACTTCGGGTGAATCCTTAACCATCTGATTGAGTTAAGTGGAAGGATAAGATAAGTGGGGCCAAAGGCATGAAGTCCCAGAGTAAACAGAGGCCATCAAATCAAGAAAAGGAAAGATCAAATGGTGGAAAAACCTATTAGGAACTTCAGTGATGCTCAAAGATTGATATAAAAGTGTCAAAGTTCCCAAAGCCACGAAGTGCAAATCCATAACCGCGAAATCCCACCAGCCGTCCAATCTAATAGGAAGATCAAAATAAGTCATGTGACATAACAATAGGAGCACGTCATCAAGATCACGTCAGAAAGGATGCGTGGCCCAATCAGGTGGTGACAAATGTCAAGGTCAATGTGGTACATAAGGACCTTAAAAGTCATGAATCGGGGTGACACATGGCACACATAATTAGGGTCCACATCATCTTGAGTGACATCAGAAATCCACGTCACTTTGGGATTACAGCCTCCGGGGATGTTCAACTTCTCCTACTAGCAAAAATGCTCGAAGCACCAAAGGGAGAAATTGTGAACTAATGCTAGTCGTTGATCTAAGATCCTCAATATTCTATCATGACCGTTAGATCAAGCATAGTGGAAATATAGATTAAGCATGATATGTTAACCGAAAACAAGTGGTCATTGTCGTGCTATGACTTATTCGGTAGGTAAACCTTCGGAGGAATTGAACTACTTCAGGTTTCTAGTAACCCAGAGTCCCAGAGTGCTGAAGCCCCGAAGCCCCGAAGTAAGATATGATCGTCCGTCAATAAGGAAGATCCATGGCCGAGATCCAAAAAGCACACAATGAGAAGGCCATTAATAAAACACCTTATTGAGTTTGCACGGACCGTCCACTCAACCATAGATTAAGTCAGAACCATCCAATCTACTAGTGAATAGAGTATATGCACTTCGACGGAATTTACTCCGGGGGAGTTGGAATATTGCAAAGGTCGGAAATCCTGAAGGATGGAGTTCTGAAGGACTTGGTTCCAACGTCGGTCGCGTGATAAGCTAAAGAAGCTAACAAAGAGTGCAATAGGGCCTAGAATTAAATAAGCCCTCAGAAATTTGAATACGATCTCATGTAGGAGAATAAGGGGGAAAAGAGAAAACACTAACAAAACAACACTTGGAATGGATACGCCTATGGTTTTGAGCCTGCGGTCATATAAAGGAAAGATAAAGTGCATGGGGCTTAACTTTGTTTCCTGTAGGAAACCCAAGAAGAACACCATAACAATACAAAGAGCTAGTAAAAGCTCAAATATGATCTGTTGGAGAACTGGGGATGCAACAAAAGCATAAGAATGAAATAAAGAGGCATGGGATCGAGTTAAAAGAAATCGATCCATACATGTGATCTATTTATGAAAAGCCCTCTTACTAAATTGAAAGTATTTCACGATAATGTATGAATAATAATAGAGGAAGATATTAATTCTAAATTAAAAGAGAAAACATTGTTATTGTTAATTTAAATGAAGAGGTGCAATGGTTCAAAGTTCAAACAAAGGGACACAATGCTTCAAAGCTAAAACCAATTGGAATACTATATAAGTAAGAAAGAACGGTGAAGAAGAAAGTGTTTATGCAGTTTAGATCAGAAGATCAAAAGCAGAAGTAGAGTCAAAGGAGGAAAGCTGAAGATAATTATGTGGTGAGGGTGGAAGGGAGGAGCAAGGAATGATTCATATCCTTTACTAAGAAAAGTGTGAAAACAAGGGAGTTGGTGCTTCCTAGGGTTGGTGCCATAAAACAAGGGAGTTGGTGCTTCCTAGGGTTGGTGCCATAAAACAAGGGAGTTGGTGCTTCCTAGGGTTGATGCCCTAAGAAAAGGGAGTTGGTGCTTCCTAGGGTCAGTGCCCTGAAGAAGGGGATTTGTGTCTCCAAGAGTTGGTGCTCTAAATAGGATTGATGTCCTTCACAATCACATATTATTCTTTATAAACTTTTATAATTCTTGTTAATTATACTTATATAGTTGATTCTTAAATAGAAGTCCATTGTTGATCTACTATGATGATAAATAGAATAACAAAGTAATAACTAATTTTTAAAAAAGGTAATACTGATTCAACCCCCCCTCTTAGTATTTCCAACAATTGGTACCAGAGATGGTGCTTTCAACACAATTTAATAACTTGAAGGTAGATCCTGAAAGTAAATATGGATCAACAAGAGGGAATGTCTTCCAATAAATCACCATTGTTTAAAGTAGATGATTACACTCTTTGCAAAATAAGAATGAAAATCTACCTTATGGCTCTTGGTTTTTATGTTTGGTAATCTGTAGAAAATGGGTACACTGCACCATCTACTCCACCCAAAGACACTGTAGGAAAGAAGATTTGCAATGACAACTCAAGAGCAATAAATTCCATTCTAAGAGGGTTAACAAATTCTATATTTGTGAAGGTAATTCATTGTAAGTCATCTAAGGAGATCTGGGACAAACTTGAGGTTATATATGAAGGAGACATCAAAGTCAAGGAAGCCAAACTACAAACCTATAGAGCTCAGTTTGAAAATTTGAAGATGAAAGAAGAAGATAACATTGTTGAATATCTTCATAGAGTAGATGAGGTAGTTAAATCAATCAAAGCAGTTGGAGAAGAACTTAAAGACAAACCCATTGTACAAAATATCTTAAGATCATTACCTATGAGGTATGATATCAAGATTTCTATAATTGAAGACAAAACAGACCTTGACAAACTCATGGTAGATGAGCTCCATGGAATTCTTACAACGTATGAGATGAGGAAAGGACATGAAAAACCATCAAAAGGAGAAACGAACTTTAAGGATTCTAAAGAAAATAAGAATCAGGAACAAATGTCTAATGAAGATCACCCAGACATATCAGATGTAGAAGTGGCCAACTTTATAAGGAAACTCTAGAAAGGATCCGGGACATATAAAGGAAAGTTACCCTTCAAATGTTTCAACTGTAGTAGAATTAGACACTTTGCTAACAAATGTTTCTATCCTAAGCAAGAGGAAAGTGATGATGAAAAAAATTTCAAAGATCAAAAGAAGAGAAAAACCAAAGATAAAAGGAATTCCTACAAGAAGAAGAAAGCTTTCTTTACCCAAGAAGACAATAGCTCATCTGAAGAAAGTGAAGAACATGACCCAGAGATTCTATTTATGGGAATGAAAACTCAAGATGATAATCATTCAGAATATGAAGAAGAAGTGAACCTTGAGGAAGAATTTATCCTTGCAATTGAAGAAGTAAGAAAATCTGAAAAGCAAAGCAAGTTACTAAGGGAACAATTTCTAAAGTTTGAAGAAGTTATAAAATCAAGAGAAAAGGAGGTTTCCAAAACCATTAGTTTTTCAGAACAATTAATTATTGAGTTAAAAACCCAACTCCAAGAAACCAAAAGAAAAGAAGAAATATTGAATAAGGAACTCAATGAAAAACAAGAAACATGTAAGATATTGGAAGATGAAATAATTCAACTAAAAGGGAAACTAGAAAAATGAGACATTCAGTCTAAGTTTGAAAACAACTCAAAAATCCTGAACAACATTCTTAGCAGTTAGATATCATCAAATGATAAGACAGGACTGAGATATGATCCCTCTACAGAACAAAAGACTGACAAACAATCAATCAACTATGCTGATGCTCTTAAGAACTCCATAAGAAGAGAATACAATAAGACACAAACAATATCATTGAAGACTGTCCCAAATAAACAAAAATCTGTACTCCTACTAAAGAAAAAGATGACAAAAATAATAGAATCATCAGAAGGAATCCCTCTAACAGAAATCGATATATTTTCCTTGGATATTGCTATTCCTCCAATAATTTTGGACACAAAGCAGTACATTGTAAATCTTATAGAAAGTACAATCCAATAAATGTTCAAAGATATGAAAACAATAAGAATAATGCATAAATAATAAATCGTAACTCATTCTCTCCCTTAGAAGACTTCAATATTGAATGAAAAAAATGAAACAATTATGGTCATAAGGTTAGTGAATGTAGATTGCCAAAGTATTCCATGAAGGCAAGTATCTCCAGCATTAAGGAAAATTATAAGAAGATATGGAGAAGAAAAGATAAAGTACAAAGGAAGAAAAATGATAAATATATTGCACTTGAAATAGATAAAATTAACAATAGGAGAATGATGGGTGAAGTGTCCGATAAGGTATATGAAAATCAGAGTTATGCATATGAAGTGGATCAAGCTCAAGAAAAGAAAACTCCTAAAGAAAAATGTGACACAATTGCAGAACTTGATAATGTCATGTAAATAAATTATTCATTACCCAACAAATGGAAAATGCAAAAAGAAAATTCTCAAGAAAAGGATAAAGAAGCCTCTGTTGCACAAGACAATAATGATGATGATGAAATTTCAATAGGATATCAATTAGAAGAATTAAGCGATGATGATCTTGGAAATTTTCAAACACTATTTTTATGATCTACTAAAACTCCTCCTCATATATATATATATATATAAACAAAAGAAAGGAAGGAGGAATTAGGGAAGATTTAATATTGTTCCTGTTGATACCCCTATGAGTATTGAAGCGCAAAATAATGAAGAGGCTCTTGGGTTACAAATGAATTGATAACTAGCATCATTTAAAGCAACATGGTTTGATGGTATAACTCTATTTTGCAGGATCTGACATGGTTTGTTGCAGATCTTCATCTTCCAAGGAACAATGTTGGTTATGTATTCTCTCAGTGAAGTTATGTGAATGGTTTCTGAGGTAAATATTTCATGGTACATGGTTGGTACATATGTGAGCTCCATTGATATATCTTATGATAGAGGCATATCATGTGTGATATGACACTTGTTTAAAGCACATTGTTGGTACATTGATAGAGGCACTTGTTGATGATATTGATATATGCTTGGTTCAATTTTGGCACATATTCTTGACATATATTTTGCTTCATGGTTGATGCATGAGATAGTATGTATGATTGACATACACTTGATGTATGGTGTGGCATGAGTTTAGATGGTATATGCATGGACATTTCCAAGTATCGTTATAGGAAGAGAAAATCATTCTTGAGCAGTTGAACTATGTTTCAGTAGAGCAATAGTATATTGAAGTGGAAACAGGTTGCAATGGTAGCATATTGTTCATCTTGCAGAGAAGATAGAGGGAGACATAGCCATAGGGGAAGTTATTCTTATTCCCATGATTGGTTGCAACAACATGATTCCAGGCGGATATATGATTGGCATCCATGCCACCATCATTGTCTCAGAGTGATATCCCTTGTCCAAAGGGGGAGAGATTCATAGACATGGGGAGCATCACCTCAGGGGGAGTGTCACCCTAAAGGGAGCAAGGAAACATCCCTTTTTGTCATTGATGTCAAAGGGGGAGAAAAAGCAGTAAAACAAATTCAATTCCAAAATTTAAAGATGAGATCAATGATAGGGGGAGAAAATGTACAAACTCATTTGTTTTACATATATGTTTCCCTCAATGCCAATGGGGGAGATTGTTGGCATTATTGATTGTGTGTTGTCATTGATGGCAACATGAGTCAAACATGTACAGTAATCAGAGAAAAAAGAAGATCACCTTGGGGTAGAAGGAATTCGTGATCACTATTGATCATGACAGGATCAACAAATGATGCTATGTTCCTAAAGCTCAGGAGAGATAGTGAGGAGATTCTACAAAGAATACACACACATAATCAGAGCATGGAAAGGATGAAGGAAAACTCAGAAGGGAGAGTGAATTACATAAGTGATATCGGGATTGAAATCCCCATAGTAAACTCCAAAATAATAAAGGAAGAATCATGTCCGTTGATGTAGTTCTTGGGACAATCCTGGATCGTCAGATCGCACAGAAGCTAGAGCATACATAGAAGAATCCCTTGTAAAGGATCGAGTTACATGAGCCATTCATTCTTAGTTTGGGACAATCCAGGATCGTTAGATCGAGGTGAAGTCAGAGGTTGGGAAGGATTAAATCTCAACTATTAGATCTAAAGCAGTAGCAACATGGACCATTGGATCAATTAGCGGACAAAAGAACTTCAACACTTCGACACTTCACCATTTCGATGAACATTGGAGACAAGGCAGGATCATGAAATCCCGCCAGCCGTTAGATCAAGGAGGGACTTCGGGTGAATCCTCAACCATCCAATCAAGTTAAGTGGGAGGATAAGATAAGTGGGGCCAAAGGCACGAAGTCCTGGAGTAAACATGGGTCATAATATCAATACAAGGAAAGATCAAATGGTGGAAAAACCTATTAGGAACTTCGACGATGATCGAAGGTTGATATAAAAGTGTCAAAGTTCCTGAAGACATGAAGTGCAAAGCCATACTGTGAAATCCTACCAACCATCTGACCTAATAAGAAGATCAAAATAATTCATGTGACACAATAGTAGGACCATGCCAACAGGATCACGTCAGCAAGGACACGTGGCCCAATCAAGTGGTGACAAATGTCAAGGTCGATATGGCACATAAGGACCTTGAAAGTCATGAATCAGGGTGACACATGGCACACAGAATTAGGGTCCACATCATCTTAAGTGACGTCAACAAGACATGTCACTTTGGGATTACAGCCTCCGGGGATGTTCAACTTCTCCTACTAGCAAAAATGCCTGAAGCGCTGAAGGGAAAAATCATGAACTAATGCTGGTCATTGATCTAAGATCCTCCGGGTTCTCTCATGATCGTTATATCAAGCATGGTGGAAGGATAGAGTAAGCATGATATGTTAATCGAAACAAGCAGTCATCGTCGTGTTATGACTTATTCGACAGGTAAACCTCCAAAGGAATTGAACTACTTCAGGTTTCCAGTAACCCGGAGTCCTGGAGTGCCAAAGCCCATAAGTAAGATCTGACCGTCCATCGAGAAGGAAGATCCACGATCGAGATCCAAAAATCACACAATGAGAAGGCCATTAACAAAACACCTTGTTGAGTTTACGCGCACCATTCACTCAACCACAGATTAAGTCAGAATCGTTCGATCTACTAGTGAATAGAGTATACGCACTTCGATAGAATTTACTCCTGGGGAGTTGGAAGATTTCAAAGGCCAGAAATCCCAAAGCTTGGAGTATCGGAGGACTTGGTTCCAACATCGATCACGTGATAAGGTAAAGAAGCTAACAAGGAGTGCAAAAGGGACTATAATTAAATAAGTCCTTGGAAATTTGAATACGGTCTCAAGTAGGAGAATAAGGGGGAAAAGAGAAAGAGATAAAAGAAAAACACTTGGGATGGATAAGCCTGTGGTTTTGATCCTGCGGTCACATAAAGGAAAGATACAATGCTCGGGGCTTAACTTTGTTTCCTATAGGAAACCCAAGAAGAACACCATAACAATACAAATAGTTGGTAAAAGCTCAAATATGATCTGTTGGAGAACTGGGGATGCAATAGAAGCATAAGAATGAAATAAAGAGGCATGGGATCGAGTTAAAAGAAATCAATCCATACATGTGATCGATTTATGAAAATCCCTCTTACTAAATTGAAAAGCTTTCATGATAATACACGAATAATAATAGAGGAAGATATTAATTCTAAATTAAAAGACAAAACATTATTATTGTTAATTTAAATGAAGAGGTGCAATGGTTCAAAGTTCAAACAAAGGGAGACAATGCTTCAAAGCTCACACCAGTTGGAATACTATATAAGAAAGAAAGAAAGGTGAAGAAGAAAGTGTCTCTGCAGTCCAAATCAGAAGATCAAAAGCAGAAGCAGAGTCCAAGGAGGAAAGTTGAAGATAATTATGCAGTGAGGGTGGAAGGTAGGAGAAAGGAAGGATTCATATCCTTTACTAAGAAAAGTGTGAAAATAAGGGAGTTGGTGCTTCCTAGGGTTGGTTCCCTAAAACAAGGGAGTTGGTGCTTCCAAGGGTTGTTTCCCTGAAGAAGGGGATTTGTGTCTCCAAGAGTTGGTGCTCTAAAGAAGATTGGTGTCCTTCACAATCACATATTATTCTTTATAAACTTTTTAAATTCTTGTTAAGTATACTTATATAATTGATTCTTAAATACAAGTCCATTGTTGATCTACTGTGATGATAAATAGAATAACAAAATAATAACTAATTGTTTAAAAATGTAACGCTGATTCACCCCCCCCTCTTAGTATTTCCAACAACCTCTAGGGAAAAGAAATCTCCTACAAGGCTCTAATCTCACTCAGGCCAATCCATCTCTTTCAGAACATAGCCAATATGCTCACTAATTATCACTCTAGACTTTCACCCAATCGTAAGTGCGCCATGGCACTCTCTTCTCTTTCACAACACAAGGAATATCTTTCCTTTCTCTACTCCACAATCTCTCAATGATCCTCTTACCTTCTTATGCATGTAGAAGGAGTCCAAGACTGCTAGTTTCCTACTTTGAATGACTTGGAGGAGAACCCTTGGCTAAAGTTGTCCATGAGTAGCACTAACAATGTTGCAAGTTTTTGATGGTGTTTTCTTTAGCTATTTTGGACATTCTAGTTAGAATTTACACGCCATTTTCTCTTCGAATTCTCATAGCTAGTCCCGAGCCTCCACAAGATCTTACCAACCATAATTCAATGGGTTTCTCTCACTAATTGCAAGCGTAACAACCATGGTTTCACACAAGTTTCTCCATGCACAAGGAGAGGAAGAACATTTGAATGAGATAATGGAGATTTCTCATGGGAGAGAAATGGTCCCAATTCGAGTGGAGAAGAGTAAGAATGATCCATGAATAAGAGTGGATCTTGGTTTTCCTCCAATAATGTTTCCTTCCCAACCAACATGGAGAAAAATAGATAGGACCACCCAAGTCAAAGATTAATGAGAAATGTTTGCAAGGAAGCACGGCCAAGGAAGGTTACACTTTCGAAGGACAAGTGTCAAGTTAGAGCATCCATGTACCCCCTTTCTTGTCCCCCTTTTGTCGTATCATGGTCCCCTTGTTGCTTCTCATTCAACCATTTTAGTGGATTTATATCATTATTTATATTCTTTTTATTTATGCTTTTGCATGCATATGCACACCATTGAAAACATAAAAATCACAATATAATCTTAGCTCACTATGGGACTCATACACATTTGCTAATCAATTTAAGCTCCACAATAAGAATATTTATAATGAAATAAAATTATTTACACATTAAACCATTTAACTTAGTTCACGTGGCTTAATTCCTATCACATAACCACATCCTTTAAATAATACAAATCAATATATTATAACTCAAATCAATATATTATAACTCAAAGATAAAAATTAAAATATTACAAATTAATGTGAGAATTGACTCATATTGTTAGATATTAATATGATTAAAAACTTTTTATATCCATCATTTCATTCATTTGATTGCATATCACATTTCAAGAAGTAAGAAAGAAAAGAGGGATATATTAATATGATTAAAAACTTTTTATATCCATCATTTCATTCATTTGATTGCATATCACATTTCAAGAAGTAAGAAAGAAAAGAGGGATATAAATGGGGCAAGGAAAAAGGTTAATACGAATAATGACTAAGCTTGACAAGACTTACTTTAAAAGCCCCGGGCTCCTTTCCTTTGACCTTGGCCTTGTCTTACATTTTTTTTTCTTAAATGTATTAAGGAAAATCAAATAAAAAAATGTATTAAGAAAACTTTAAAATCGGGCTCCTTTCTTTTTACCTTAGCTGTGTTTTACATTTTTTTCTTAAATATATTAAGGAAAATCAAATAAAAAATTATTAAGAAAAATCAATATATTAAGAAAAATAAAAAATGTATTAAAAAAAATTAAATAAAAAATGTATAAAGGAAAATCAAATAAAAAATTATTAAGAAAAATCAATATATTAAGAAAAATAAAAAATGTATTAAAAATAAATAAATAAAAAATGTATTAAGGAAAATCAAAGTTGTCGATCTTTATATATGGTTTTGGTTATATAAAAGTAGGGTTATATATTGTTTGGATTTAGCTTATGTTTATATAGTGTTAGGTGAATCTTACAATTTATCACTCATGAAAACTGAATATGGTTTTGTTATATAAAATTAGGGTTATATATTGTTAAGATTTAGTTTATGTTTATATGCTTTAGGTGAGTTGTATAAGTCATTAATAATTAAAAATGAATACACATTGTTGGGGTGAAGGACTGGTTCTATTTTAAAAAAAAAGGTTTATATAAAAAAAGTTTTTATAGCCATAGGTTTATAATTTGGGTGTTTGAATAACATGTTTGTTATCCTAAGGTTAGAAGGGTAGACAACCCCTAGGATAGAGGTCCATAAAATACCTCGATCCTTGCTAAATCACAAATTAATAGACAACCCCTACGATAAAAGTCTGCTGAATATTTCAACCATTGCTAAGTCACAAGTTAGTAAACTACCCCAAAATAAAAATCTATATATGAGATACCTCGACCCTTACTAAGTGAAATCCATAGAATACCCTTATAAGTCGACATCCCTTACTAAATCTCAAGTTATTGTTATATCCATTACCTACCAATTCAATTTCTTAATTTTTATTTTAACAACAAAGTTACCAACAATTAAAAAAGATAGTCCTCAAATAAAATATGAAGTCAGAGTCGGCTTAGTTCTATAATGTGTAGGCAAACTAAAACGATGCATGCCCAAGAGTATTAATGTAGAATTGAATCTCAACCAGGGCATACACCATTGTGGTTAGACAACGCCCAACATCACAGAGCCTGTAACCTGGAATTCCGAAGTGCACCAAAACCACTTACAAAGGGAAATCAGACAACGCCCAACATCACGGAGCCTGTACCCTGGAATTCTAAAGTGCACCAAAACCACTTACAGAGGGAAATCAGACAACGCCCAACATCTCAGAGCCTGTACCCTGGAATTCTGAAGTGCACCAAAACCACTGACAGAGGGAAATCGGGCATATCTAATAAATGGGTGCCAACATATCTAAAGATGAGCTGTTATATAAGGCAGTTGAGAATGGCGACTGCGATGCTGTCAACACTCTCCATCAACATGGTGGGGCAAGCTTGGAGTGGACGGATGAAAATGGAAGAACACCTCTGATTCTCGCATGTACAAGAGCCCATTTATTCGATATGGGCATCATATTGCTCAGCTTGGGTGCCAATGTAAATTCATACAAACCTGGGCCTAATGGAGGAACTCCATTACACCATGCTGCTGTTGGAGGCCTCGACAAAACTGTAACACTTCTGCTTTCACGTGGAGCAAACCCTTTTGCAATCAATGATGATTGTCAGACACCTCTTGGGCTGGCAAGGTCTAGGGATCATGCCTCCGTGGTTAGGATAATTGAGGGCTGGATTTCTCTCTTCTCTGGTGTCATTTGGGAACTGTCTGTACTTGAATTCTCTCTTTCTCAGAAAAAGATTTGGGCTGTGGTGTTACCAGTACACAATCCCAGAGGGCCTCCAACACTCGAGCTTGTTATTTATTCAACCCCAGAAGCTTGTCAGCCAAGGACAATTATTTCACTGTCACAAGGTGAAATTGAAGAACCCGAGTTCAGTTTGCCGGATCCTGTGCTAGTGCTGTTTGATAACAGCACGAAGAATAGATACATGTTTGTTTCTGAATTTGAGGGTGGCAAACAACAATTGCAGAGATTATACGAAGCCTGCAGAGGGATACCTCAGAATAAAGCGACTATTCATCCTTTGCAGAACTCAAACCAAGAAGCAACAGCTCCTGTTCTAGAAGATGATACAGAACTTGCTCAGGCAGCTGCTGCTTCAATGCAATCTGCATCACAAGAAGGAATTCCTCTGCGTGCTAATTCTCAACAGGATTTCCCAAAACTTGACTTGAATGGCTGGGAAAGTACATTAAGTGGTCCTTGTTACCAACCACTGGAAATTCCCACAAACGATCTCATACCTTCTGGGCCATCAATTTCTGCTAATCCTCTTACTGCATCATTTCCAGTTTCTGTTGTGTCAGCTCTCCGTTTGTCAAAAG
Organism: Picea engelmannii; assembly: GCA_009831015.1. NCBI lineage: Eukaryota > Viridiplantae > Streptophyta > Pinopsida > Pinales > Pinaceae > Picea > Picea engelmannii. The sequence goes on along the minus strand of ML787340.1, from coordinate 31,353 downwards.
AACATGGCCTTAGTTGTGAGGATGGTCCAACTATTTATTCATTCATTAATGATTCGTCTCCCATTGAACATAATTTGACAGTTACAGGTCAACATGCTACGGAGTCCCTGGCAAGTTCAAGCAAAGCAAAGGGTGATACTAATGGCACCTGTGTAATTTGCAGGAAGAGTGTGTGTAACTTGTGGTCATCCTGCCTGAATAGGATCGAGAGAGGGAATGGGGGGTTGTTCAGTTTGTTGGAAGACCATTGAATCCAAAACCATGAAGATGCAATAAATAAATGAGGTCAGTTGAGGCCGAGGCTGATGTAGCCATTTAAATAATCCAGATAATTTGTAGGCTTTGACTAAACGTTTTACTTTTGGATTTTTTTGTCGAATTTGGTGATGTAAATTTGGATAAAATGGCTATTTTCTGTTGTTTAAATTGCATTTTTGAATGCACAAATGGATTCCTGGTGTTGAAAAACCTTTGAGACACTCTGATTATACAAACTTAGCCACTCAAATCTATAGATCCAACTCTTCATAATCTGATTTCTGGCAAACTCAAAGAAAAAACTGTAGAAAAACAACCAAAAGGTAGAATGCTTAGACTACTACTAACTTATATAGTTTATCTTGTTCTCTGAGTCCAAGGCAATATATACTGTCATATTTTATTTCCTGCATAACAAACACAATATGATTAGCATGTTTTAATTTAACAAAAAACTCAATATGAATACCATGTTCTAATGTGTAGTGCACTACATGGCATGTTGTATTGGCATTGTTATGTGATTGCAGTGTTGGACTTGTTTAATTTAATTGTTCTACTAAATGGTTTTTTTTCAGAATTTGGCAACATAAATTTGCATGAAATCATTATTTTTTGTTGTTTAAAATTCATTTCTGAATGTAAAAATGGATTCAGCATGTGAAAAACCTTTGGGGCACTAGGATTATACATAAATAATCACTCAAATATACTGATCTAATAATTTCTTGTCTAATATTGGGCAAACATCCCCCAAAAATATCACGGGAAATGAGTCATTTGTAAAACGTTTAACACTATGCCTTAGTCTAAACATTCTACCAAATGACTCTTTTTTGACAAAAAAATTTAGAGGACCAAAATTTGGTGAGAAATTATTAGATCCTCAGATTTATGTGATTATTTCTGTATAATCAAAATGCTCAAGGTGTGTTTTTTTCATCATGCTGAATCTATTTCTGTATTCAAAATAGAGTTTTACTTACTTTTTATTTTGAAAAAAATGATATATTTTAATATAATTAAATTAATTTTATTTATTTTTATTAAAAAATGATATATTTTAATATAATAAATTATTAGAATAATAATGATAATTAAAATTTAAAAAAGGATAAACTTAATTTTGAAAATTACATTTCATTTGTTTTCTCATTATATTTATAATTTAATAATTTTAATATGTTTAAATGTTAAATTCAATTCGTTTTGAAAATATTTAATTGTAATGTGCAATGTTCACCCACTCATTTAATTAAGTTTACTGTAAGACATAAAACTACTTATGGTTGGCTAAGAGCTTATCTTCCTTGAATGTAAGGAAACATGTTAAGGATCTAAAACCTAGAAACATTTCTCATAAGTGAAAGTTTACTCTTTTATGGACTACTACCTAAAAAATTGAAATCCATACAAATATCCTTATAATATAAAATTTAATATTTGTTTTAAAATACTCTTAAGACATCCTAAGTGATTGTAAGATTTGTATGTAAAAAATAAAAATTATAGTTACAAGCCTAGAGCAATTCCTCAATACCAATAAAAATAAAAATAAAAATTTAATACCAGCATTAAATTTTTTTGCCAAAGGATATATCGAATGGTTGTTGCTATGTGATGTGGGCATATCATATGCCAGAGTTAATTGGATAAATGTCTCGAATCAATATATTATAACTCAAAGATAAAAATTCAAATATTACAAAATGTGATAATTTCAAATATTACAAAATGTGATAATTGACTCATATTCTTAGATAGATATTAATATGATTAAATTTTTTTTATGTTAATCATTTAATCACATTTCAAGAATTCAAGAAGTAAGAAAGAAAAGATAGATATAAATGACTCAAGAATGAAATGATATGCTCTGCATTGGTTTGGTTGTGTTTTACCTTTTTTTTCCTATAAATTTATTAAGGAAAATAAAAAATGTATTAAGGAAAAATAAAGTTGTTGATCTTTATATATGGTTTTGGTTATATAAAAGTAGGGTTATATATTGTTTCATTGTTTGGATTTATTTTATGAAATAAAAATTGTATTAAAGAAAATCAAAGTTGTTCATCTTTTTATATGGTTTTGGTTATATAAAAGTAGGGTTATATATTGTTTGGATTTAACTTATGTTTATATAGTGTTAGGTGAATTTTACAATTCATCATTAATCAAAATTGAATATATAGTTTTGTTATATAAAAATAAGGTTATATATTATTAAGATTTAGTTTATGTTTATATGCTTTTAGTTGAGTCATACAAATCATTAATAATTAAAATTCAATACACATTGTTGAGTTGTTAAGGTGAAGGACTAGTTCTATTTTTTTAAAGAAGGTTTACATAATTTTTTTTTTTTATAGTCATAAGTTCATAATTTGGGTGTTTGAATAACATGTTTGTTATCCTAAGGTTAGAAAGGTAGATGACCCCTAGGATAAAGGTCCATGAGATATCTGGATCCTTACTAAGTCACAAGTTAATAGACAACCCGTATGATAATACCTCGACCATTGCTAAGTCACAAGTTAGTAAACTACCTCGAAATAAAAGTCTATGAGATACCATGACCCTTACTAAGTGAGGTTCATAGAATGTCTCAACCCTTATAAGTCACAAGTTAAAGCCCTGCCTTACTAGATCACAAGTTATTGATATATCAATTACTTACTAATTCAATTCCCATAGTTAATTTTTTTGGAATAAATTGGGAATGTCTCAACCCTTATAAGTCACACCCTTATAAGTCACAAGTTAAAGACCTGCCTTACTACATCAAGAGTTATTGATATATCAATTACTTACTAATTCAATTCCCATAGTTAATTATTATTATTATTTTTTTTTTTTCGGAATAAATTTACATACAACAAAGTTACCAACAATTGAAAAAAAAAATCTAGTCCTCAAATAAAATATCAAGTCAGAGTCGGCTTAGTTCCATAATGTGTAGGCAAACCAAAACGATGCATGCCTAAGAGTATTAATGTAGAATTGAATCTCAACCAGGGAATTCACCATTGTGTCATCACATTGCTCAGCTAATCTAGAATTGAATCGATAAGTGCACCAAAACCACTTACAGAGCCTGTACCTTCGAATTCTGAAGTGCACCAAAACCACTTACAGAGGGAAATCAGGCATATCTAATAAATGGGTGCCAACATATCTAAAGATGAACTGTTATATATGGCAGTTGAGAATGGCGACAGCGATGCTGTCAACACTCTCCATCAACATGGTGGGGCAAGCTTGGAGTGGACGGATGAAACAGGAAGAACACCTCTGATTCTCGCATGTACAAGAGCCCATTTATTCGATATGGTCATCACATCGCTCAGCTTGGGTGCCAATGTAAATTCATACAATCCTGGGCCTAATGGAGGAACTCCATTACACCATGCTGCTGTTGCAAAACTGTAACACTTCTGCTTTCACGTGGAGCAGACCCTTTTGCAATCAATGATGATTGCAACACCTCTTGGGCTGGCGAGGTCTAGGGATCATGCCTCCGTGGTTAGGATAATTGAGGGTTGGATTTCTCTCTTCTCTGGTGTCATTTGGGAACTGTCTGTACTTGAATTCTCTCTTTCTCAGAAAAAGATTTGGGCTGTGGTGTTACCTGTACACAATCCCAGAGGGCCTCCAACACTCGAGCTGGTTATTTATTCAACCCCAGAAGCTTGTCAGCCAAGGACAATTATTTCACTGTCACAAGGTGAAATTGAAGAACCCGAGTTCAGTTTGCCGAATCCTGTGCTAATGCTGTTTGATAACAGCACGAAGAATAGATACATGTTTGTTTCTGAATTTGAGGGTGGCAAACAACAATTGCAGAGATTATACGAAGCCTGCAGAGGGATACCTCAGAATAAAGCGACTATTCATCCTTTGCAGAACTCAAACCAACAAGCAACAGAGCCTGTTCTAGAAGATGATACAGAACTTGCTCAGTCAAGTGCTGCTTCAATGCAATCTGCATCACAAGAAGGAATTCCTCTCCGTGCTAATTCTCAACAGGATTTCCCAAAACTTGACTTGAATGGCTGGGAAAGTACATTAAATGGTCCTTGTTACCAACCACTGGAAATTCCCACAAACGATCTCATACCTTCTGGGCCATCAGTTTCTGCTAATCCTCTTACTGCATCAATTCCAGTTTCTGTTGCGTTAGCTCTCCGTTTGTCAAAAGAACATGGCCTTAGTTGGGAGGATGGTCCAACTGTTTATTCATCCATTAATGATTCATCTCCTATTGAACATAATTTGACAGTTACAGGTCAACATGCTAAGGAGTCCATGGCAAGTTCAAGCAAAGCAAAGGGTGATACTAGTGGCACCTGTGTAATTTGCAGGAAGTGTGTGTGTAACTTTTGGTCATCCTGCCAGAATAGGATCGAGGGAGGGAATGGGGGGTTGTTCAGTTTGTTGGAAGACCATTGAATCCAAAACCATGAAGATGCAACAAATAAATGAGGTCAGTTGAGGCCGACTCTGATGCAGCCATTTAAATAATCTAAATCCAGATAATTTATAGGCGTTGGCTAAACGTTTTAAATTTTTAGGTGTTTTTTTATTGGAATTAAGTGATGTAAATTTGGATAAAATAGTTATTTTTTGTTGTTTAAATTGCATTTTTGAATGTATAAATGGATTAAGTACTGAAAAACCTCTTGGACATACAAACTTAGCCATTCAAATCTGCAGATCCAACTTTTTAGACAAAATCAAACAAAAAAAATTACTGAAAAACAACCAAAAAGTAGAAAGCTTAGACAACTGCTAACTTATATGATTTATCTTGTTCTCTCAGACTGAGGTAATATATACTGTCATATTTACTTTTCGACAGAACAAACACAATATGATTAGCATGTTTTAATTTAGGAAAAAACTCAATATGAATACCATGTTCTACTGTGTAGTGAAATGGCATGTTGTATTGGCATTGTTACATGTGATTGTATTGTTAGACTTATTTAATTTAATTGTTTTATTAAATGTTTTTTTTTCAGGAATTTGACAACATAAATTTGCATGAAATCATTATTTTTAGTTGTTTAAAATTCATTTCTGAATGTAAAATTGGATTCAACATGCTGAAAAACTTCTGGGGCACTCGGATTATAAGAAATAATCACTCAAATATGTTGATCTAATAATTTTTTGCCTGATATTGGGCAAAGATCCCCCAAAAACATCACCGAAAATGAGTCATTTCTTAGAACATTTAACACTATGCTTTAGTTTAAACATTCTACCAAATGACTCTTTTTTGACAAAATTTTTAGGGGATCTTTGCCCAAAATTTGGTAAGAAATTATTAAATCCTCAAATTTGAGTGATTATTTTTGTATAATTAGAATGCTCAAGATGTTTTTTAAGGTGCTAAATCCATTTCTGCATTCAAAAATAGATTTTTATTTAAAAAAAATGATATATTTTAATATAATTAAATTAATTTTAATATATATATATATATATATTATTAGTTTTATTTATTAAATTGTAATTTAGTAATAATAATAATTAAAATTGAAAAAAAGATAAACTTAATTTTGAAAATTACATTGCATTTGCTTTCTCATTATATTTATAATTTTAATTTTAATATATTTAAATGTTATTTTTTTTTTTTTTAAATATTCAATTGTAATGTACAATGTTTACTCATTTATGATTAAGTTTATTGTAAGACTAATTATTAGACTTATATATTTACCATCATTAATAAATTTAAAAAAAAGTTTGAATAGTTTTTAAAAAAAATAAAATATTCAGTTGTGATGTGCAATGTTCATCCACTCACTTTATTGTAAGACTAATTACTAGACTTGTATATTTACTATCATACTAAAACTTTAAAAGAAGTCTGGATAGTTTTCCAAAAAAAAATAAAATGATATAATCTTTTTCATATTTTAAATAACAGGCTTAACTATTTAATTATTTAGTTTTCATATATGAAATAAGAATTTAAAATGTAAAAATAAAATTAATTTTTTAAAATTATTATAATTAATTAAATAATTAATTTTAAGAGATTTTATTAGTGTTGTATTAGTTTTTGGAAATGTGAGAATGTGGCAAAGATATACATTAATATTCAACTTGATTTTAAATTGTTGTTTGACTACTAAAATCTAAAAAGATATACATACTCTATCTCTCTGAACTTGAACCTATAACAAATAAATTGTAAAATATTTGAAAATTTTTATAGTATAATAAATTCCTTAATATTAAATTTATAAAAATAAGTTTTTTTATATATATTAAAAAATATTATTAATATGTATTAATTTTTTTAAAAGCATATTTCATTTAAAAATAATAAAAAATTTAAAATAAATTTAAAAAAAATAAAAAATAAAAATTTATCATTGAAAATAAAAATTTTAAATATAATTTATGTCATCACACACCAGTCAGAACTCCTATCACCAGTTCGAACTCCTAAATATACAATCCCTAATCTGCGAATATGTATGCGAGTAAAATGTTTTTTCCACCGGTTTCTTTGCTTTTCTTCAACAATATAGAAGGCATTTCACATATTGGGGATCTTGAGGAATCTTTCACTGTTGCAACGGACTATGTACTATATTGATTTCCATCCAATCTAGAATATTATTTATAAGGTTAAAAATATATATTAAAAACTAAATAATATACATTATTATTATTTATAAAATTAAAAAAAATTATTAAAAAATAAATAATTTAAATTTTATTTTTAAGAATTAAAATCTTAACCAAGACATTTATTTAATTAACTTTTGCATATGATATGCCCATATCACATAGCAGCAACTATTTTATTTTTTTCCAAATATTTTTATACCGATATTAAATTTTAAAATAATATATATATATATATATATATATATATATATATATATATATATATATATATATATATATATATATATATATATATATATTTTGTNAAAAATATATATATATATATATATATATATATATATATATATATATATATATATATATATATATATATATATATATATATATATTTTGTATTAATTGGATTGGAGGTCAATTTTCTATTAATATAACATATATATTATAGCAAATATTTTTATAAGGTCATAAAATTTTAAAATAAAACATTTTTTTTTGATATTAATTGGATTGAGAAATTGACTCATGCTCAATTCTCTTTTAATATAACATATGTATTATATAATAAATATTTTATATTATAACATATGTATTATATAATACATATGTTATGGCTATCACTATAATTTTTTATTTTTTACATACAAATTTTACAATCACTTGGGTTGTCTTAACATTATTTTAAAATAAATATTAAATTTTATATTATAAGAATATTTGTATGGATTTTAATTTTTTAGGTAGTAGTCCATAAGGGAGTAAACTTTCACTCATGAGAGATGTTTCTAGATCTTAGATTCTTAACATGTTTCCTTACATCTAAGGAAGATAAGCTCTTAGCCAACCATAAGTAGTTTTATGTCTTACTCTATGACTAAAAGGCAATTTCAACCTAGATAATATCAAATCCAATGTCATTTGTGGTCATGGATAAGGCTACCTCTAGTGGGTCATGAGGCTACCTCTAAAGAGTCATGTGCTTTCTATTAACATCTAGTCCTAATCCCATACATGCATCAATTTAACCTCTTAACATCTATCTTCCTATTAACATCTAACCTTAATCCTATACATCCAACCTTTCCAAAAACTCATAAAACACTAATAAAATCTCTTAAAATTAACGATTTAATTAATTATAATATTTTTTTTAAATTAATTTTATTTTTACATTTTGAATTCTTACTTCATATATAAAAACTAAATAATTAAATAGTTAAGTGTATTATTTAAAATATGAAACAGTGTATTATTTAAAAAATTGAAATGATTTAAAACATCATAACTATTTTTAACTATATTTTGAAGCGAGGCTATAAACTCATATTTAATGTTATGAATGAGGTGAGTACGTTGTCTTTTCTCTCCACAACGACACATATAAGCATTTTTTTTTCCAGAAGAAAATTCACATGAAATTATATTGAATAATTTTTTGCTTACAACGGCTTGCCAACGGTCCAAGAAAGTCTTCTTTTTGGAAAGTAAGGAATACATTACACTGGAGAGTTTCTACTTCAAAACTTACATAGCATGAAGAAGCTTAACAAAATGTGAGAATTAATTTTTTTAGAAATTTCGAGTCAAAGCTGATCTAATGAAGCAGTCCTGCCATGGAGCAGAGGATAAGGTCTGTTAGAAAATTTTAATGAACTGATGAGAGCTCTCCACTCCTCCATCCCAGCTGAAGTAGTTTAATCTTCCCTTAGGTACTGAGAGAGCTCGTTTGGATAATTTGTCTGCTTCCTCGTTTGATTCCCTGTAGATATGTTGATCGCTGATTCTTTGAAATGATGATGCCAACTCACGAGTACGTCGCTACCAACCTTCTATATTGACCACCTGGAGATTGTATTTTTGATTCAGCCATTCAATGACTACTTTGGAGTCTCCAAAAATCTGGATATGGCTAATATTCAATAATTTAGCGAAGGTGAAAGTAGCCCATGCTCCGACTAATTCAGATTTTGTATTCGAACCTGTTCCACAATTAAAAAACCATTTGATATTCGGTCCAAATGTTCGTTTCAGTGATCCCCCTGCCCCACAGAGTGATTCGCCTGCTGAGGAAGCCCCATCAAAGAAATCCATGGTGTATCTAGTTAATCGAAAAATTGGCGACTACCTAGAAGGTTGAAAGTTTACAGCTGATGGAAATTTAGTGAGCAGACATAGAGTCTGATGGACAACCGAAATGATTGTTGGTGGTTTCCCTTCGAACAGGGCTTTGTTTCGTTCTATCCATAGGTACCAACACAACAATACAAAGAGATTTTTTGGAGCAGCTTTGATGTGTGCCCAAGACTCCATACAATCATTTAAACTGTGACTGCTCCATGAAAAGTTCAATTTTAGAATTGAAAGAATATTTGCCCAGGCTACCTGCGTGAAGGAACAATTTATGAATAAATGTGCATTATCATCGGTGGCTGCTTTGCACAGTGGGCACATTCCAAGACCCATCCACCCCTTCCTTTGTAATGTGTCCCATGTTAGAATTTTAAACTTGGCGGCCAACCAAAAAAATAGGAGAATTTTTAACTGAATTCTCCATTTCCAACCATTCCTCAATGGTAATTGCAGAGTTGTCAGGATAGCTTTGTAGCAGTTTTGTACAGTGAGAGAACTAGACGAATCTCCACCGATCCAAAGTAGTTGATCTACCGTTCCTTTCTAGAGAATAATGCTAGCTTGATTGAGATCCGAAGAAAAGTTGTTCCATTCGCTTGCAAGAGTGTCCAATAGCCCCAACTCATCGTTGTTTCTCCAAACCGTAGCAAATGAGAAAGGATCAGATGCTAGTGAAGCGTGTGCCAATGTGGATATGTTCTTTGCCTTTAATGTTGTTAAGAGCTCAACAGAGAGGAGTGGACTTTCTCCCATTCCCAAAATCTTATCACGACCAACAACAATAAGTGAGCCGGCTCCAGGACACTAGTAGAGCCAGTGAAGAATGACTAGGAGTGCTTGAATGAGGTTGGACCAGATTTTTGAAGGAGAAGCGTAATGGTGGGAAGGTTGTCTAAGCCAATTGATGAGAGTAGTATTTTTCAAGTATTTGTTGCTGACAACCTTCTGCCAGAGACTTGTTTGATTTAAAACCCTCCATAGAGTTGAAGCATTTAGTGCCAGATTGAAGATGTTGAGATTACAGAAGCCCCAACCCCCGAGTTTTTTCGGCCTAGAAAGAACCTCCCATCGACAGAGGTGTAGATGTTGAGTATCCGAATGACCAGACTAGAGAAATTGAAACATCAATTTCCTGATTTTATTTAAAACCACCCTGGGTAAGGCTTCGAGGGACATCCAATAGACCGATTGTCCTTCCAAAACAGTTTTAACCAAAATGTATCTTCCCCCCAGTGAAATTCATTTGTTGCACCATAAATTTATCCTATTTTTGACTCTATTAACCAACCAGTCCCAATCTGCTACACTAGGAGTGCTTGTCTTCAAGAAGTAACCCAAGTAATAGAATCCTTGTGAGAGATAAGTAAATGAGTAAGGCATCAAGGTTTTGAAGGATATCAGGTCAAGGTCTGATAGTCCTTCGAAATGGACAGTGGATTTGGTTAAATTCACTGAAAGCTCTGTTGCTTTGCAGCTGCCGATCACTTTCCATTCGGCCAAGCTGGCTTTTGATAAGATAAGGATATCATCCAAAAACATGAGATGAAGGATATTGGTCAGTCTGGCAACTTTAATCCCTTATAATCGGCCTTCCTCAAAAATATGCTTCAGTAAAAGACTGAGTCCTTCCATCACTAGGATGAAGAGAAGTGGGGATAATGGGTGTTAGAAAAACATGACCACAGAGAAATAAAATAAAATAAATGCAGAAACAAAACACAGAAGATACACAATACAAGAGAGACACAGATTTACATGGTTCACCCAGTGTGGGCTATGTCCACCAGAGAAATTGCCAGGTCCTTTCTTTATTATTATCCAACAAAATGAAGGGATACAACCTACAACAAAACCCGTTGTAACTTTCTCTTCTTTCTCTCACAGTCTCCTCTCTCAGAATACAATACTCGCCAACATACATAGCCACAATACATTTCCCTCATAAAAGAGGGTTTCCTTCTAGGGAAAAAAACCCTAACATAATCTCTATCGTTAGATCTACGACCTTATAATGAACAGTCCAGATTTACAATGAAATTACAATATACTTTTACAAGGCAATTTTTTCTTCGGGGGCTTCGCCCCCAAACCCTCACTGGGGGCCCTCTTGTCCCCAGACCCCCCAGCCGAGGGGATAGCCCCCCCGGACCCCGCAGAGTGGGTACCCCCCCTCTGCACTCCCCCGTGTGGAAGAGTGTACATACTTCTGGGGTGTAATTACTTCATGGGGTATAAACACGGCTGAAAGTAAAGGACCTCTAAATCAGAAAGATAATCAGGCTCTACAACCAACAATCTCCTACTTGGAGACTGATCTCAACAACTCCACCATTGTTGTATATGTCGGACTCTGAACCTTCTTCGACTTGGCAATTTTCTCATCTTCATCTTCATTCTTGAAGACCAAC
>ML787339.1:594398-608679 GCA_009831015.1 Picea engelmannii | reverse complement strand
CAAAAACTTATGCAAAAGACTTCTTTCCAAGCTACTGACGCAACAACACAATCTTCAAATCAAGAAAAAAAATGACAAATTTTTTTATTTTATTTTATTGCAAAACAACGCAATAAGGAAAAATGATGACAAGATCAAAACCAAGAGAAAAAGAAAACTCTGGCTTAAAGCGCAGATCGCAAACAGAATCAGATCATGAAATGCCAAACAGCAATCAAGAAAGCACTAATTCCAACACTTGCCTAAAAACCATAAAACAAATATATATATGTTTTTTCTCTTTTGTCTCTTCTATCAAAAATTAACTAACAACACAAGCTAAGGATAAGATACTCTAACCTACTGACTGTGTCCCCCCAGAATCCAAACCCTGAGAGGAGCACTTCTCACCACAGGAGGGGATGACTGCCCCACCCAGGCTGAAAAGCAACCAGACAGACCCGCGACTGTCGCCGAGACAGCACGCGGGTACCCGCGCTCAGAACTGAAGCAGCCCGCGGATATGTATGAAATCTGAGAAAAAATACGACACAGGTAGCCCAGACCTGAAAGAGGCCTCCGGTATTAACAACCAGGGTCTCTGAAAGGTTTCTAGGTGCTACTACTTCAACAAAAAAGGAAAATTTTTTACAAAAGGAAATAAAGGCAAAGAACAACTAACACACTAAGGTAGACTGAAAGCAAGACAACAAACCAACAGAACCCAGACAGTATCCAGAAAGCCCCCTGAGAAGGTAAACTTATGACAGAGGAAGAGGGGACTGCCTCTTAAGCTTCCTGGACTCTACACGCTACTGAAACCACTACAGAACGCATTCACACGCGCGCTGTAGAAAGCTAGGGCGCGGGTCACCCGTGGGCAGGGCTTCTGCAGGCCGCGGGTCACCCGTGGGCAGGGCTTCTGCAAGCCGCGGGTACCTCTGTGTGTCCCGAAAAGAAATGTCGAGCTTCAGTCAAGGAAAACTGGTATTGATAACCAGGTTCCCTGCTAGCTTTCGACTTAACAGAAAACAAAAAACAACAAAGAAACAAAAACTTAATTCTTTGAACTACCCAAAAATCTTTAACCAAATCCGGAAACCCTAAGAGTAAAATCCCCAGTGGAGTCACCAATTCTGTTGTGGGGTATTCTACCCTACGGACTAACAAGCTAGGGCTTTAAACTTGTACGCATATCATGACCCTTCATAAGCTTACTTTTAACCTTCTACCCGAATCTAAAACCCCTTTTCTCGGGCAAACATGAGAAGAATCAACTAACCTTTTTATCGATGGTTGAAGTAGATCCTCCTTTGAGCTTTTATCCCCTTTGCTGCTGCTGCTCCTTACACAAATCTTCCTGCAATCAAGACAAAACTATGCATGCATGCTACTGATCTACTAGAGGGTTAGAGATAAAACATAAATCAAATAACATAGATGAGACTCATGTATTTGGGACGGGAAAAGCATCTTTTTCATTAGTCTCAATATGAATCACTTACAATGAATTCTGAGACCGGCCATTGTTCCTCGATCCTGATCCTAGGCTCCTCCTCTTCTTTTGTCCTCCAACTGCTCTTGCTTGAATTTCTCGTAAAGCTTGAGGCAAGGCTAAAGGGTTGGGACAAAACGGACTTGGCAATTTGGCAGAGTTTCTTTGCTATGATTTTTCCTCCTTGAATAGTACCCCTACCCCTCCTTTTATAGGCTAGAAGGAGCTAGGGTTTTAGGCGAACTCTCGGCCATGCATGGCCGGGAGTTCCAGTTAACTGAAAAAAATCCTTGTGTCCCGGCGGAAAGTTTCCTGATTTTTTGCTTTGTTAGGTAACCGCGGGCTGTAGTGAGTTAGCCCGCGGGTACCCGCGTGCAGTAAAAGGTTAGAACGCGGTCCCCCACGCCCAGTGAGAGGTTAGGGCGCGGGTTGCTTGTTTTAAGTGATTTTTCAAGGTTTTATTCAGCATGGCTTTGGCAAGGAAGAGGCATGAGTTGGCCTGATGCCAGGTAATCCTGTGTGGTGCATTTTAGGGTTATAACAATGACTTTGGTCGCTAAAAGCCCCACACACCTGAGAACAATGCATTTATGAGATTGGTCAACCTCCCACCCACTTTTGGTTCAGCTTCCAAGTTGATTTGACATCCAAATCTCGGCTGGATATGAATGGGTGGCTGGTCAAAGACCTAAAGGTGCCCTAAACAACCCCTTTTCACACTAAAAGTTGGTTGGACAATACCTCAAAGTGGTTCTATAAAACAAGGCCATGGGTGCACTACATTTTCAAGGAATTCATTTGCAAGGTTATGTTGCTGCTATTCTCTTGGGGAATCCTCTTTTCTCATCAAGAGCATACTAACATCATTCCATTTGGGCAATCCACCTCACCTTTTCAGTGGATTATCTTGGGATTCTTTCACCATTTCTTTTAAGTTTCAAAGTTGTAAGAAGAGCTTAATTGTGGGGGTCCAAGAGCCCTCCCTTGGAGGAAGAAGGGACCCAAATTCCCCTTTCTTCTTGGTGTTTTCTTTTTCACTAATACAATCCTTTCCATTGATGACATAATTCTTATTTGTTTCTTGTTCTTATGTCCTTATGCTCAATAGTTAGTTGTTCTTTCCTTTTCTAGTTTAATTCTTAGCTTAGTCTTTTATGTTTCTTTTTCTAACCCTTTCCTTCACTGCTGTCTTTCTTAGCTAACCCAACTAAACTTGTAAGCACCTCTATTTTTCTCATTTAGGTGAAAAAATAGGTGCAACACCCTCATATGGGTCCATCTCTTGGACTTCATCTGCACGCCTGAAAGTGTTATCTCTTTTGAGCTTGATCTCTTTGAGGATTTCAATTTCCCACACACTCCTTACGTTTTAGGGATCTTGTCAAACTCAAATCGAAGGTCGACGATGATCAATGGTTCACACTAATTGTGGGGTCCCACCTCCATAATATGAGAATTTCTTGCTTGACTTTATTCTAATCCTATTTGTTGATCTTCCATCCCCAACTAAATCAATGACGTGGGTTGATTGCAGCCGTGAACTAGCAAGTCCACTAAATTCACCTTCGCACTCTGTAATGATTCCCAACCGTCGATTAAATTGAGCGATTGGTGTTTGATTCGGTAACTCCAGTGAGTATTTGAATCAATTTGATGACTGAGATGGCCTCTCCACCCATTAAATGGCTCACATCCATCTTTGTTGTCAGATTCTTAAGTCATGGGTAGTTTTGGTGACTTGACTATCGTCTACCTCCTAGATCTGATGGTCAGGACAATTCTCGGGAATCCTTAGATATAAGGCTCAGAGTTAACTTCGGGACTTCAGGACTTTGGGGATTTTACCTCCCTTACGATGAACTTTCTTAGTTCGTTGAACTCAAAAAGTTTGAATGAATCCAAGGGTTAACTCCCATGATCTTTCCCATATGTAACAGTCACAATAGACTGTGGCTTCTTCCAAACAGATTTTGTCCGTTCACCTTTCAAACAAGGGAACCTTCCCTTTCGATACTTCAACCTCGCTACTCTACCTGAGCTTTGTTAGCTATGAAAGGCTTAAGAGATTTGCACTCTTGAACTTGAACTTAATGCTTGGAATAATCCTTCCATGCACCCCTTACACTCATTCCTCAACTCTAGAACCTAAGTGGTTCTTGGTCACTACCTACCTCATAAATATCATGTGCATACATGCACTATCTCTCCTCAGATTTAATACAATCCCTCCTCCAAGAGACTCAGAATGACTAGGAGTGTCTACGTGCATGCATGAAACTGTGCCCAAACTTGACAAACTCATAGTTCATGGATCTAGCTTAAGCCACCATAAGGCGCAAGCATTTACGAATACAAAACATGTCCAATCCATACTTTCTTAAATACACAATTTAAACAAGAATAAAGAGATACAATATAACCATTAAGAAAACATACACATCCTTGGATCATTCACAGTATATCCCATTTCATTACATAATTACAGCTTAATTTCACAGGGTATGAGAATACTTATCTATTACAAGTTGCATCCAACCAACTGTCTATGGGTGTGGGCCTTTCCACTCAACCATAGGCTCAGAGGCATTCATTCTTAGCACTATGGACACCCTTGTGCAAAGCCTTGATATCACTAGGGAATTTATGCCATCTCTCAGAGAAAATCTCTCTATGACAATGACCCTGCAAGGTTTATCAGATTCTTCCTCAGCATCAAGCTCACGTTCGGGTCCTTCAGGCCATGTTCTCGACACTTCCTTTGGGTTTTCACATCTCCCTTACGAGATTGTGATATTGTCCTGTGTCTCCTCTCTTGTTGTCTCTATATGTATCTTACCTTCCCTCCTCTGGAAGATTTCTGACCTGTCCTGTTCCTTATGTTAGAAGGAAGCTCAGGGATGCAGGTCTCTGTGGTACTTTGACCTGACATCCTGCAGCTAGACCATGCTTCCATTCATGGGAGTGGTTGATGATTCAACCACTGGTCTTTTCTTTATTAAATTATTTCTTTCCTCTAGATATAGCATGGCTTGTACTTCAAGGCTTCACCCCCCAATAGTCAGTTATGGGTAGTTTAACAATAATACATGTACATTGTCCACATGCCTTATCATGGTAATCCTATTTTATGATTAATTACAAGCTGTGGAAAACATGGGTGTTACAATTCCCTCCCCCTTAAAGGAACATCGTCTTCGATGTTCTTTCTCAAAAACACCTGTCATGCCTTTTTCATTCAGTTGTTTTAGAAATCTTGATCCTTCTTCCTTGATCAAGTCCTTTTTCAAAAATTTAATCTTGGTCACCTCCTCTCGATAATTCTTTGACAAGAAGCACGTTAATCATAGTCTTATGCAAAAACATTGCATAAAATTTCTAGGAAAATTTCATAATCTTAGCACAATAATTATCTACATAGTTTGTGGATTTGTATCCACGTGGTTGTTTTGTTATCCAGGCTCATTGTTTTTCCTTGAAATAACCATTGGGTGCATGATCCCCATTAATATTTTACAAGAAATATCAAGTTTTCATCTTCCTTACGGTCACTCACCCAGGTTCAGGCATCGCCTTCTCTGCTATATAGTCCCTCGGGTGATCCATCTTTCCTTTCCAAGGTTTTCTCACACATAAGAACTACCCATCATGTGCATGATACCAATAGTTTACAAGAAATATCATGGTCTCCTCTTCCTTGAGGTCACTCACCCTCCAAGCCCAAGCTCAGGCATCCCCTTCTCTGCAATACAGTCCCTCAGGTGATCCATCTTGCGTTGTCAAGGTTTTCTCGCACAGGAGAACTACCCATCATGTGAATGATCCCAATAGTTTACAAGAAATATCATGGTCTCCTCTTCCTTGCAGTCACTCACCCTTCAGGCCCAGGCTCAGTCATCCCCATCTCTGTTATACAGTCCCTTGGGTGATCCATCTTGCCTTGCCAAGGTTTTCTCGCAAAAAAAGAATTCCAGAGACTCTATTGAGTCTTACAGTCGATGAATCCCTCATAATTTCTCTATTGAGGTGTCCCTCTAGGTTGTGTTAACTCAACACAACATATTCTAGGTGATCATGGCTTACCACGGGGTTCTCATGGCTCAATAGTAGCCATTTTTCATGCTTTTACAGCTTGACAACCTTTCGACTCAGCTAAAGTTAGGGACGAAGGTTACTCTCCTTCTCCTGGCACCATAATAGATAGGGATGAAGTTTAATATTCTTCTCTTGACACCATAATAGATAGGGATGAAGGTTACTCTCCTTCTCCTGGCACCGTAATAGATAGGGGAAAAGGTTACTCTCCTTCTCTCGGTACCGTAATAGATAGGGACAAAGGTTACTCTCCTTCTCCCGATACCATAATATATAGGGATGAAGGTTACTCTCCTTCAAACCCAAGAGCTCAGTTTCTCATCTCTGCTCTCTTTGCAGATATTTCCCTTTTTACCTGTATCACAGGTATACAAAAATTCATGAGACATCATATATTTTAAGTTCAAAAACAAATTCTTGTAAATCTGTCACCCGCAGATTTCCAATTTCCACATTTTGTTCTCATATTTGTTTCACACAGGAACTAGATTCAAAATTATGGGACTTTCCTTACCATAGTCGTTTGTCTCAGCAGACAATTGGTCTTCGTTATGGCTTACAATGCTTCCATATTCAAGACTCCTTTGCTTCCTACACTTTCAACATTCCTTGCAGTTTGGCTCAGTAGGCAGTTAGTCTTCCTTATGGGACTACAATACTGCCATATCCAAGACCCATTTCCTCTTGCAATTTCAACATTCCTTAGCCAAATAAATTGTTATTTTTCATGCACATTACCTCTTCAAAGTCAAGCATACTAACAATCCAAGTCATTTTCATTTATTCAAGGATACCAAGCAAAAGGATGCATCATCCCTTACCTATGCATCATTTTAGCCTACCAAATTTTTCAAAATGTAATTCAGATATCAATTGATTTTAATGAATGCATCAACATTCATGGCCACATTCATACCCAATGCACCCTTGCATTTAATTTAAGATTCCCATACTTTTCAACAAGTACTTTTCCATGGTGTGTTGGAGTTTAGCCAAGCTTTCCACCATATGGCTTATTTATTCTTATTCATTGTTGCAACAAGACTATGCTTGTGGCTATAGGATGATCATGATCCCAATTCAGTACATATGAAACTACAAGTTTCACATGAATGCCTTTAAGAATTCCTCCTTCATTAATAACCAGCGGGCCAACACTCATGGCCACCCAAATTTGGTTTTCTCTAACACCTATACAATGTAAGTAGAAATGTTGGAAGGTCCTCCTCCCTCAATGGGAAATCCCTTGTCTGACCTTTATGCAAACATGCATTTCCTGGAAGCAATTCCATGCAATGTGCTATCTATGAGCACTTTTATTTCCAATCGTTCCTTGATTGGTCCATTTATTCATGACATATCAGTTCATGAATTCTTCCAAGGATTACAATCAGTCTTTACTACCAGAGTTTCACACCTCCATCATTTAGGTTCTCCTTGTTGAATCATACCCTACTTGGGTATCCAAGGCATACAACTGCCTTTGAACATTCCATACATAACATTAAGACCATAAAACATTTCAGAAAGGATTCTTACCCAATCCTTTCATACCTTGTGCCACATAGGCATGAAGATTTTTTTATACCGGTTTTGGTTGTTAGTAACCCCTCTGATATTATCCCATCAATGGTTCTCCATGGGGACTTTTAAAGTCCCTTCAACAATATTTCAACAAGAACCTTCTCATAGTCATCTTCTGATTGAGGTTTTTCATTATTGGAAACTATCTTTCTCAACGGATCCAATCTATTTATTTCTACACATGACATATGCCATAAACACATTAGTCGTCATGTAAATTAAAAATGCAATTACCATAGCATTTAAATTAATAAAACATTTTCAGACATGTCCTAGCATATCTGTATGCACTTTATCACATTATCCTTATTGTTTTCATGAGTGCAATATAGACAGTTCTCAATTGTTTATGTAGTAATACAATCCTCATAACTATGGTGTCAAAACATTTACTTTCATTAGCGTACTAGATTTCTCATCCCAGAGAAAAACATAATACAAAGCAATAAAAGAATTGAGGGATCTCCCCTTCTTCAAATTGTTTCTACATCGCCTGGGAATTTTCAGTCTAGCTGAGTTATTTCTAAGGCTTCACTGTCTTTTCTCTTCTTTTGAAATTTACTCCCTGTTAGGATCTTCCTGCTCTTTTCCTTGAGCTGCCTTCGTTAGGCCTCATCCTAACCCTTTTTGGAATACAACAACATTCTTTAATACAAAACTTTTTTTTTGGTTCATAACGGATCATGAACCTATGCATCCTACACATTACCATTCAGTTATCAGAATGGTCAATATTCATTTATTAGTCTTCTATTCATTACATGATGTTTTTCAAAATGTAATCCAAGATTATGGTATATATATATATATTCAAATAACTTGTGGCTCACTACTTAATTCTCAGCAGTCATTAAGGTTGTGACTTTGTTTTTCTGACAGATTCTTCACATAGTTCCTCCATAGGGAACTCCTTCAGCATGCAACTTCCTTATTGCATATCCATCACTATTTGTGATGGCCTCAACCTTGCGTTAGCTTCAACAGTTTACCAAATATCCCATAAGGAATATAAACATGCATCTTTGTCATGTACCCAAATTATGTATCCATACATATTATGGTTTTGTTAACTTACATCATACTTGTACATCACTTGCACATTTAATATCATTCATACCTAACTAGTATTAATATCAGGCTTCATATTAGAAAAATCCACAATGCATGAACCCATTCACTCAAGCATGGTTAAACACAGATAAGTATTCATCATGCTAGCTTATTGCTTGCACTTTTTCCATGTCATTCACACACATGGACATATCCAACTTCTATATCATTTTCCCAAGGATCTTCCAATCATCCTTATGATCATGTATACACATTCGTGTATAAGTAGGTGCATCTCTTGCACATTTTTACCTCATGCATTCACTAGATAGTTTAATTTCATCATTAGTGTCCTTTAGTTTGAGATTTCAGTCACTTACAGGACTAATGTCACAGTCATATCTCGTATTGATGTTTCCTTTTCTCATGGAAATAACTAACCAGGTTCACTTTCCTCTTTATGAGACAACTTCTAGCAATAAAACCTTCTTTCCTCAGCGTCCATAGGGTTTTACCCATCTCACTTTTCTCTGGTCATGAAGAGTTATATACTTTGATTTTCATATAGAGAAGTAACTATAACTGCCAGGGATCCTACCTTATCGTATCAGATTCCTTTAAGACCACAAATGCATTAACCATTATATAATCTACCATCATCAGTGCCTAAAGTTCCAACTGCCCATTCTTAGAAGCATTGTTATGAACACCAGGTCATCCATCCTTCGAGCTTCAGATTCTCTTGACATAACCCTGCCACCTTCAGCTATCCACATTCAAGTCTTATTATAAATGTTAATTAGCATATCCCTACTTCGGTAAGAGTAGTTATCACTTTGACAAAGGGATAAAGAAATTCTTCTGTTGAAATTCAACAAGACTTCCCAAAATCACAGCTTCAATCTGCAGTCCTTCTCCTCAAGGAGTAAATGAAGATAAAAATACCTCCTTACATGAATCGTACATGAGCCCATGTAGGCCAAGTGTTGTAACCATGCTCTGATACCAATTTGTAACACACCCACCATGGGGCATAATTTGTTTTTCTTTTCTTAAAGGAGAGATTATCCATTCATGGTTTCTAATTTGGAAAGTCGGGGAACCAGTCCAACCTCTCGATCAAGGATATTTGATTCTAAATACAAACAACTGTCTAAGACCTTGATGGTCTCGCTCTGTAATTAAACGTAGACCCTTTTGACTTCCGGGTACCGGTCTAATGGTACCCATGACCTTCCCTTCGCACTTGCAGAATCTCTGAGTTTGGGCACTAGCCCCTTTTCTGATGAGCCCCTCCTTGAGGTGACCTTGGGAAATAACCTCATGCAAACACACAATTGCGGGTGCAGCCAAAGGAAGTTTGAAACCAAACTACCTTTTAGCCCACAATTCTCCTCGAGCCTCCACATGTCCTTTCTTCAAAACCATGGTTTGGATTGCGGCCCACCCTCAACTTTTTAAATTTCACACATCTTCGATCCCCGCAATGCTATGGGATCATCCATCTCATGATCTTTATGGTACCTCTAAACTAATGTCTCAGATCTATCCCTTTCAGAGCTGCAGATCATATCTGGCCTCTTTCAAATCAACGACAGTGATTTGTTTCGGAATTCCGGACTTCGAAATTCTCAAGTCTCAAACTCTCCTTTCTTTCGTACGTTAATCTTTTGGAGTCGACAATTTGTGGACACATTTCCTTCTCAATCATTGGCTCTACCTCTACTTTGGGGGTTTGACCTTTCAACTAGATCAATGGTCATACGACCCTTTTCTCAATAAACAGTCGAGATTTCCTTTGGGTCTACGGACTTCTGAGATCTCAAATATCAAACTTCACGTCCCCTCGAAGTAATCAGATTCCTTCCACGTGTACACTTGAATTGGACGGTTGAGGCTTGCTTCAGGTATTTACCCGAAATCTACAGATTTATGCCACCTATCCTCTTGATCTGATGGTTATGAATTACGTTGGGATTTTACCAGGAATCCACTGATCTATGCCACGTTTCTTCTGGATCAGATGGTCCAAATTCACCTCAGACGATCTGACACTTGAGATCTACTTTGGATGATCTGACGATTGAGATCTACTTTGAATGATTGGATGGCTGAGATTTACTTCGGCTCTCCAGATTTCGAGAGTCTCAAATCTCAATTGAAAACTCTCAAACATATTTCTCCGGAGTCCACGAACCATCGCCATGTGTCCCTCTGGATCTGGTAGTCCAGATTCACTTTGGGTCTTCAGGTCTTTGGGGTTAAGGAATCTCAATTCTCAATTGAAACCATGGTGCAATTCACCCGGAGCTCACGATCTATTAACACGTGTCCTATATAAATCAATGACCCTTTTCTCCTTCGGGACTTCAACCTTTAGAGATCAAAAATATCATTTTTTCTCACTCTTTGTTTCTCCCAGAATGGTTTTACCCAGAGTCCATGATCAGATCACATGTGTCCTCCTGCAGATCAACGGTTCCTAGCTGCTTCGGTTGTTTGGGCTTCAGTGATTTCAAACTCTTCTCCTTCGCATTCTCCCAGAGTGCTTCCATCCGGAGTTCATGATCTGTCACCACGCACCCTTCTTGATATATGATCCAGATTCTCTTCGGCCTTTCAGCTCTTTGGATTTTGGGGCTTTGGGAGTTTGTCTCACTCCTCACTTGGAAACCTCTGAAGTAGTTTTCCCTAAAGTCTTCTATCTATCGACACATATCCCTCTTGGAGATCAATGACTAGGACCTACTTCAGGTCTTTACTCAGAGTCCACATACTTATGCCACTTGTCCTTTAGATCCAACGACTGACGTTTACTTCTCTCTCTGGATTTTGGGATTCTCAAATCTCAAATGAAACCTCTCAAAGCAATTATCTGAAGCTTACAATCTAGTGACACATTTCTCTTGGAAAGGAATGATCAGGATCTCCTTATCCTGACAATGAATGGTCCTAAACTACTTCCAGACTTTGGGACTTTGGTAATTCCACTCTTCTGCAGACTAAGGCTCGAGCACCTTGCTTTGATCAGGTGGTTATTGGTCCTCTGTGCTGTGATCCAATGATCACTGCCGCTCCTCCTCTTGAGCTTCTGATCTCTTCCTACTTAGAATATTTTCTAAGGTTTCAAAGGCCTCGACCCTTGCCCCTCCTAAGGGTCTGTATCTTGGACTTCATCTGTATGCCTGAAAGTGTTATCTCTTCTGAGCTTGATCTCTTTGAGGATTTTGATTTCCCACACATTCCTTACATTTCAGGGATCTCGTCAAACTCATATTGAAGGTCTATGACGATCGACGATTCACAGTAATTGTGGGGTCCCACCTTCGCAATCTGAGAAGTGCTCGCTTGAATCTAGTCTAATCCTAGTCGTTGATCCGCAATGATTCCTACCAGTCTATTAAATCAAGTGGCTAGTGTTTGATTCGGTAACTCCACTGAGTATTTGAGTTGATATGAGGACTAGGATGGCCTCTCCTCCCGTTAAATGGCTCGCATCCATCACCATTGTCAGATTCATAAGTCATGGGTAGTTCTGGTGACTTGACTATCGTCTACCTCCTAGATCTAACAGTTGAGATGGTTCTTGGGCATCCTCAGATCTAAGGCTCAGAGTTAACTTCAGGAATTCGAGACTTCAAGGATTTTACCTCCCTTACGACGAAATTGCTTAGTTCTCCAAAATCGTGAAGTCTGAATGACTCCAAGGGTTAACTCACATGCTCTTTCCCATATCCAATGGTCACAACAGACTGTGGCTTCTTCCAAATAGATTTCTTCCGTTCACCTTCCAAACAAGGGAACCTTCCCTTTCGATACTTTATCCTCCCTACTCTTCTTGAGATTTGTTAGCTATGAAAGGCTTAAGAGATTTTCACTCTTTCTCTTGAAATTTACGCTTGGAAGAATCCTTCCGTGCACCCATTACACTCATTCCTCAAATCTAGAACTTAAGTGGCTCTCGATCTCTGCCTGCTTTGTAGAGATCCTGTGCGTACGTGCACTATATCTCCTGAGATTTAACAAACTCCCTCCTCGAAGTTACTCAGAATGACTAGGAGTGTCTACATGCGTACATGAAACTATGCCCAAGGTCGATGAACTCACAGTTCATGGATCTATCTTAAGCCACCATAGGGCACAATTATTTACGAATACAAAACATGTACAATCCATACTTTATTAAATACACAATTTAAAAAAGAAAAAAGAGATACAGTATAACCATCAAGAAAACATACACATCCCTGGGTCATTCATAGTATATCCCATTTCATTACATAATTACAGCTAAATTTCATAGGGTATGAGAATACTTATCTATTACAAGTTGCATCCAACCAACTGACTATGGGTGTGCACCTTTCAACCCAACCATAGGCTCGGAGGCATTCATTCTTATCACTCTAGCCACCCCTGTTCTAAGCCATGATATCACTAGGGAATTTATGCCATCTCTTAGAGAAACTCTCTCTGTCACAACGACCCTACAAGGTTTAGAAAATTCTTCCTTAGCATCAAGATCGCGTTCAGGTCCTTCAGGTCGTGT
Source organism: Picea engelmannii (assembly GCA_009831015.1). NCBI lineage: Eukaryota > Viridiplantae > Streptophyta > Pinopsida > Pinales > Pinaceae > Picea > Picea engelmannii. Next base: position 595,930 of record ML787339.1, on the reverse strand, counting down.
TCTCGGCACTTCCTTTGGGTTCACACATCTCCCTTATGAGCTTGTGCTCTCATCTCATATCTTCTCTCTTGTATTCTATGTATGTATCTTACCTTCCCTCCTTTGGAAGGTTTCTAACCTATCGTGTTCCTTCTGTCAAAAGGAAGCTCGGGTCTGCAGGTCTTTGTAGTACTTCGAGCTGACATCCTGCAGCTAGACCATGCTTCCATTCATGGGGGTGGTTAATTCAACCACTGGCATTTTCATTATTAACTTATTTCTTTCCTCTAGAGATATGATGGCTCGTACTTCAAGGCTTCACCCCCCAATAGTCAATTATGGGAAATTTAACAATAATACATTTACATTGTCCACATGCCTTATCATGGTAATCCTATTTTATGATTAATTACAAGCTGGGGAAAACAAGGGTGTTACAACCTCCTTCATTCCAGAGAGGTCTCTCTCCTCAAGCCTCCCACCCAATAGCACTATGGTGGAAGCTTAGCTATATTCTCAATGGCCATATTTGTATAAAGAAAAGAAACAAAAAATCAAAAGGTGGCAGTTGGGAGGATAGAAAAGGGGAAAAAAAAATTTGGAAATGGAGTCAGGGCATCAAATTCAATGGTTTATAGCTTAACGCAGGCTAAAATCCTCCCTAAAACATTAAGGAAAAGTAGGCACCCTATTCAGCAGGTTAAAATGATGTAGAGGTGGCCTGAAACAGAGGAAATCCAAATGTAATAAGAGGCATCTAATAGAGGGTGAATCTCTTATGGCAACTTTAGAAGAAGGAGGAAAAGAAGATGGAAACCAAACAAAGAATCTAACAAAGGATGAATCCTGGAAGGAAAACCATGAACACATAAACAAAAACCACTACAAAAGAGGCACCTAACCATGGGTGAATCCCTACATGCAGTTGCAATAGAATAAACACCTAAATCGGGTTGCAGAAATAGAGCATCAAATAGGTGAATTCTAAGACAACAAACAAAAATATATAACACTTAACTGATTACTGAGATAGAACATATAACAATGGTTGAATTCTGAAAGCAGGAACCTATTATCACATTTATCTGGGGGGGGGGGGTGTTTTCCTAAGAAATGGACCCCTTTGGAAAAAAAATGGCAAGAAATTGGTTAAAAACCCACTTATCCTAAGTTTTGTGCACGTAGGCACATCACGCTAAGCGGTGCATAGATCTGGGCAGCCGAAATTCATGCACCCAGATCTACGGTATAGGAGCCATATCAGAACCACCCCGAAGTTCTGTCTTTAACAAGAGGGGGGTCTGTGTTGGTGGTTTTAAAATGCGAGGTCCCCACTAATGTGTTGCCCTCTCCATAACTTGGACCCCCCCGACTAAAACCTGTTACTGTCGTTTACCCCCTCCGAGTAGACCGCTTACCACCACATATTACTGCTCTCGTCTCTAGCTGACATCTATCTCCCACTCTGTCTCTCACCTCTGCCCATCACATCACCCGCTCTCCCTCCTTGCCTCATTATGGTACACCTGTTATCCAATCAACATCGGACCATG
>ML787339.1:502677-563188 GCA_009831015.1 Picea engelmannii | reverse complement strand
TAATTTCCCAAGGGGAATAGTGTTTGGAAATTTGCTTAGTTCTGGCCAGGAGGGAGGGATCAAGCTCATGGAACCAAGCATACTCAACTTTGTTCGGGGTTACTTCATTGGTGATAGTAGTATTTGAGGCTACCAGATCTCCCAAAAGCGCTTTCACTTTGAGTGCAGTTTGGGCCGGCGTCCCTGCTATATCCCTGAAGATCTTGTTGTTTCGCTCCAGCCACAGTTTCCAGCAGATTACTTTCGGCACCCAGATCCAGCAACGCTTTAGCAGATTCAATTTGGAAAAAGAGAAGGGAGCCAAATTGACCCAGGAGGTAAACAGAGCGGTGACTGAAGAAGGGAGGGGCACATTCAACTGACCAAGAGAGAGAAGCCAAAGTTCCCGAGCAAAGGGGCAGAGGAGAAAGAGGTGGACAGAGGTTTCAGCATGACAAGCACAAAGAGGGCATCGAGAGGGCCCTTCCCAGCCTCTTTTTGAGAGGATATCCCAAGAAAGGATACTATTTTGCAGAAGGGACCAGCAGAAGAGATCTATTTTGGGAAGGGAGGGATGCAGCCAGAGAATTCTCCACACCAAAGGATCAGGGGCTACCCAAGGGATAGCTTGCAAGGTTGCATAACCAGCTGCAGCTGAGTAACTGCCAGACGAAGACCCCCAGCCTCTTTTGTCCTTCATCTTGGCCGAGGAGGGGGAACACCCTTGAAGGGCATCCAGGAGGGTTCGAGCTTCAGTTTCTAAGTGCTGCGGAAAGTCCCCCAAGTCCCACTTAAGCCAAGAGTTGCCCTGGTTCCAAGCTGACAGGTCCCAAAGGGTGACTTTGCTATTGGAATGGAGCCAACTCTTGATGTTTTCCATCCCTTCCAGAAAGCTTAAAGGGGTCTGTCCTAAAATAGAGTCTTCCCAAAACTTGATTTTTCTGCCATTCCCCGGGATCCAAAAAAGCTTTAAGGTAATCAAATCAAGAGCCTTAAGGTGGAGAGAAAGGATGGGAGAGCCTTTTCTAGTCAAGGGGGGGCACTCAAGGCACCTTTCTTTGTGACCACAGAAATATTTAAGCCTTAGAGCTTTGGAGCTCCAGTTGGTTTTACCTCTTATCATCTTCCAGAGTATCTTACCTCCCATGGCCAAATTCTGAGTGGCCACATCTCTTACCTGCAGCCCACCTTCCATCCTGGGGGATTTTACCTTATCCCAGCTGACTAGGTGCATTTTTTTCCCCTCAGTCCTTCCCCCTTCCCAAAGAAATTTTCTCAAAGTGTTATCTAGGTCTCTCACAAATCCTCTCGGAGCAAGGAGAATGGAGGCCTGGTAGACAGGAAGAGAGGTGAGAACAGAATTTATGAGGATTAATTTCCCTGCTTTGTTCAGCCAGGTTTCTCCCCAGGCCAAGATCCTGTCTTTCATCTTGTCCAACAGAGGCAGCCACAGGTTACTTCTGGGGGTTGCTTTGACTAGCGGGATTCCTAAATATTTAATGTACTCCCACGCTGAAGTTCCTTCCATTTCCAGCACCCTGGAGATACCAATCATTTCTATAGGAGGGCAGTTCCATCCATAAATTTTACTCTTTCTCAAACTTATTTCACTGCCTGAAATTTCAATGTAGTCATCCAATTCTTTCTTGAGAGCTCTTGTTGTGGACAGGTTGGCTTGGCCCAGAAGGAGCGTATCATCGACAAATTGAGCATGATTAATTCTCTCAGCTCTAGGAGAAATTGAGAGGTCAATTAAGGTGCACTACTGCATGCTCTTATTCAGATGGAAACTTAGCACAGATGCTTGAATGGCATAGAGCAGGGGGGATAGGGGGCAGCCCTGTCTAAGTCCCCTTGAGGCTTGGAAAAAATCGGTCGGTCTTCCATTGACCAGGGGGGCGGTCCAAGGCCCCGCTATACCGGCCCTAATCCAGCGAACCAAATGTGGGTGGAATCCCATCTTGAGCATCACAACAAAGAGGAAATTCAACCAGACTCAGTCAAAGGCATTTGCCAGATCCAGCTTGACTAACATTTCTTTCTCCTTCCTTTGACAGCTTGAGTGTATAGCCTCTTACACAAGGATAATATTGTCCTGGATTTGTCTCCCCTGGATGAAGCCCCCCTGGTTCTCCGGGATGATCCTGGGGAGGGCTTTTTTTATTCTGTTTGCTATTACTTTGGTGATGATTTTGTACCCCGTATTAAAAAGCGAAATAGGACGGAATCTTGAGAATCTTTGGGCACCTTTATCTTTGGGGATTAAAGCTAGAAAGGAGGAGTTGGTGCTCCCTCCAATTTTGCTACATTTCTGAGATTTCCTCACCATTCTGACTAGATCTTTTTGGATGATATCCCATCAGGTTATATAGAACCTGGTCGTGAAACCATTAGGCCCGGGGGCTTTATCCGGGTTCATAGCTTGGAGTGCTTTGCTGATCTCCTCTGTCGTGATAGGGGTTGTCAACCAACGGTTGTCATCTTCATTTATCAGCTTGGGGACCACCGTGAGAGGATAGAGATCTGGTCTAGCAGGGGCCTCCATCTCTTCAGTGAACATATTTTTGTAGAAGGAGTAGGCTGTAAGTTTGATATCCTCAAATTTTTTGAAGGTTTGCCCCTGATATTGGATCTCTCTGATAGAGTTCTGATTTTTCCGAGATTCTGCCTGCTTGTGGAAGAAAGAAGTATTTTTGTCTCCTGCTTGGAGCTAGAGACTTCTCGACTTTACTCTCCAGCACTCTTCCTCTCTTCTAAGAGCTTTGTGAAGCTTCTTTTGCATCTCCAACTCGTCGTTCAACATCGCTGGGGTGACCGGGGCAGACTCCATATGACGTTGGTGGATCTCCAGGGCCCTTTGGGCTTTTTTCCTTTCCTGTAAAGGGGAGGGCAGTCTCTTTGCCCAGTTTTTGAGATCCACTTTGAGCCTTTTCAGTTTCTCTTCCCAAATGAAGAAAGGTGATCCCGAGACACTCTTCTTCCAGGACTTCGATACCAGCTCGAGGAAGCCTTCCGAGGAGACCCATAGAGGGTTGAAGCGAAAGGGGATCGGTCCCAGGTTTTCTCCAGGGATCAGGGAAAGGGAAATGGGATTATGATCCGAGGTGCATGCTTGCAGGATTTCAGACGAGGCAAGAAGTCCAAGGGTTAAAAAGGAAGAGTGAACTAGGAAGTGGTCTAAGAGGGCTGCTATGTGCCACGGTCCCACTCTTTTGTTATTCCAAGTGAACTTTCCTTTGCTGGGTTTGATATCCTCCAGATCCCAGTCCAGCATAATGTCTTCAACCCACTCCCATGCAGGGTCTCTTACGGGTGTTCCTCCTTTTTTCTCAGAGAGGGCTAGGGTGACATTCAGATCTCCGGCAAGAATGAGATTCTCATGATGGTTAGTCGCAAGGAAATTATTCAGAGATTCCCAACAATTTTTTTTTTCCCGTAAAAGAACTGGTGCATAAATGTTAAAGAGGCTAACCTGATGTCCCGATTTGCGGTGCAACAACTTCGTGAACAGCCAGTGGATGGTGCTATGTTCTTCGATCAGGTCTAGCGTTGAGGAGTTCCAGAAGGTGGCTAGACCTCCTAAAGCTCCCCTGGCGCTAGCGGCTCTACCTGCTCCTTTTTTCCAGAAATTTTTACTAGCCTGGAAGGTCTCAGGATCCTCCATCTTCATCTCCTGGATCAGAAGTACATCCGAGGAATTCATTCTGACTATATCTTTGACAACTTCTTCTTTTAATTTACTTCCCAACCCTCTGCAATTCCAGGAGACGAAAAGCATTAAGAACCGGAGGGGGGGGGGGGGTGGCTCCTTTCGAAGCCTTGCCTTTTTTTGAAGATCTGGTTTCTATCATAGCCGGAATGGTGTGCTGAAATCCTGTAGTTACGTCCCTGTAATATTTCTCCTCCCTTTTTTTCCTCTCTGGTTTCCTTCCTCTAGGGACCTTCTCAGGGGTTCCAATAGAACTGTTGGTCTCCGTGGCCCCCTCATCTGTATCTGCGCCCTTTTCGGAGTCTAAATGATTGTGCTCCTCATCTGACTTCATGGGTTCATCTGCTGGCGGGGTTTCATTGACCGGATTCGGATTTTCTGGGGTTGGAGGGGACTGAGAGACTAAAACGAGTGGCTCATTCAGGGTTTCCTTTGGCTTGTTAGCCCCTTCTTTCAGAGGTACCTTCTAAGGGTTTGGCCTTGAAGATGAAGGTAGGCTCACCTGCTCTGGCCTTGGGTCTTTGGATCTAGGACCTGGTTTGCTTTTCTTGACCTTTTGCCAACCCTCAACATCTTCCTTTTCTGGGCTTTGGTTCTCTGGGCAATTCCTCTGGAAGTGTCCGTGCTCTTGACAGGTTCTACACTTGAAGGGAAGGTGTTCATAATCAAGTTTCTGGTAGTGAGACCAGTTTCCCACAGTAAGCTTTACCGCCTCCGGGAGACCTGCCTCAAGATCCACCTCAACACATATCCTGGCACAATTGTAGATGGACTTGTTTTCTGCCTTATCAATGAATTTCCCTATTCCATTCCCTATCTTTTGCAGAGCTTCATAGTTCCAGTAGTGAACCGGCAAGTTGGGGAGCCTGACCCAAACAGGTACCTCCTTTGGCAGTTCCACCATGGGATCGAAGTCCGGGGTCCAGCGGTTCAGATACAGCCCCTGGGTTCCCATAAAATATGGCCCATTTCTGAATATGAGATCCTTATCTTCCTTGTTAATAAACTCGAAGAGAAAAAAGCCACTGCTCAAAGGGTAGCAGGTAACTCCTTGCTTAAGGTGGGGTTTCCAGTTCATTTGGACCCAAGCGTCGGTGGTTTTTGTTGAGGCCAAAGTCCCATAAACTGGCCTACCAGCCCTCTCTCAGAGAGAGCCAGGGCTATCTTGATCGATTGCGTATCCTGGAGGGCGATTTCTGGGATTTCATCTAGCTTTTTTATGAATTTTGGAATAGCAGAAGGAACCGTGCGCTTGCCTCCGCTGGAAACCAGCTTCCTGAACGTGGCCTCTTCTGAGCTCGGAGGGGGAGGGCATGAATCCCCGCCCCCTGGGACGACCATGATCGGTTCTGGCTGCAACGACGAATTCTAAACGCTCACGACGAACCCTAGGCGCTCACGCGAATTTTTTTTCTACGAATATGTTTATTATATCATAAAAATTATATTTTATTTTCCTATCAATATTATATTTTAATTTTATTTAATTATTATAAAATTAAAAATATATAATATAATATTTAATAAAAAATTTTTTTTTTAAAAAGGATGTTATAATTTTTTATTTATAAAATATTTTAATTTATGATTTTTTTTAAATATAAAAAAAAATAAAAATCGTGATCATTAATAGCCACACAAGATTTTATAGTATATGCAATATATATGGTTTTGGGTGCATCACATAAATGAGATGCAACTCCACATGCAAACTCCTTCCATACCAACTTTTTCCAATAAATTTCTTGGTGCAGTCCGTACAACTAACTTAGTATAATATAACCATGGTGCAGTCCGTACAACTAACTTAGTATAATATAACCATGTGCCACACAACATTTATCACTAACTTATAAACAGCAATATGGAAATAGAAAGAACACTTTTTCAAATTTTCTTGCTCATTATTTTTTTTTTCATTCATTATGTCCATTTTTACTTTTTCGTTCATTCATTTTGTCCTTTTTATAACTTGTGAATAAAAAGGATAACTCTATTTATGTCCATTTTTACTTTTTCTTTCATTCATCTTTTTATGACTTATGAATAAAAAGGATAACTCTATTTATGTCCATTTTTACTTTTTTCTTCATTCATTTTGTCCTTTTTATCACTTGTGAATAAAAAGGATAACTTTACTTATCTCTATGAGTAGTGAATAACAAAGAGAATTATGATAATAAGTTGGGACAACAATGAGAACCAAATAGGACTATTGTAACAACCCAAATTAGCATGAAAACAATGGGTGAGTTGTTCATTTGGGAAAGTCCCCTACCCTCTAACTTAACATAACAATATTAAGAAGATTAATATTTCGTTACAATTATTTTTCAAAGATGAAACATTAAGCAATAGTGAATAAAAAAAATTCATATATAACTTCTCTATATCTAGAACACATTGAGGATGTCCATACAATTAATGAAAAATGTCTTTAAGTCCAACGATGACCATGAGGGAATTTCATCCTAAGGACGAATTTCATCCCAATACTAGAGTCACAAAAAAAATAGGTGATGGCCCCCATGGAAGGCCACAAGTCAAGAAAATCTTGAAGAAATAATGAAGGTAGTAAATATACAATGTTCAATTGAACACAAGTTGTTGTGTGGTGAAGATGCCTATGAAACACATAACAAATACCTATAGGGATCTATTGCACATGAACTCAAGTCACTCTAACTCTAGTATCATAACACCTCTAGTAGTGGAGTTCTTTTAGAAAAAACCAAGATAGTGGATTTAATACCTCTAGTAGGCTTTCGTACACCCAAACCCCATCATACCCACTTAGATAAAGATGTGAATAGATTTCAACCTATTCCAATAACTTCTCAATAGTTGTATAACTTCACCTATCCTAAGATCTCACAAAGAAAAAATGTAGAACCAAAAACAAAACTTCAAACAAAGGTTATTTCCTCTCATACTAACATCAATACAAAAAATTAAACCAGCCTCCCAACTAACTCTCCATAAACCTCTAAAAAAAAAGGTAATTATAAACCATAAATAGGGTTAAGGAAGAAATTATAGAATTAATGAAAATTAAAAGAAAAGTCACATTAATAGGTAATCACTAGCTTAATATCATAGTGATAAAACATTAGGAGCACATAGTGTCCCAATAAATCATTATTGTACCCCATTTGTTTCCTCACAAAGTCCTAGGACTTATAGGATAATTTATCCTCATTGACTTGGAGTTCTTACTTAAAGTGTGACTCCACAAGGATATTAATATTCATTCATATTGCTTCCACATCTAACCTAGGTCAATGTAGGTCCCTGGAATGACATTCTTGTAACTCAAATGCCTTCTCAAATAAATTCATAGCTCCATAAAAATTCATGTGTGTGACAAACAAGTCAAATCCATAAACATGATGAACAAGGCAAATCTTTGTGCATGGTAACAAGGAAAGATGATATACACCTCTTCAATGTATATATAATAACAAGATATCAACTCTAATCATAACAACATGTCTGCCATGGTTCATGTAATAATAAAGTGATGATAAGTCATCACTTGAAGAGGTAATGGCACACTACTCAAGTGTGACAAAATAACATTAAAAAATGATAATAACTCATAATGTTTGTTAGTATAAATAAATAATTCCAAATATCATAGCTAGGTGATCAAAATAGACTAAGAAAAAAATGGGGTGTTAGAAATACTCCACACCCCCCCTGCGCCTCCCCCCCATAAAAAATATATCCTCTTAGTTGATTTAATTGCAAATAATTAGAGACAAATTCCCCTCATTTCTAACTCTAACTCCCATGTGTCATTAGTCTCTAAATAATTTCCCCATCTAACTTCAACCTAGTAAATAACTCTATGCCACATGTGATGATGCTTAGTTTTGATTATCATGAAAGGATCAGTTGTAACCTAGGTCTACATCCTTGCCTCTCCTCTCTCATTTCCCTATGCCTTCATCAAATTTTTCCTCTTCTAGTTGGTCAAGTCAGTTTCCCATTTGTTCAATGACTTGGTTTTCCTTATTGTCTTGCTTGACTGATTATTTGTGCAAAATTATTTATGTTTTCCTTGAAAGATAATTGCATGTCTGGTTTGATTTTGAACTACTTGTCCTCCTATTTTCCATTAATTGAGCTTACAACAGGTCGACCAAGTCCTTTGTTTGCACAAGAAACATCCAAAGAAGAATGCAGTATTCAAAAGAAGTCAATTTCAGGCTCAGATTGTAGGAATAGACAGGTTCAATTGCAACGATGGAGATCCAGCAGGCCACATAGATCAAAAGTTTTCATGCATTCGGAGTGTCAAAATCACGCAGGGTTTAACATCAAGAGTAGACCAACGAAGTACCGGAACGCCAACACGTTGAAGTCCTGAACCCCAAACTGTTGGAGGAACGTGGCATTCATCCACCGAAGGCATGTGGCATTCATCTGCCAGGAGATTTCACACTTATTCGACGAGGAAACATGGATTTCATTTTAGGCCACAATATTACTCTAGGCTTGTACTACTCTGGGAGTTATACAAACTATGCATGCAGAAAACTCCCGAAGCATGAAGTGTCAGAGACACTTGACACTCATCAGTTCAGACACGTGGAGCTCATCCGTCAAAGACACATGGCATTATTTTTAAGCACCTTGGGCACACCATCTGCTTGATTTCATCTGACACATGTCACTCTCCTTCTGAGACACGTCACTTTGGGCTCATAATATTTCATAATATTTTCATGCTTCATAGTCCAAAACTCCCGAATGTCGAGGTGTCAGAGACACTTGGAACTCATCGGTTCATATGTGTGGCTCTCATCCATGAAGACAAGTGGCTTCCATATGGCACTGACATGTGGCACTCATTAATCACAACATGTGGTGCTCATCTCAGGCCCTTTGATTGCATCATCCACGCTTTTTCCAGGTGACACATGTCACCCTTATTTCTACAACATGTTAGCAATCAGACATCAGGTTGCCATGTTAGATTTAGGAGATCGTCCTCTAGGCGATATTCCTGCTCAACATTCAAATCTCCTGAATTCCAAATTTAGCGCCATCTATAAACATGGTTAAAAGGATCCTAAAGCTCTAATATCGTAGATAGATAGAACTTTAGCATGGGCGCTAATGTAGCAGGGTCACCCAGATCCCAGATCGCAAACAAGATCAACGACTTACATTCATTGCGGGGATGGAAAATGCTCGAACGTTAACATCCTAGAGCGGTCTCACAATCTAAACCATGGTATTTATAGAGGGGTACATGGAATCTGGTGGTCGATTGTGGGAGTCTGAATGGTGTGGATCCAAACCACCCTTGAAAACTTCCACAATCACGTGCTTATATGACGCCAGGTCACCATGCCACTCCGATATATTTTCACATTGCACATCCAGTCATATCCATTGGCCTCCAACAATGTGCGTTCATTCCATGATCAATGCAAAACTTGACTCTGTCACTCTGAATCAGTTTCTGCGAAATTCTCGGTTCATTCCAACACATGCATCAACCCAGTTCCATTACTAGTAGCGGTTTTCAATTATTCGGTTCAAGACTCTTAGTATAGAGAATAATAAGTGGTCTTTTGTGTGATAAGAACCACTCTTTTTTATTAATTCAAGTGTGAAGTATACATTATTGTACTCCAACAGGTTTTTAGTCAAGTTAATATTTTTTTCTACAATAGTTAATGTAGAGTTAAGTCTCATTCCCAAATGGACGAGAGCCTCTGCAACTTTGATAAATATGCAGTTTATGTATGTTTAGAGGATTCATTTTTGGGGGGAAGGGATAGCATTACAACAAATGGTTGGACCTGTTCGATGCATGGATTAAAGCTCTCTACCTGGTGAACATACTCTTGATGACAATGCTTCTTTCAAATATTCATGTGTTTTTATCTTATCTTGAATACAGTTTTTTATTTATGCAAAGTACATTTCATTTCTTTCAGCTATTGTGTAACTTGTCTTTATTGATATGAAACCTGGGAAAACATCTAATTCTTGGCGAAGACTTGTTTTTATCCCAACCTGAGGGAGTAATTGTGTTTTTGATACATGTTTAATGTCTTGAAATGATATTTAAGTATTAAACTTCTTGCGGTAGATTCTTCATTGAGTGGTTTGTTGTTTCCCTTTGTTTTTATTATTTCACTTATCTGTCATTTGTGTGCCACCAGCCAAGGAGGACCCTCATTCGTATCATTTTTCCAACCCCACCCATGCTCTTGTCTTGGTAGAACCAACCCTCTAACTTACCAACAAAGTTAAAAAGGAATCCAACCATTCCAAACTTGAGGTGGCCTAGCTCTGCCCTTTAGCAATCAAGTGCATATTTTAGGAATATCATCTTCTGGCATCATTTCCGGGGAAAGGAGTAACGAAATATCTTTCCCCGAGAGAATGAAATTGAGTATCTATGGCCTTTAATGGTGAACAAATATTAGACACAGACAAACTGCCATCTTTCACCTGGAGACTCCACTGAGCATAATTTACGAAAGAAATACTGGAGCCCAGAAAGGGACTCAACGGATCAAAATATGAACACATCAAAGCCACCAAGTCTCATCATAACCTTGAGAAGGACACGATAGTCTCTGAGACATAAATGAAATTGATAAAATCCACCATAGCTCAGAGATATACCTGCCCCCTCAAGGGTAAAGCTATGCCCAAAGATTCTACTTCTCTTCATCATCACGAGCAGCTTGAATTTTCCAACCTTCAAAATCACAATTTCAAGGAACTTGAGACATATTCAACTCCTAAATCTACTTCATCATCTAGTTCAACATCCATCCCTGTATCTCCCATAAATATTCAAATTCTTATTTCCCAAGCCATGGCTGCTAACAAGATGAATGCCATAATTGATGCCAGATATGAACCCCTAGTTCTGGTGTAGGATTACATGCACTCCTAGCCACAAATTACATGAAATATTTACCAAGATATAATGGGGAAGGATATTTCACTACTGAGGAAAATCTGGTATCCTTTTACAGCTTTGCAGACAACTTTAACATTGACTATGTGGATGTGTTGATGAGGTTGTTTGTGCATAGTTTGGATGGGGAAGTAAGGAAATGGTTATGGGGTATTCCTGTAGCCTCCATCGTAGATATTGAGGTGTTAGATGAAGCCTTGATAAAGAAATGGGGAGATAAGAGAGATTATCTCTACTACATCACTGAGTTTGGGGCTCTAAAGACAAATAATGGTGAATCTATTTCAAACTTCACCAAGAGGTTCAATAAAAGGTATGGTAGAATCCCAGATGAGATCAAACCAACTGAATCCTCTGCCAAGACCACTTATGCCAATGCATTTGATGCATAGTTCTCCCTTTTGTTGAGGGAGAGAATATCCACCACACTGTTTTCCATGCAGGAAGCAGCCATTGAGGTTGAATCCAATATCTTTGCATTAGACAAGTTAAAGATGAGATCTGATAAAAACAAGAATAAACAAAGGGAAGATTCCCATGCCCCCTATAACTCAACCACATATGATTCCAAACTTGATGAAATGGCCAAAAATTTGAAGGATCTGACATCTGAAATAGCTAAGATGAAATGGGAATCCAATCAACCAAACAGATCTTTTCAAGGGGCTGGAAATAGAAATCCAAATTAGTTCAGAAGGCCTAATGATGCACCTTAGATAATGTAGAGAGAAAGGAGGAATGTTGATGATCAAAGGGTAGTGCCTCCTTTCCAAGACAATCATATTTACGAGTAGATGTAGACAACGATGTTTCATATGATATGATGCAGGAGCATCGCCAACACATCAAGTGAGTCAGCGCGGAAGTGAAGGACAACTGGACAAGCCAACACAAATTTTGAGAACACTTTGAAATTGTTGCGCAAATCTTAAATGAGCCATTAAGAGGAACCGCCTTTGTATATTGTAATGGACCTTGAGCGGATAGCTCTCGTCCTTTAGTAGATAGACGACATTTAATATAGTTAATGCAGGTAGATAGGATTTTAATTGATAGATTAGACTGTTTAGAAAGAAGGAGGGAGAATGGATATAGACACCCTCATTATGCATTGTAAAATAATTCAGAAGCATTTGAGAGCAAGAGCATGCAGAGAGTTGTGTAAAGAACACCCATGTACTGATATTTGAATTAATAGAAAATCTTTGATTCAAATTCATGGTTATGTGTTGTTCTCTATGTATTTGATGTTGATATGCTCATGAATATTTTCTTCATGTCATACATTTGCTTTTATATGTTGTGTATGTGATTTCATGTATAAATTGAAGTCCGAGAGAGTGAAGGAATGAGTTTCAATTGTTTCTCTATTTGAGCTAGAGATTCCTGCAAGGAGTGCAGTCGAATTTGTCCGCAAGGAGTGCGTTGATAGAGGGTTTAGATAGAGATAACTGTTGTTCTCATTCGTCCCTGAAGTGAAGTTGGGCATAGGAGTTGGGAAAGGAGTGCGCAGGCCAGGTAAAAGTCTCAGGGTTGCAAACTTGACTGACTCTTTGAAGGATTTATGCTGCAAGTGTGCGCAGAGTCGAAGACTCCAACACTCGGACATGGTTGGAGATTTGCTGCAAGGAGTGCGTGCAAAGTCTCTTGAAGGACTTGGAATCGTGGGAAAAAGCTCAGGAAGGATAGACCTTTGAGTTCATCGAAGGACAGTGCAGTGCATTGTGCCTTGAAGGCATGCAAGAGGTGTCGCAGGTTTTGCGAGCAGGCGAACAGTTATCGTGGACAGGGACACTTAGTCGTTCCGCGAGGTTCATTGGAAAAACTAGACGATCGAAATTTTTCGAGGAGATTTCTCGACAACCCGTGAGTCATCAGATCTCACGGAGGTGCAGGGAAGATATCATCGGTATTTCCAGGAAGTATAAAGTTTAGGAGGGGCAGAGTCATTGATCCGAGCCACAAGGACCGTTGGATCTACACGTAGGATCGTGTATCGGGGTTTAGTAGGTTGAAGCCCATAATTTTGGAAACATAAATCGCAAAGTCGCAAAGCACGATATTCTGACGAGCCCAGAACCGTCCATTGTTTGGGACACGTGTCAGTAGATCCAAGGAAGTCGGGGTTCGGAGTATCGGGAGTTTCGAGGGCAGAGTATGCTTGCAGCTTGGAATTGCGACCAGCGATATCCCGACGATGACGTAACCAGTGTGGGACCACAGGAGTGAGTGGAGGACAGGTGGCATAAGTCATCAGGGTTTCGCAGCGAGAAGCGCCGGGACATTGGCGTCAGGATTCACGATCCCGCGAAGTCCGTAATCCCAATAGAAGTGACGGGAAGTGGAAAAGTCAGCTCACACGTGTGCGTCGGAGTTTTGGCGTATCGGGTCTCAGGGATCCGAGAGCCTAGCGATCGACTATTAGACTCGCGAAGTCGCGAGTTTCGATTTCCCGATAAGTAAAGAGAAGGGGAATCACGTGAAGATATCTGTGGGTGCAGATTTCCCGATAGGGAAATAGAAGAACCTTGGTGTTTTTCGAGTCGAGAGAGAAGAAGATCCTGTGTGAGTGGACGTGCTAGTGAGGGTGCGGATGCGTCATGATACTGCTGTACTTTTCAATGAAAAAAATTATTATACCAGTCGCTTAACACAACAAGAATATGAGGTAGCACAATTGTCAAATTAGTTTGATAATCAGATAGAGGAAAAGGGAGTTATTCAAATCCAACCCTAGAAAAAATATGATTTGAGGACAAGAGTGGGGGCTCCCAAAGAGACTACCTATGATGAAAACAAAAAGGCTGAAGTCCTTCCCAAGCCAAATCCAAGGAAATATATGTCATCCAAATATCAACAACTTCCCCCACCTAAACTTGCAGTCCCTAAGGTAAAGGAAGTTGATAGACCACCAACCTATTTCAGCCTAGAACATGAGTTGAGCATCGATAGCCATGTGCCTTTGAAATAATTGATGAAGAATGAACCTTTCAAAAAAACTATTATGAAATTTTTGCAACCAACTACTTCTATTGTATCTTTTGACATAATTAGTCTACAGAATGAGAACCCAACCATTATTGTGGGTCCACACATTGAGGATGGCTCTGATGCTTCTCCACCATTCTATATATCTTTAAATTTCCATGATAAGATCCTGCATAACTGTCTCATGGACTCAAGAGCCTCACACAATGTTATGCCCAATTTTTTTATGGAAGAACTAGGTCTGGATATCACCAAACCCTACCGAGACATGTACTCCTTTGATTCTAAGAAGGTAAAATGTATGGGACTGATAAAGGATATGGTGGTTTCTTTGGCACAATTACCAATGAAGAGTGTAGTGATGGACATTGTTGTGGATGACATTCCCCCGAAGTTTGGTATGCTATTCTCTAGAAATTGGGATAAGAAGGTTGGAGGATCATTACAAATGGACCTCACTTACACCACCATCCCTGTATTCGGTGGGGAACATAGGAGGCTATACAAAGAGGTAATATTATCCTACATCGCTAGTGACCATAAGAATCTAATCAATCACCCAATTTATGTTGTTGATGGTGAGATCGGCTCATCTTTTTTTCATTTAAATGATGATGAACCCGAAATATTAGTTAGACAACGCAAATATCAACCACTGACAGATCAGCAAAACAAATTATGGAAGATTTATTTTGATGGATCTTCATCAAAGGAAGGATCTGGGGAAGTTATACTCCTCATTTCCCCTTCACAAGAGGTAATAACACTCTCTTATAAGTTGGAGTTTGAAACTACTAATAATATAGCTGAATATGAAGCTCTGGTGCTGGGATTTGAGGGCTGTCAAAGACATAACCATTGACTGTTTAACGGTTTTTGGTGATTCTGAGTTAATCATCAATCAAGTTAAGAACATTTATCAAGCTGAGCAACATAGGCTCATGCAATATAGAAATGAGGTATGGGACCTGATCAACAATTTATTTCTAGCATTTAATATATCCTTCATCCCTAGAGAGGAGAATTAGAAGGAATATTATCTGGCCTTGGATTCTAGCACTATTAGACCTCCCATTGGTCCAAATATTAAATATCAAGTGTAAAAAAAACATAGGACAACCATACCAGACAACATAAATCACTGACAAGTCTTTACTGATGATCTCGAGCTGCATAGGTTTCTACAGACCATTGATGAATTCTCCAATATCTTAATCGACCAAGAAAGCCAAGAAGGTGAAAATAATGAATCAGAAGATCAACAAACATCTCATCTGCTAGAGATAGTAGATGGCCATGATATTGTGGAGCTGAAATCCAATCACATTCCAAGAGGACTAGTGCCACTGGAGATGTTGTTTGACAATAATGATGTTTCCAGAGAAGCCACCATGTGTTAGAAAAAGAGGACTGTGGAGCAATAAAATAAAACAAATGCAAAAATAAAATATAGAAGATACACAATACAATAGAGACACATATATACGTGGTTCACCCAGTGTGGGATACATCCACTAGAGAAATTGCTAGGTCCTTCCTTTATTATTATCCAGCAAATGAAGGGATACAACCTACAACAAACCCACTGTAACTTCCTCTTATTTCTCTCATAGTATCCTATCTTAGAATATAATATTCACCATAATGCATAGCCACAATACATTTCCCTCATAATAGAGGGTTTCCTTCTAGGGAAAAAAACCCTAACATAATTTCTACTGTTAGATCTATGAGCTTATAATGAACGGTCCAGATTTACAATGAAATTACAATATACATTTATATTGAAATTAGAATGAAATTACGGTCCCGAACCCCGCAGAGGGGGTAACCCCCCTCTACACTCCCCCGCATGGAAGAGTGTACATACTTCTGGTGTGTAAATACTTCATGGGGTATAAACACGGTTGAAAAAAAAATACCTCTAAATCAGGAAGATAAATAGGCTCCACAACCAACACCATGAAGAATCAAGAAGAAGAGATATTAGATTGCAATATTGGGACGAATGAGAATCCCAAGATCATCAAGTTGTCCAAACCATTAGCTTCAGAACAAAGGGACATGTATTTCAGTCTCATCAAAAGGTTTGTTGATACTTTTTCATGGTTGTATGAGGATTTAAAGACATTTGACACTGACATCATCCAACACAAGATCCATATAAAGGATGGATCCAAGCCATTCATACATAAGATTTGACAATTTAATCCCATACTGATGTCCATAATAAAGAAAGATTTGAAACGAATGTTAGATACAAGGATTAGTGTACCATTGAGGTACTCAAACTGGGTGGCCAACTTGGTACCTGTGAGAAAGAAAAATGGGGAGATACGCTTGTGTGTTGATTTCTGAAATCTCAACAAGTGTTCTCTGAAGGACAATTACCCCCTCCCCAAGATGGATCATATCTTACAGAGCATGGTAGGTGACAACAGGAGTTCCTTGTTATATGGATACTTTGTTGATAACCAAATAGCTGTGTGTGAAGAGGACAAAGAAAAAACAACATTCACCACCCCATGGGGAACATTCATGTACAAAAAGATTCATTTTGGTTTGATGAACGCAGGGGCCACTTTTCAGAGGGCCATGGACATAGATTTCGTGGGGGAAAAGGACAAATTTATGGTTATATATTTGGATGACATCACTATTTTCTCCAAATATGATGATGAGCATTTGCGACATCTGGAGCAGGTTTTCCAGAAATGCAAGAGATACAAAATATCCCTGAACCCTAGGAAGTCTCACTTTTCCATGCCAGAAGGGAAACTCCTCGGCCACATCATATCAGTAGGAGGTATAAAATTGATCTGAAGCAATTCGATTCCATTCAAGAGATAGAAATTCCCAGAAATAAAAAGGCTATCTAGTTTTTCATTGGTAAGATAAACTTCATAAGGCACTTTGTGCTAAATTTCATTGAAATCCTGAAGCCTGTCACCAACATGTTGAAGAAATATGATGTGATAAAATGGTCACCAGAGGAAAAAAAAACATTCCAAAGGATCAAGCAGGCTTTAGTTAAATCTCATGTATTAGCCAGCCCTGAGAATGCCAAATATTTCTTCATCTTCTCCTTTGCTTCTGAGGACACCATTGTTGGTGTACTACTGCAAAAAAATGGAGAAGGGCATGAACATCCCATAGCCTTTTTTAGAAAATCCCTCTGATATGTTGAGCTAAAGTATGATATATTAGAAAAGAACACTTATGCACTAGTCAAAGAACTCAAGCCCTTCAGGGTATATGTGTTACAATCTAGAATAACAACCTTTGTTCCTAGAAGTAGTGTCAAAGAGATTCTGGTCCAGCCAGACAGTGAGGGGAAAAGAGGGAAGTGAATTGTCAAACTATTGGAGTATGACCTACACATAAAACCCACCAAGATGACCAAGGGACAAGGACTTGCCAAGTTTCTATCAGAATCAAATTGTAAGGTGCTAGAATTACATCAAATTTTTACCCAATCAAATGCACCCATCATATGACCTGGACAAGATAGCATGCAAGTATTTTAAAATTACTCCTCTTCACCTTGGTATAGAAACAACATTTATTTTCTACGACATCTTGAATGTCCGCCAGATGTGAAGAAGACAAAGGCCAGGTCCCTCAAATTGAAGGCTATCAAATTTTGCATCTCAAACTAGAACTTGTATTGGAGGGATCCTATTGGCATCTTGTTAAAATGAATTGATGAAAATGAAGCCAAACAAGTCACAATATAAATGTATAGAGGAGTATGTGGAGAAAACCAACATTGTAAGGCCACAACTCTCAAGATCCTAAGGGAAGGGTACTATTGGCCCACCCTTTTCTCTTATATATTTACTACTGTTAGGACCTGCAATGAATGTCAAAAATTTGTAGGGAAACAAAAGTTACTATCACTACCCCTAAAACCTATCACTACTAGTGGTCTATTTTAGCAATGGAGGTAAGACTTCATAGGTGAGATAAATCCACCCTCCAGTGGGAAGAAAAAGTGGATTCTCACTACCACTGACTATTCAACCAAGTGGATCGAGGTTGTGCCCACCAGGAATGCCACTGACAAGGTGATCATGAATTTCCTGGAAACCAATATTTTTTCCAGATTCAACTGGCCCAACAAGATTATAACAGACAATTCTCAAGCATTGAAGTCCAAAGCCATGATTGAATTATGTGGAAGTCATAACATTTCCTTGACACATTCCACCCCCTATTACCCTTAGGGGAATGTCCTGGCAGAGTCATCAAACAAAAATCTCATAAGGATTATCAAGATGTTGTTGACTAAAAACAAGATATCTTGGGAATCTAAGCTAAAGTATTCTTTGTGGGCCGACAGAATCAGCACCAAGAAGTCTTTGGGAACCTTTCCATTTCATCTTGTCTATGGTGTAGACATTGTTTTTCCCACCCAGCTTGGTATACTAGTCCTAAAATTCTTGCAGGAAGAGATTGAGGAGCCTAATGATATCCAAAAGAGAATATTCCATATTATAGAGGTTCAACAAAAGAGACAAGCACTGGATCAGAGGGCAAAGCATACCAAAGAAATATCAAATCATCCTTTGACAAGAAAACCAAGAAGGAGATCTTCCAAGAAGGTGACCTAGTCTTGAGGTGGGATGCCATAAGGGATGACAGGTCCAAGCACGGTAATTTCGATAACATTTGGTTTGGGCCTTTTAAGGTGGTTGAGGTTTTGGACAATAACACATTTATCTTGCACAACCTAGATGATACAGATATCTTCAGAGGCCCAGTAAATGGGCGCTTCCTGAAAAACTATTTTGTTTAAGGATGAGGGAAGGTCCCTCTTGTACCATAGATGCTTTCCTTTTGTTTTTGCATTTGATTAGTTAGTTGTGTGAGAATAAAGACTCCATAGCCCAACAAAGGCATTAGGGTTTAGATGCAGTTTCAAGTTTCAATTAAGACTCCATAGCCCATCAAAGGCACTTGGGTTAGCTTCAACATTAATTTTCATAGATGCATGGCTGGTAGACAAAACATAGGTAAGAAAAGGAAGGTGGGAGAAAGTTATTAAATTCAAAGGCATTGATTTGTTGTTCTTAGCACCTCACAAGGAAGTGTTATCCCCGGTTGGAGCCAATGTTGTAACCTAGGTCTGCACCCATGCCTCTCCTCTCTCATTTCCCTATGCCTTCATCAAAATTTTCCTCTTCTAGTTTGTCAAGTCAGTTTCCCATTTGTTCAATGACTTGGTTTTCCTTATTGTCTTGCTTGACTAATTCTTTGCGAAGAATTATTTATCTTTTCCTTGAAAGATAATTGCATGTCTCATTTGAGTTTGAACTACTTATCATATTTTTTTTCATTAATTGAGCTTACAACAGGTCGACTAGGTCCTTTGTTTACATAGGAAACATCCAAAGAAGAATGCAACATTCAAAAGCAGTAAATTTTAGGCTCAGATTGTAGGAACAAACAGGTTCAATTGCAACGGTGGAGATCCAACATGCCACAGAGATCGACTGTTTTTGTGCATTCAGAGTGTTGAAATCACATGGGTTTTAACATCAAGATCGGACCGAAGAAGTATCGGAACACTGAAATGCCAAAGTCCCGAAACCTGAACTGTCGGAGGCACATGGCATTCATCTGTCGGACGCACATGGAATTCTCCCATCGAGGACATTTGGCACTTGTCCGATGAGGACATGTGGATTTCATTTAAGGACACCACATCACTCTAGGACTGTACTACTTTGAGAGTTATACAAACTATGCATGTAGAAACTCCTGAAGTCTGAAGTGTCGGAGACACTTGGCACTCATCAGTTTAGAAGTGTGGCAGTCATCTGTCAAAGACATGTGGAATTATTTTCAAGCACCTTAGGAATTTCATTTGCTTGATTTCATCTGACACATGTCACTCTCCTTCTGAGACACGTCACTTCGGGCCCATACTATTTCAGAAGATTTTCATGCTTCACACTCCAAAACTCCCAAATGTCGAGGTGCCAGAAACACTTGGCACTCATCATTTCAGACATGTGGCACTCATCCATGAAGATAGGTGGATTCCATCTGGCACTAACATGTGGCACTCATAAATCATGACACGTCGTGCTCATCTCAGGCCCTTTGATTGTGTCATCCATGCTTTTTCCAGGTGACGCATGTCACCCTTCTTTCCATGACATGTCAACGATAAGACATCAGGCCGCCACGTTAGATTTGGGAGATCGTCCTCTGGGAGGTATTCCTGCTCAACATTCAAAGCTCCTGAATGCCAAATTTGGTGCCATCTCTAAACATGGTTAAAAGGATCTTGGAGTTCTAATACGGTAGACGAATATAACTTTAGCAGGGGCACTAATGTAGCAGGGTAGCCCAGATACCAAATCGCAAGCAAGATCGACGACTCACATTCATTGCGGGGATGGAAAATGCTCAAACGTTAACATCCTACAACGGTCTCCTAATCGAAACCATGGTATTGCTAGAGAGGTACGTGGCATCTGGTGGTCGATTGAGGGATTCTAAGTGGTTTGGATCCAAACCACCCTCAACAACTTTTGCAATCACGTTATTATATGACGCCAGGTCACCACGTCTCTCTTGGATATTTTCACACTGCACATCCAGTCATCTCCAGTGGCCTCCAGCAGTGTGTGTGCATGCCATGATCAATGCAAAACTCGACTCTTTCACTCCAAATCAGTTTCTTCCAAAGTCTCAGTTCATTCCAACACATGCGTCAACCCAGTTCCATTACTAGTAGTGATTTTCAATTATTCAGATCAAGACTCTTTTTAGTTTAGAGCATAATAAGTGGTCTTCTATGTGATAAGAACCACTCTTTTTTATTAAGTCAAGTGTGAAGTATACATTGATGTACTCTAGCAGTGTTTTAGTCAAGTTAATAAGTTGTTCTACAATTGTTAATGTAGAGTTAAGTCTCAATCCTAGATGGACGAGAGCCTTTGCAACTCTGAAAAATATGTAGTTTATGTATGTTTAGAGGGTTCAATTTTGGGGGGAAAGGATAGCAACACAAAAACTAGTCGGACCCATTCGATGCATGGATTAAATCTCTCTACTTGGTGAACATACTCTTGATGACAGTGTTTCGTTCAAATCTTCATGTGTTTTTATCTTATCTTGAATACAATTTTTGATTTGTGCAAAGTACATTTCATTTCTTTCGGCTATTGTGTAACTTATCTTTATTGATATGCAACCTGTGAAAACAACTAATGCTTGGTGAAGACTTGT
Organism: Picea engelmannii; assembly: GCA_009831015.1. Taxonomy (NCBI): domain Eukaryota; kingdom Viridiplantae; phylum Streptophyta; class Pinopsida; order Pinales; family Pinaceae; genus Picea; species Picea engelmannii. The sequence continues at coordinate 542,318 of ML787339.1, read as the reverse complement.
TTTTATTGCAACCTGGGGCAATAATTTTGTTTTTGATACATGTTTAATGTCTTGAAATGATATTTTAAGTATTAAACTTCTTGCAGCAGATTATTCATTAAGTGGTTTGTTGTTTCTCTTTGTTTTTATTATTTCACTTGTCTATCATTTGTGTGCCACCATACAAGGAAGACCCTCATCCGTATCATTTTTCCAACCCCAACCATGCTCTTGTCTTGGTAGAACCAACCCTCTAACTGACTAACAAAGTTAAAAAGGAAACCAACCATTCCAAACTTGAGGTGGCCTAGCTCTGTGCTTTATCAGTCAAGTGCAGACTTTAGGATCAACATGATCTTTGTGGAATATCCTTGTGTTCTCCATCTATATAGAATTAAAATACAATACATGGTTTGGATCAAGTACATATTTCCTAAAACCCAATACATGGTTTGGATCAGATACATATTTCTTAAATAAGGATACATAAACACATTTTTAATGTCTTTATGTAATGGTAAAGCCAATTTGTAAGTTGTTATATTGATTTATGCTAAAATCTCAAAAGGTTCATAGTATCTTGTGTCAATTTCTTCCATTTACAAAAATGTAATGAACTTCTTTTTGGATTTACTACACTTTCTTTACTACGCTTTCAATCTCTTCTAAGGCTTCACTTCCTTGAATCGTCCTCACTTCTAAATTGATATATGAGTGTCATTTCCATGTTCAAATGGAATATTCTTTAGTGAATGGTGGTGACCATTATTCTAGGAAAATTCCACCCGTGGAAGATATTCTTCCTAACTTCCAATTTCATTCCTTCAATACATATAGAGCATATATCTTAAAAACTTTGGTTTATTTTATATATGTCCATCAAATCCAAGACGATAAGCTATATTAAAACTCAACTTGGTGTGCAACTCAAAATTATTATTCCAAAATTTCAAAGTGAAATTGGGATATCAATACGGTACTATGAAATTTAGTACACCGTGCAATCTTACTACTTCTCAAATGATGTATAGTATTAAATGACAAAAAAATTTGCTACCTTGGTCAATTGATCAAAAAAATACAAAATTAGAGTCATTATCCTTACAATTCCTTATAAATATTGTAATAAAACCCATTATGTTATCCTCCCAATTACATTCAAGTATGTTCAAGGGATCCAAGGTGAGTGCAAGGTAATGATGGTCTCTTGTGATGAATTGGGGGCAATGCAAACATGGAAAAATAACAATCTATTAACTTGGAGGGATGATTCGAGGTACTCTCACAATAAATTTCATTATGGTGTAAAAATATGAAATGCAAGAAATTGAATTATCTTTCTGAATATATAATTTTTATTTATATAATTTGTGTACAACTATGTGAAATTTGAGTTTTTCGAATAGTGGTATGCTATTTTTCATGCAAAATATAATCCATGTGTTCCCGTTAGCGTAGGTGTTGAGTATCTAAATGATGATAATTCCTTAAAATAATATGTACATTGTAGAGAACACATTTCTCTTGTCAATGACTATTTTTTCAATATTTATAATGTTAATTTTATATTTTTGTTTAAATTATGAAAGTCTGATTGATGAGATTTCTGTGGTGAGTGTTTTCAAATGTGTTGATGTTCCAAATCCATCTTCAGGACAAGAATCTTGGGTTTTAATTGGTTAGGAGAGTTGGTTATAAATACTTGAGGTGAGGAGAGATTTATGTGTCGGCTAGAGTCTTTGGTGAAATATTTTTAGATTAGGTTTATATAGGGTTTCAATTTATTAAACAAAATTTTAAATTTTAAAAATAGGTAAGGTGATAAAACATTATAGAAGGAAAAAAAGACGTTTTTCAAGATTATAATATATGTCAAGAAAAAAATAAATTAAAAATAGTATATTTCTTTTAATTACATTTTTGGAATCTACATAGTTGACTTTATATGTTTTTGTAGTTTCATTGACGATGGATTTGTGTAGCCTATACAAAAATAATGTAAAAATAGATATATTGAGAGACATTTAGAAAAATAGATGTTTTTATGTATTTTCAACCCAAACCACCAGGTTTGTCATTCTAAACCTAAATCCGAAGCAACACATTATAAAGTGCACATGTGATCTTAATAATACATGCACATTCCTAATAACATGTGTGCGATCCTAATAATGCACACACATTCCTAATAATGCATGTGCTCTTTTGTGACCAAATTATTTTTCCCAATTTATATCCTTTACCTTCAAATGGGGATATCAATGACATTATGAGTATTTGATCATTAAGTATGGGTAATAGGGTCCTTGACATGGTAAGGGAAGGAAACTTGGACCTTAGGCCATAGAGGTTTCTTCACATATCAAGGTCCCAAACCAACACCTTGAACCAACACACTTGACATACCAATAATATTTTATTTTTCTACCAATATTATATTTTAATTTTATTTAATTATTATAAAATTAAAAATATAAAAATATATAATATAATATTTAATAAAAAATAATTTTTTTATAAAAAAAATGTTATATATATATTATAAAATATTTTAATTTATGATTTTTTTAAAATATAAAAAAAAAAATCTAAAATCGTGATCATTAATAGCCACACCAAGATTTTATAGTATATGCAATATATATATGGTTTTGGGTGCATAACATAAAGGAGATGCAACTCCACATGCAAACTCCTTCCATACAACTTTTCCCAATAAATTTCTTGTTGCAGTCCGTACAACTAACTTAGTATAATATAACCATGTGGCACACAACATTTATAACTAACTTATAAATAGGAATATGGAAATAAAAGAACACTTCTTCAAATCTTCTTGCTCATTATTTTTTTTTTTTCATTCATTATGTCCATTTTTATTTTTTCGTTCATCCATTTTGTCCTTTTTATGACTTGTGAATAAAAAGGATAACTCTATTTATGTCCATTTTTACTTTTTCTTTCATTCATCTTTTTATGACTTATGAATAAATTCATCTTTTTATGACTTATGAATAAAAAAGGATAACTCTATTTATGTCCATTTTTACTTTTTCCTTCATTCATTTTGTCCTTGTATCACCTGTGAATAAAAAGGATAACTTTACTTATCTCTATGAGTGGTGAATAACAAAGAGAATTATGATCCTTTTAATAAGTTGGGATAATAATGAGAACTAAATAAGACTATTGTAACAATCCAAATTAGCATGAAAAGAATGGGTGAGTTGTTCATTTGGGAAAGTCCCTTACCCTCTAATTCAACATAACAATATTAAGAAGACTAATATTTCATTACAATTATTTTTCAAAGATGAAACATTAAGAAATAGTGAATAACAAAAATGCATATATAACTTCTCTATATCTAGTATACATTGAGGATGTCCATACAACTAATGAAAAATGTCTTTAAGTCCAACGATGACCATGAGGGAATTTCACCCTAAGGATGAATTTCATCCCAATTACTAGAATCACAAAAAAAATAGGTGATGGCCCCCATGGAAGGCCACAAGTCAAGAAAATCTTGAAGAAATGATGAAGGTAGTAAATACACAATGTTCAATTGAATACAAGTTTTTGTGTGGTGAAGATGCCTATGAAACACATAACAAATACCTATAGGGATCTATTGCGCATGAACTCAAGTCACTCTAACTCTAGTATCATAGCACCTCTAGCAGTGGAGTTCTTTTAAAACAAACCAAGATAGTGGGCTTAATACCTCTTGTAGGCTTTGGTACACCCAAACCCCATCATACCCAGTTAGATAGAGATGTGAATAGATTTCAACCTATTCAAATAACTTCTCAATAGTTGTATAACTTCACCTATCCTAAGATCTCACAAAGGAAAAATGTAGAACTAAAAACAAAACTTCAAACAAAGGTTATTTCCTCTCATACTAACATCAATACAAAAAATTAAACCAACCTCCCAACTAACTCTCCATAAACCTCTAAAAAAAAAGGTAATTATAAACCATAAATAGGGTTAAGGAAGAAATTATAGAATTAATGAAAATTAAAAGAAAAGTCACATTGATAGGTAATCACTAGCTTAATACCATAGTGATAAAACATTAGGAGCACATAGTGTCCCAATAAATCATTATTGTACCCCATTTGTTTCCTCACAAAGTCCTAGGGCTGCTAGGATAATTTATCCTCATTGACTTGGAATTCTTACTTAAAGTGTGACTCCACAATGATATTAATATTCATTCAGATTGCTTCCACATCTGACCTAGGTCAATGTAGGTCCCTGGAACAACATTCCTGTAACTCAAATGCCTTCTCAAATAAATTCATATCTCCATAAAAATTCATGTGTGTGACAAACAAGTCAAATCCATAAACATGATAGACAAGGCAAATCTTTGTGCATGGTAACAAGGAAAAATGATATACACCTCTTCAATGTATATATGATAACAAGATATCAACTCTAATCATAACAACATGTCTTCCATGATTCATGTAATAATAAAGTGATGATAAGTCATCACTTGAAGAGGTAATGGCACACTACTCAAGTGTGACAAAATAACATTAAAAAATGATAATAACTCATCATGTTTGTTAGTATAAATAAATAATTCCAAATATCATAGCTAGGTGATCAAAATAGACTAAGAAAAAAATGGGGTGCTACAAATACTCCACCCACCCACCCCCCTGCCTCCCCCCCATAAGAAAATATATCCTCTTAGTTGATTTAATTGCAAATAATTAGAGATAAATTCCCCTCATTTCTAACTCTAACTCCCATGTGTCATTAGTCTCTAAATAATTCCCCCATCTAACTTCAACCTAGTAAATAAATCTATGTCACATGTGATGATTCTTAGTTTTGATGATCATGAAGGGATCAATTGTAACCTAGGTCTGCACCCCTGCCTCTCCTTTCTCATTTCCCTATGCCTTCATCAAATTTCTCCTCTTCTAGTTGGTCAAGTAAGTTTCCCATTTGTTCAATGACTTGGTTTTCCTTATTGTCTTGCTTGACTGATTATTTGCGCAAAATTATTTATGTTTTCCTTGAAAGATAATTGCATGTCTGGTTTGAGTTTGAACTACTTGTCATCTTGTTTTCCATTAATTGAGCTTACAACAAGTTGACCAAGTCCTTTGTTTGCACAGAAAACATCCAAAGAAGAATGCAACATTCAAAAGAAGTCAATTTCAGGCTCAGATTGTAGGAATAGACAAGTTCAATTGCAACGGTGGAGATCTAGCAGGCCACAAAGATCAAAAGTTTCTGTACATTCAGAGTGTCAAAATCACACGGGGTTTAACATCAAGAGTGGACCGACGAAGTACCAGAATGCCAACACGCCGAAGTCCCGAACCCCAAACTGCCGAAGGAACATGGCATTCATCCACTGGAGGCGTGTGGCATTCATCCGCTGAGGAGATTTGGCACTTATTTGATGAGGAAACATGGATTTCATTTTAGGCCACGATATTACTCCGGGCTTGTACTACTCTGGGAGTTATACAAACTGTGCATGAAGAAAACTCCTGAAGCATGAAGTGTCGGAGACACTTGACACTCATCAGTTTAGACATGTGGCGTTGATTCATCAGAGACACGTGGCATTATTTTTAAGCACCTTGGGCACACCATCTGCTTGATTTCATCTAACATGTGTCACTCTCCTTCTGAGACACATCACTTTGGGCTCGTAATATTTCAGAATATTTTCATTCTTCATAGTCCAAAACTCCCGAATGTCGAGGTGTCAAAGACACTTGGCACTCATCGGTTCATATGTGTGGCACTCATCCATGAAGACAAGTGGCTTCCATATGGCACTGACATGTGGCACTCATCAATCACAACATGTGGCACTCATCTCAGGCCCTTTGATTGCATAATCCACGCTTTTTCCAGGTGACACGTGTCACCCTTCTTTCTACAACACATTAGAAATCAAACATTAGGCTGCCATGTCAAATTCAGGAGATCGTTCTTTGGGCGATATTCCTGCTCAACATTAAAATCTCCTGAACGCCAAATTTGGCGCCATCTCTAAATATGGTTAAATGGATCCTAAAGCTCTAATATCGTAGACAGATAGAACTTTATCATGGGTGCTAATGTAGCAGGGTCACCCATATCCCAGATCGAAAACAAGATCAACAACTCACATTCATTGCGGGGATGGAAAATGCTCGAACGTTAACATCCTTGAGAGGTCTCACAATCGAAACCACGGTATTTATAGAGGGGTACATTGAATATGGTGGTGGATTGTGGGAGTCTGAATGGTGTAGATCCAAACTACCCTCGACAACCTCTACAATCACATGCTTATATGATGCCAGGCCACCATGTCACTCCAAGATATTTTCACGCTGCACATCCAGCCATCTCCATTGGCCTCCAACAACGTGCATGCATTCCATGATCAATGCAGAACTTGACTCTGTCACTCTAAATTAATTTCTACGAAAGTCTTGGTTCATTCCAACACATGCGTCAACCCGGTTCCATTACTAGTAGCGGTTATCAATTATTCAGTTAAAGACTCTTAGTATAGAGAATAATAAGTGGTCTTTTGTGTGATAAGAACCACTCTTTTTATTAAGTCAAGTGTGAAGTATACATTGTTGTACTCCAACAGGTTTTAGTCAAGTTAATAAGTTTTTCTACAATAGTTAATGTAGAGTTAAGTCTCATTCCCAAATGGACGAGAGCCTCTGCAACTTTGATAAATATGCAGTTTATGTATGTTTAGAGGGTTCATTTTTGGGGGGAAAGGATAGCAATACAACAAATGGTTGGACCTGTTCAATGCATGGATTAAAGATCTCTACCTGGTGAACATACTCTTGATGACAATGTTTCTTTCAAATATTCATGTGTTTTTCTCTTATCTTGAATATAGTTTTTTATTTGTGCAAAGTACATTTCATTTCTTTTGGCTATTGTGTAACTTGTCTTTATTGATATGAAACCTAGGAAAACATCTAATTCTTGGTGAAGACCTGTTTTGATCCCAACCTGAGGGAGTAATTGTGTTTTTTATACATGTTTAATGTCTTGAAATAATATTTTAAGTATTAAACTTCTTGCGGTAGATTATTCATTGAGTGGTTTGTTGTTTCCCTTTGTTTTTCTTATTTGACTTATCTGTCATTTGTGTGCCACCAGCCAAGGAGGAACCTCATTGGTATCATTTTTCCAACCCCACCCATGCTCTTGTCCTGGTAGAACCAACCCTCTAACTGAACAACAAATTTAAAAAGGAAACCAACCATTCCAAACTTGAGGTGGCCTAGCTCTACCCTTTAGTAGTCAGGTGCAAACTTTAGGAACAACATATTCTTGCATCATTTCCAGGGAAAGGAGTAATGAAATATCTTTCCCTAAGAGAATGAAATTGAGTAGCTCTGGCCTTTAATGGTGAACAAATATTAGACACAGACAGACTGCCATCTTTCACCTGGAGACTCCATTGAGTATAATTTACGAAAGAAATATTGGAGCCCAGAAAGGGACTCAACAGATAAAAATATGAACAGATCAAAGCCACCAAATCTCATCATAACCTTGAAAAGGACACAATAGTCTCTGAGACATAAATGAAACTGATAAAATCCACCGTATCTCAGAGATATACCTCCCCCCTCAAGGGTAAAGCTATGTCCAAATATTCTACTTCTCTTCATCATCACGAGCAACTTGAATTTGCCAGCCCTCAAAATCACAATTTCAAGGAACCTCAGACATATTCAACTCCTAACTCTACTTCATCATCCAGTCCAACATCCATCCCTGTATCTCTGATAAATATTCAGATTCCTATTTCCCAAGCCATGGCTACTAACAGGATGAATGCCATAATTGATGCCAGATATGCACCCCTAGTTCTGGTGTAGGATTACATGCACTCCTAGCCACAAATTACATGAAATATTTACCAAGATATAATGGGGAAGGAGATTTCACTACTGAGGAAAATATGGTATCCTTTTACAACTTTACAGACAACTTTAACATTGACTATGTAGATGTGTGGATGAAGTTGTTTGTGCAGAGTCTAGATGGGGAAGTAAGAAGTTATGGGGTCTTCCTATAGCCTACATCGCAAATATTGAGGTGTTAGATGAATATTTCATAAAGAAATGGGGAGATAAGAGAGATTATCTCTACTACATCACTGAGTTTGGGGCTCTAAAGACAAAGAATGGTGAATCTATTTCAGACTTCACCAAGAGATTCAATAAGATGTATGGTAGAATCCTAGATGGGATCAAACAAACTGAAGCCTCTGCCAAGACCACTTATGCCAACGCATTTGATGCAAATTTCTCCCTTCTGTTGAGGGAGATCAGATCCACCACACCGTTTTCCATGCAGGAAGCAACCATTGAGGTTGAATCCAATATCTTGGCATCAGATAGGTTAAAGATGAGATCTGATAAAGACAAGAAGAAACAGAGGGGAGATTCCCATGACTCCTCTAAATCAACCACATATGATTCCAAACTTGATGAAATGATCAAAACTTTGAAGGATCTGACATCTGAAATAGCTAAGATGAAATGGGAATCCAAGCAACCAAACAGATATTTTCAAGGGGCTGGAAATAGAAATCCAAATTAGTTTAGAAGGCCTAATGATGCACCTCATATAATACAGAAAGAAAGGATGAATGTTGATGATCAAAGGGTAGTGCCTCCTTTCCAAGACAATCATATTGACGAGTAGATGTAGACAACGATGTTTCAGATGATACTACTGTACTTTTCAATGAAACAGTTTATTATACCAGTCGCTTAACACAGCAAGAATATGAGGTAGCACAACTGTCAAATTAGTTTGATAATCAAATAGAGGAAAAGGGATTTATTCAAAGCCACCCTCGAAAAAAATATGATTTGAGGACAAGAGCAGGGGATCCCAAAGCGACTACCTATGATCAAAACAAAAAGGTTGAAGTCCTTACAAATCCAAGGAAATATATGTCATCCAAATATCAACAACTTCCCCCACCTCAACTTGTAGTCCCTAAGGTAAAGGAAGTTGATAGGCCACCAAACTATTTCAGCCTAGAACATGAGTTGAGCAAGATTGATATCCATGTGCCTTTGACATAATTGATGAAGAATGAACCTTTCAAAAAACTATCATGAAATTTTTGCAACCAACTACTGCTATTGTATCTTTTGACATAATTAGTCTACGGGATGAGAACCCAATCATTACTATGGGTCCAGACATTGAGGATGGCTCTGATGCTTCTCCACCATTCTATATATCTTTAAATTTCCATGATAAGATCCTGCATAACTATCTCATGGACTCAGGAGCCTCACATAATGTTATGCCCAATTTTTTTATGGAAGAACCAGGTCTGGATATCACCAAAACCTACCAGGACATGTACTCCTTTGATTCTAAGAAGGTAAAATGTCTGGGATTGATAAAGGATATGGTGGTTTCTTTGGCACAATTATCAATGAAGAGTGTAGTGATGGACATCGTTGTGGCTGACATTCCCTCGAAGTTTGGTATTCTCTTCTCTAGAAATTGGGATAAGAAGGTTGGAGGATCATTAAAAATGGACCTCACTTACACCACCATCCCTATATTCGGTGGGGAACATAGGAGGCTATATAGAGAGGTAATATTATCCTACATCGTCAGTGACCATAAGAATCCAAAAAATCACCCAATTTATGTTGTTGAGGGTGAGATTGGCTCATCTGTTTTTCATTTAAATGATGATGAACCCGAAATATTAGTTAGCCAACGCAAATATCAACCACTTACAGATCAACAAAACAAAGTATGGAATATGTATTTCGATGGCTCTTCATCGAAGGAAGGATCTGGGGAAGGTATACTCCTCATTTCCCCTTCACAAGAGGTAATAACACTCTCTTATAAGCTGGAGTTTGAAACTACTAATAATATAATTGAATATGAAGCTCTGGTGCTGGGATTTGAGGGCTGCCAAAGACATGGCCATTGATTGTTTAGCAGTTTTTGGTGATTCTGAGTTAATCATCAATCAAGTTAAGAACATTTATCAAGCTGAGCAACATAGTCTCAAGCAATACAAAAATGAGGTATGGGACCTGATCAACAATTTATTTCTAGCATTTAATATATCCTTCATCCCTAGAGAGGAGAATCAGAAGGAATATTATTTGGCCTTGGCTTCCAGCACTATTAGACCTCCCATTGGTCCAAATATTAAATATCAAGTGTAAAACAAACATAGCACATCCATACCTGACAACATAAAGCACTGACAAGTCTTTACTGATGATCTCGAGCTGCATAGGTTTCTACAAACCATAGATGAATTCTCCAATATCTCAATCGACCAAGAAAGCCAAGAAGGTGAAAATAATGAATCAGAAGATCAACAAACATCTCATCTGCTAGAGACAATAGATGGCCATGATATTGTGGAGATGAAATCCAATCACATTCCAAGAGGACTAGTGCCACTGGAGATGTTGTTTGACAATAATGATGTTTCCAGAGAAGCCACCATGTGTTAGAAAAACAGGACCGTGGAGCAATAAAATAAGACAAATGTAGAAATAAAATACAGAAGATACACAATACAATAGAGACACAGATATATGTGGTTCACCTAGTGTGGGATACATCCACCATAGAAATTGCTAGGTCCTTCCTTTATTATTATCCAACAAATGAAGGGATACAACCTACAAAAAACCTGGTGTAACTTCCTCTTCTTTCTCTCATAGTATCCTATCTTAGAATACAATATTCACCATAATGCATAGTCGCAATACATTTCCCTCATAACAGAGGGTTTCCTTCTAGGAAAAAAAACCCTAACATAATTTCTACTATTAGATCTATGACCTTATAATGAACGGTCCATATTTACAATGAAATTACAATATACATTTATAATGAAATTACGGTCTCGAACCCCGCAGATGGGGTAACTCCCCTCTACAGTCCCCCGCGTGGAAGAATGTACATACTTCTGGTGTGTAAATACTTCATGGGGTATAAACACGGTTGAGAACAAAATACCTATGAATCAGGAAGATAATTAGGCTCCACAACCAACATCATGAAGAATCAAGAAGAAGAGATATCAGATTGCAATTTTGGGACCAATGAGAATCCCAAGATCATCAAGTTGTCCAAAGCATTAGCTTCAGAACAAAGGGACATGTATGTTAGTCTCATCAAAAGGTTTGTTGATACTTTTTCATGGTTGTATGAGGATTTAAAGACATTTGACACTGACATCATCTAGCACAAGATCCCTATAAAGGTTGGATCCAAGCCATTCATACATAAGATTCGGCAATTTAATCCCATGTTGATGTCCATAATAGAGAAAGATTTGAAATGAATGTTACATACAAGGATTATTGTACCATTGAGGTACTCAAACTGGGTGGCCAACTTGGTACTTGTGAGAAAGAAAAATGGGGAGATACACTTGTGTGTTGATTTTCGAAATCTCAACAAGTGTTCTTGAAAGGACAATTACCCCCTCCCCAAGATGGATCATATTTTACAGAGCGTGGTAGGTTCCAACAAGAGTTCCTTGTTATATGGATACTTTGGTGATAACCAAATATCCGTGTGTGAAGAGGACAAATAAAAAACAACATTCACCACGCCATGGGGAACATTCATGTACAACAAGATTCCTTTTGGGCTGATGAACGTAGGGGCCACTTTTCAGAGGTCCATGGACATAGCTTTCATGGGGGGAAAGGAAAAATTTATGGTTATATATTTGGATGACATCACCATTTTCTCCAAATATGATGCTGAGCATTTGCGGCATCACAAGTTTTCTGGAAATGCAAGAGATACAAAATATCCCTGAACCCTAGGAAGTCTCACTTTGCCATGACAAAAGGGAAACTCCTGGGCCACATCATATCAGTAGGAGGTATAAAATTGATCTGAACCAATTCGATGCCATTCAAGAGATAGAAATCCCTAGAAATACAAAGACTATCTAGTCTTTCATTGGTAAGATAAACTTCATAAGGCACTTTGTGCCAAATTTCGTTGAAATCCTGAAGCCTATAACCAACATGTTGAAGAAATATGATGTGATAAAATGGTCACCAGAGGAAAAAGAAACATTATAAAGGATCAAGCAGGCTTTAGTGGAAGCTCATGTATTAGTCAACCTTGACAATGCCAAATATTTCTTCATCTTCTCCTTCACTTCCGAGGACACCATTGTTGGTGTACTACTGCAGAAAAATGGAGAAGGGCATGAACATCCCATATCCTTTTTTAGAAAATCCCTCCAAGGTGCTGGGATAAAGTATGATATATTAGAAAAGAACACTTATGCAATGGTCAAAGAACTCAAGCCCTTCAGGGTATATGTGTTACAATCTAGAATAACAACCTTTGTTCCTAGAAGCAGTTTCATAGAGATTTTGGTCCAGCCAGACAATGAGGGGAAAACAGGGAAGTGGATTGTCAAACTATTGGAGTATGACCTATACATAAAACCCACCAAGATGATCAAGGGACAAGGACTTGCCAAGTTTCTATCAGAATCAAATTGTAAGGTGCTAGAATTACATCAAATTTTTACCCAATTAGATGCACCCATCATATGACCTGGACAAGATAGCATGCAGGTATTTGAAAATTACTCCTCTTCACCTTGGTATAGAAACATCATTTATTTTCTGTAGCATCTTGAATGCCCACTAGATGTGAAGAAGACAAAGGCCAGGTCCCTCAAATTGAAGGCTATCAAATTTTGCATCTCAAACCAGAACTTGTATTGGAGGGATCCTACTAGCATCTTGTTAAAATGACTTGATGAAAATGAAGCCAAACACGTCACAATATAAATGTATAGAGGAGTATGTGGAGAAAACCAACATTGTAAGGCCAAAACTCTCAAGATCCTAAGGGAAGGGTACTAATGGCCCACCCTTTTCTTTGATATATTTACTACTGTTAGGGCCTGCAATGAATGTCAGAAATTTGTAGGGAAACAAAAGTTACTATCACTACCCCTAAATCATTTCACAACTAGTGGTCCATTTTAGCAATGGAGGTAAGACTTCATAGGTGAGATAAATCCACCCTCCAGTGGGAAAAAAAAGTGGATTATCACTACCACTGACTATTCAACCAAGTGGATCGAGGTTGCGTGCACCAGGAATGCCACTGACAAGGTGATCATGAATTTCCTGGAAACCAATATTTTTTCTAGATTCAGCTGCCCCAACAAGCTTATACCAGACAATTCTCAAGCATTGAAGTCCAAATCTGATCTGAAAATAGGGGGCTAACTTGTTTTTCTATGCAATCACCCTCTACTTCATTAAAATAAACTTTTCAGGACCTTGCTCAATGTCTTACTTATGCAAGAGGTTTTATGTGTCAAGTTCATGCTTCTTTTAAATGTTTATGTGTGAGGTCTTTAAAATATATATATATATATATATATATATATTTTAAATAAATACACAATAAACATAACTTGCAGCAAATAAACCAGCAAACTCACAACAATAACAAGATGATAAAGGATTTCACCCCCAACTGGGCTACATCTCCTTGAGCCTCCATCAATGGACTAGGCTCTCTGGGATTAGTTTGTCAAAGATTATTTTACAAGATTCTTCTCAACTCCAATGGATTTACTGACTGTAACATTGGGTTCATAATACATAAAAACCCCAAAAATGACAAATAGAACTCTGAAAACAGATCATGGCTCATCCGGGCATGACCTCTTCTACATGTGGCCTTGAGCTTCCCTGAGCTTCCTTGTGGAAAAAACACCTGTAAAAGTCCTCAAATGGATCTGCAACCTATCCCAATCTGTTCAGAGCATAAAAATTAGCCAAAATGACTATTCATTCATAGAAAATAGACTTGGGCTCATTTGAGCATGGCTTCCATCAATGAGGGCTTCAAGCTCCCTAGCGCTCTCTGAAATTTCAATGGTGTAAAAAATACAAAAGAAGTCTTCAAATTCCTTTGAAAACTATGCCAATGGATTCAGAATGTCCAAAAACCCCTCGCTGGGATTTTTCAACACCTCATTTGGCCAAAAAATGAAGAAGTTAGGCCTCCTTCCATTTTCCTCCTTCAAGCTTGTTGTCTTTGGTTCGCCAAAACACACCTCTGTGTGTCCAACCTAGCCTCTGCACTAATTTTCATGCTAAAACCTAGCACCGACACATAACCTCAAAACGGGTGCAACTATAGAACGGTTAAGGAACTAAGTCCTCCAAAGCCAGAGGTGTTGGGCGCATGGGGGCCATATGGCCACGTCCTAGCGCAATATTAGGCCCTCGTTGCAAGATTGGATGAGGGAATGACAAGTGTTGGGCACATAAGAATTGACCATTGGAAAAAGGTCCGCGTGCTCTCCGTGTGCTATGGTCGCATTTGGTGTCGCATATAACCAAGGGCTGGGGCTAAGCCCCAGCCCGGACCTGCGCCCAACAAGCAACATATGCTAATTTAAATTAAAACTAAAACATTATATGGTAAGAACCATATGGTAGGCGCATCGGTTGGGCGGCCTTTGAAAAATATTTTCCATGGTGGGGGAGGTCAGGGGTTCGATCCCCACAGACTCCATAATATTTTAAACAACCATTGAAATACGGTGCCATGTGGCATCCCCCGTGTGGGCCACGTGGCACCAAACCATTTGACAAAATATGCCACGTGTCCACCAATGATTTGCCCAAAATACCAACTCAGCATTGACACATCACCACTTTCCACATCAATGTTTGTACCTCTACCACATGTGAGTCATACACCTACCAATAAATGATTTCCACGTCATCATGTATAGACTGTACAGTCAGGATATTTTTTTTGCTTGTTTGGCAAATCAAACAGATCGCGATATCTCACTCATCCGATGTCCGTTTGACTTCGTTCGAAGTGCGTTGGGTTTGTGATGATGATGGATACGCACTCGTTTGTTTTGAGGTTATTATGAACACTTTCATTTTTATGCTAAATTTTGACCCCTAGTCCAGATTTTGATCACACCTTCCCATTGAAAGGCTTTTGGACCCACAAAAGCTTATGATTATCTATCTAAGCTTCAATACTCTTCTGCTTCCAAGTTCTATCAATTGATTCTACTTGAAAAAGTCTTTTTGACAATCACCTAGATACCTTGACATGCCTTACATTGTAACTGGCTATGTCCCTCAACCACTGTTCTCTGGCTGCTGCTAACCCACTGTTCTCTTTGTGCTTGGAAGACTGCCAGCCTTCCCACTGAGAATCAAGTCCCTCTTGTGAACTCTTTGGCGTCAAAACAATCTGCTCTACAATGGCTGCAAAAACTTTCCTGCGACATCTTGTCCCAAACCAAGAAAACCATCAATCTCCAAAACAAATTTATACAAGACTGAAAATGATGCCAACAAAGTCTTTTTGCTATTCAAGAAAATGGTCGCATCTTGTACTTCATCAAAGCACATGGCGTTTTCCTGCATCTTGGTGTACTCAAAATCGACTTACAAGCCAACAAACACCATCGACTAAACATAAGTCGAAAAACATGATTGACACAACATAGTCGTCAAGAGAATATCGACACAAGTCGAGATTCATTTGAAACATATCGACCTTCCCAAAATGACAAGTTAACATTCATGATACACAATCATGTTACAATCATGATTCATTCAGGATGAACTATCACCAAGTTCATTGTTTACACACACAAGAACACATGCATGTGCATGACTCTTCAACTCTCCTTCAAGTACAAACATAAGTACATAAACTCGAAACATGTGGGTACATAAGAGATGAATATGAAACAAATATATGGTTGTAACAAGTGAGCATCATACCCCTCTTTCACATCCTCCTGGCGAAGTTATGCAACAAACAAGAATGCCTTCAAACGAATTGCATTCACATGAAACTTGCATCATACAAGTTGTACTTGTCATACTCTCAACATAAATGCATATATAAGGTTGAAATGTGCATCTACAACAGAAAAATGCAAGCCTTACTTGCTCAAGAAATCTAACCATTTCTTACCAAGCCAACTCAATGGTGAATTTTTTTGCTGAAAATCGTCTTCTTGTGAATAATCTTGACTCACATCGATGATGGAATCTCCTCTTCCATCTTTGCTAGACTCTTTATCCATCTGCCTCTTGTGATGTGGATGAGTGGTTGGATGCAATGCCCAACATTGGTCAATGAGATGACCCCGCTTCTGGCAATGAGTGAAAATATTTTGCATCCTCTTTTCAAGTTGTCTTTGCTTGGAAAGTTTCCTGAAAGTGGTCAATATTTTCCAACATTTTGAAACATGATGGTTATCTAAACCGCAATATGTACATGGAATTTTTCTTCCACTTTTACATGCAAATTTATCATGCTTAACATAATCAAAAGCAACTAAATGATAGGCAGAAAGATACCTTGAACATTCACCTTTATCGCCTCTTTGAGGAGGTGAATTTGAAGAGTTACAAGCTCTCCGTTGAATACCAACAACAATGTTCTTGTCCACATGGCTGTCACAACTCTCTTGTTTCACACATTTTCATTCATCTTGAACACACTCTTTTCATGCTTGAAGGATTGAACTTGAAACAAAATTTGTTCTTGGAACTTTTTCCCTTGTCTCCTTAATTTTGGAATTTGCTCCATCTCTTTGTTCATATCCAAGACCACAATACTTGGGCCTCTCTTCAACAACAATAGGCTCAACAATGCCTTGTGCATGCTTGCCTAACCCTCTACCTTCATAGCCCATTTTTAACAATAACTTGGACCTTATTCCTCTTGTGTTATTTTCAAAAACACCAAAGCATTCATCTCGAGAGGAATTTGAAGATAAACTAACATTACATACCTCATGTTCATGCATGTACATGGTAAGGGCTTCCTTTGTCTCATGGAGTTGAGTCTCCATCTCATGCAACGTTTCAAGAATCTGGTGCTTCTCCTCCTTCATGGCCACCAACTTCTCTTGAAGGACAATGCTTTCCTTTCTATCTTCCCACATCTCTTGCACCACATCTCTCATGGTTAGAAACTCCTTCAACATCTCTTTGTCAAATAACTTAGATAATGAATATGTATGAGAACTATCAATGTTTGAATCTTCCTCCATCCTTGCAAGATATCAATCTTCAACACAAAACTTGCACAATAATACCAATAGCTAAATCTCTAGCTATCAATGGCAATCACATGAGCAAAACAAACTAACATCTGATACCACCTGATCTAAAAATAGGGGGCTAACTTGTTTTGCTATGAAAGCACCCTCTACTCCATTAAAATAAACTTTTCAGGACCTTGCTCAATGTCTTAGTTATGCAAGAGGTTTTATGTGTCAAGTTCATGCTTCTTTTAAATGTTTATGTGTGAGGTCTTTAAAAATATACATATATTTATTTTAAATAAATACACAATAAACATAACTTGCATCAAATAAACCAACAAACTCACAACAATAACAAGATGATAAAGGAGTTCACCCCCAACTGGGCTACATCTCCTTGAGCCTCCATCAATGGACTAGGCTCTCTGGGATTAGTTTGTCAAATATTATTTTACAAGCTACTACTCAACTCCAATGGATTTACTGAATGTACCATTGGGTTTAGAATACATAAAACCCCCAAAAATGACTAATAGAACTCTAAAAATGGATCATGGCTCATCCGGGCATGACCTCTTCTACATGTGGCCTTGAGCTTCCCTGAGATTCCTTGTGGAAACAACACATGTAAAAGTACTCAAATGGATGTGAAACCTATCCCAATGTGTTCAAAGCATAAAAATTAGCCAAAAATGACTATTCAGTCACAGAAAAAAAACTTGGGCTCATCTGAGCATGGCCTCCATCAATGAGGGCTTCAAGCTCCCTAGAGCTCTCTGAAATTTCAATGGTGTAAAACATGCAAAATAAGTCTTCAAATGCCTTTGAAAACTATTCCAATGGATTCAGAACGTCCAAAAACCCCTAGCTGGGATTTTTCAGCACCTCATTTGGCCAAAAGATGAAGAAGTTAGGCCTCCTGCCATTTTCCTCCTTCAAGCTTGTTGTCTCTGGTTCGCCAAAACACACCTCTGTGTGTCCAACCTAGCCTCTGCACTCATTTTCATGCTAAAACCTAGCACCAGCACATAACCTCAAAATGGGTGCAACTGTAGAATGGTTAAGGAACTAAGGCCCCCAAAGCCGTAAGTGTTGGGCGCATGGGGCCCATATGGCAACGTCCTAGCTCAATATTAGGCCCTCGTTGCAAGATTGGATGAGGGAACGACAAGTGTTGGGTGCATAAGAATTGACCATTGGAAAAAGGTCTGCATGCTCTCCGTGTGTTGTGGTCGCATGTGGTGTCGCATATAACCAAGGGCTAGGGCTAAGCCCTAGCCCGGACCCGCGCCCAACAAGCAACATATGCTAATTTAAATTAAAATGAAAACATTATATGGTAAGAATCATATGGTAGGCGCGCCGGTTGGGCGGCCTTTGCCAAAGATTTTCCATGGTGGGGGAGGCCTGGGGTTCGATCCCCATGGATTTCATAACATTTTAAACAACCATTGAAATACGGTGCCACGTGGCAGCCCATGCCTGGGCCACGTGGCACCAAACCATTTGACAAAATATGCCATGTGTCCACCAATGATTCGCCCAAAATGCCAACTCAGCATTGACATGTCACCACTTGCCACATCATAGGTCGTACCTCTACCACATGTGATTCATACACCTTCCAATAAATGATTTCCACGTCATCA
Organism: Picea engelmannii; assembly: GCA_009831015.1. Classification (NCBI taxonomy): domain Eukaryota; kingdom Viridiplantae; phylum Streptophyta; class Pinopsida; order Pinales; family Pinaceae; genus Picea; species Picea engelmannii. Next base: position 523,571 of record ML787339.1, on the reverse strand, counting down.
TGTACAGACTGTACAATCAACATCTTTTTTTTGCCTATTTGGCAAATTGAACAGATTGCGATATCTCACTCATCCGATGTCCATTTGACCCCATTTGAAGTGCGTTGGGTTCGTGACGACGAGAGATACGCACTCATTCGTTTTGAGGTGATACCAAACACTTTCATTTTTGGGCTAAATCTTGACCCCTGGTCCAGATTCTGATCAAAATCCATGATTGACTTATGTGGCAGTCATAACATTTCCTTGACACATTCCACCCCCTATTACCCTCAGGGGAATGGCTAGGCAGAGTCATCAAACAAAAATCTCATAAGGATTATCAAGAATTTGTTGATTGAAAAGAAGATATCTTGGGAATCTAAGCTAAAGTATGCTTTGTGGACCGACAAAATTAGCACCAAGAAGTCTTTGGGAACCTCACCATTTCATCTTGTCTATGTTTAAGACGTTTTTTTTCCCACCGAGCTTGGTATACTAGTCCTAAAATTCTTACAGGAAGAGATTGAGGAGCCAAATGACATCCAAAAGAGAATCTTCCATATTATAGAGGTTCAACAAAAGAGACAAGCACTGGATTAAAGGCCCGAAGCATACTAGAGCAAGATCAAATCATCCTTTGACAAGAAAACCAAGAAGGAGATCTTCCAAGAAGGTGACCTGGTCTTGAGGTGGGATGCCATAAGGGATGACAAGTCCAAGCATGGTAAGTTCGATAACCTTTGGTTTGTCCCTTTTAAGGTGGTTGAGGTTTTGGACAATAACACATTTATCTTGCACAACCTAGACGATACTGATATCTTCGGAGGCCTAGTAAATGGGCGCTCCCTGAATTTTTTTTTTGTTTAAGGATGAGGGAAGGTCCCTCTTATACCATAAATGCTTTCCTTTTGTTTTTTCATTTGATTAGTTAGTTGTGTGCGAATAAAGACTCCATATCCCAACAAAAGAATTTGGGTTTAGATGCAGTTTCAAGTTTCAATTAAGACTCCATAGACCATCAAAGGCATTGGGGTTAGCTTCAACGTTAATTTTCATAGATGCATGGTTGGTAGACAAAACAAGGTAAGAAAAGGGAGGTGGGACAAAGTTATTAAATTCAAAGGCACTGATTTGTTGTTCTTAGCACCTCACAAGGAAGTGTTATCCCCAGTTGGAGCCAATGTTGTAACCTAGCTCTACACCCTTGCCTCTCCTCTCTCATTTCCCTATGCCTTCATCAAAATATTCCTCTTCTAGTTTGTCAAGTCAGTTTCCCATTTTTTCAATGACTTGGTTTTCCTTATTTTATTGCTTGACTAATTCTTTGTGAAGAATTATTTATGTTTTCCTTGAAAGACAATTGCATGTCTCGTTTGAGTTTGAACTACTTATCATCTTGTTTTTCATTAATTGAGCTTACAGCAGGTCGACCAGGTCCTTTGTTTACACAGAAAAAATCCAAAGAAGAACACAACATTCAAAAGAAGTAAATTTCAGGCTCAGATTGTAGGAACAAATAGGTTCAATTGCAACGGTGGAGATCCAACATGCCACAGAGATCAACGGTTTTTGTGCATTTGAAGTGTTGAAATCACGTGGGTTTTAACATCAAGATCGAACCCACGAAGTATCAGAACACTGAAACGCCAAAGTCCCGAAACCTTAACTATCAGAGGCACATGGCATTCATCTGCTAGAGGCACGTGGCATTCTCCCATCGAGGACATTTGGCACTTGTCCAACAAGGACTCGTGGATTTCATTTCAGGACACCACATCACTCTAGGACCATACTACTTCGAGAGTTATACAAACTATGCATGTAGAAACTCCCGAAGCCTGAAGTGTTGGAGACACTTAACACTCATCAGTTCAGAAGTGTGGTGCTCATCCATCAAAGACATGTGGTATTATTTTCAAGCACCTTGGGAATTCCATTTTCTTGATTTCATATGACACTTGTCACTCTCCTTTTGATACACGTCACTTTGGGCCCATACTATTTCGGATGATTTTCATGCTTCACACTTCAAAACTTACGAACGTTGAGGTGCCAGAGACACTTGGCACTCATCATTTCAGACATGTGGCACTCATCCATGAAGACAAGTGGATTCCATCTAGCACTGACATGTGGCACTCATAAATCATGACACGTGGCACTCATCTCAGGCCCTTTGATTGTGTCATCCACACTTTTTCCAGGTGACACATGTCACCCTTTTTTCCACGACATGTCAGCGATCTGACATCAGGCAGCCACATCAGATTTTGGGGATCGTCCTCTGGGAGGTATTCCTACTCAACATTCAAAGCTCCCGAACGCCAAATTTGGTGCCATCTCTAAACATGGTTAAAAGGATCCCGGAGTTCTAATATGGTAGACGAATATAACTTTAGTAGGGGCACTAATGTAGCAGGGTAACCCAGATACCAGATCGCAAACAAGATCGACGACTCACATTCATTGAGGGGATGGAAAATGCCCAAACGTTAACATCCTACAATGGTCTCCCAATCGAAACCATGGTATTTCTAGAGACGTATGTGGAATCTGGTGGTCGATTGCATGATTCTAAGTGGTGTGGATCCAAAACGCCCTCGACAACTTCCACAATCATGTTCTTATATGATGCCAGGTCACCACGTCACTCCGGGATATTTTCACACTCCAAATCCAGTCATCTCCAATGGCCTCCAATAGTGTGTGCATGCCATGATCAATGCAAAACTCGACTCCACTCTAAATCAGTTTCTTCCAAAGTCTCAGTTTATTCCAACACATGCGTCAACCCAGTTCCATTACTAGTAGATGTTTTCAATTATTCAGATCAAGACTCTTTTTAGTTTAGAGCATAATAAGTGGTGTTTTGTGTGATAAGAACCACTCTTTTTTATTAAGTCAAGTGTGAAGTATACATTGATGTACTCCAACAGTGTTTTAGTCAAGTTAATAAGTTGTTCTACAATTGTTAATGTAGAGTTAAGTCTCAGTCCCAGATGGACGAGAGCCTCTGCAACTCTGATAAATATGTAGTTTATGTATGTTTAAAGGGTTTAGTTCTGGGGGGAAAGGATAGAAACACAAAAAATGGTTGGACCCGTTCGATGCATGGATTAAATCTCTCTACTTGGTGAACATACTCTTGATGACAGTGTTTCGTTCAAATCTTCATGTGTTTTTATCTTATCTTGAATACAATTTTTTATTTGTGCAAAGTACATTTCATTTCTTTCGTATATTGTGTAACTTGTCTTTATTGATATGTAACCTGTGAAAACAGCTAATGCTTGGTGAAGACTTGTTTTTATCGCAACTCGGGGGAGTAATTTTGTTTTTGATACATGTTTAATGTCTTGAAATGATATTTTAAGTATTAAACTTCTTGCAGCAGATTATTCATTAAGTGGTTTGTTGTTTCCCTTTGTTTTTATTATTTCACTTGTCTATCATTTGTGTGCCACCAGACAAGGAGGACCCTCATCCGTATCATTTTTCCAACCCCAACCATACTCTTGTCTTGGTAGAACCAACCCTCTAACTGACCAACAAAGTTAAAAAGGAAACCAACCATTCCAAACTTGAGGTGGCCTAGCTCTGCGCTTTATCAGTCAGGTGCAGACTTTAGGATCAACATAATCTATGTGGAATATCCTTGTCTTCTCCATCCATATAGAATTAAAATACAATACATGGTTTGGATAATTACATATTTCTTAAAACCCAATACATGGTTTGGATCAGATACATATTTCTTAAATAATGATACATAAACACATTTTTAATGTCTATATGTAATGGTAAAGCCAATTTATAAGTTGTTATATTGATTTATGCTAAAATATCAAAAGGTTCATAGTATCTTGTGTCAATTTCTTCCATTTACGGAAATGTAATGAACTTCTTTTTGGATTTACTACACTTTCTTTACCACGCTTTCAATCTTTCTAAGGTTTCACTTCCTTGAATCGTCCTCACTCCTAAATTGATATATGAGTGTCGTTTCCATGTTCCAATGGAATATTCTTTAGTGAATGGTGGTGACCATTATTCTAGGAAATATCCACCCGTGTAAGATATTCTTCCTAACTTCCAATTCCATTCCTTCAATACATATAGAGCATATATCTTAAAAACTTTGGTTTATTTTCTATATGTCCATCAAAGCCAAGACGATAAGCTATATTAAAACTCAACCTCGTGTGCAACTCAAAATTATTATTCCAAAATTTCAAAGTGAAATTGGGATATCAATACGGTACTATGAAATTTAGTACACCATGCAATCTTACTACTTCGCAAATAAAATTATGAGTTATATCACATGATTGATGTATAGTATTAAATGAGAAAAATTCTGCTACCTTGGTCAATTGATTAAAAAATACAAAATTGGAGTCATTATCCTTACAATTTCTTATAAATATTGTAATAAAATCCATTATGTTATCCTCCCAATTACATTCGAGTATGCTCAAGGGATCCAAGGTGAGTGAAAGGTAATGATGGTCTCTTGTGATGAATTGGGGGCAATGCAAACATTTAAAAATAACAATTTATTAACTTTGAGGGATGATTCGAGGTACTTTCACAATAAATTTCAATATGGTGTAAAAATATAAAATGCAGAAAATTGAATTATCTTTCTGAATGTATAATTTTTATTTATACAATTTGTGTACAACTATGTGAAATTTGAGTTTTTCGAATAGTGGTATGTTATTTTTCATGCAAAATACAATCCATATGTTCCTATTAGTGCAGGTGTTGAGTATCTAAATGATGAGAATTCCTTAAAATAATATGTACAATTGTAGAGAACACATTTCTCTTGTCAATAACTATTTTTTCAATATTTATAATGTTAATTTTATATATTTTTTTAAAATTATGAAGGTCTGATCGATGGGATTTCTGTGGTGAGTGTTTTCAAATGTGTTGACGTTCCAGATCCATCTTCAGGACAAGAATCTTGGGTTTTAATTGGTGAGGAGAGTTGGTTATAAATACTTGAGGTGAGGAGAGATTTATGTGTCGGCTAGAGTCTTTGTTGAATTTTTTTTAGATTAGGTTTATATAGGGTTTCAATTTATTAAACAAAATTTTAAATTTTAAAAATAGGTAAGGTGATAAAACATTATAGAAGGAAAAAAAGACATGTGTTTCAAGATTATAATATATGTCAAGAAAAAAATAAATTAAAAATAGTAAACAATATTTCTTTTAATTATATTTTTGGAATCTACATAGTTGACTTTATATGTTTTTGTAGTTTCATTGACGATGGATTTGTGTAGCCTATACAAAAATAATGTAAAAATAGATATATTGAGAGATATTTAGAAAAATGGAGGTTTTTATATATTTTCAACCCAAACCACCAGGTTTGTCATTCTAAACCTAAATCCGAAGCAACACATTATAAAGTGCACATGTAATATTAATAATACATGCACATTCCTAATAACATGTGTGTGATACTAATAATGCACACACATTCCTAATAATGCATGTGCTCTTTTGTGACCAAATTATTTTTCTCAATTTATATCCTTTACCTCCAAATGGGGATATCAATGACATTAGCAGTATTTGATCATTAAGTATGGGTAATAGGGTCCTTGACATGGTAAGGGAAGGAAACTTGGACCTTAGGCCATAGAGGTTTCTTCACATATCAAGGTCCCAAACCAAGACCTTGAACCAACACACTTGACATCCCAATGATATCCTTAGACTATGAATGGGGATATTAATGACATTAGGAAAATTTCAACACTAGGTATTATTTTTAAGGCCTTGGACATGGTTTTCTAAGGAATCCAAAGAATTAGTCTGTAAAGGAAGATTCTAAACATATAGGTGAAGAAAAATGACTTAAACTACCACATATGGCATCCTGAGTGCATCCTTGTCTTCCAAGTAGGGATACACACATCATTAGACTATTTTGAGCACTATTTATGAGTCTCAAGGCCCTTGACATGGTCATGGGAGGAAAGGTGGTGATTGAACTCTAAAATAATATTTTTGGAATACATGGCTATGGAAAACACCTCGAACCACCACACAATACCTCTCAAGGTTATCCTTTCCTTTGACTAGGGATATAAGTGTCGTTAGGGGATATTTGATACTAGGTACATGATTCTTTAGGCCAGAGACATATTTGAAGGAGGAAACCTAAGCCTTAATATGTATATGTAGATCTAAATAAGTTATGCAACAACTATAATACCATTTATTTAAGTTATCATTTAAAAAAAAGTTAACACGTTTTTTGTTCTCTCACTTTTATTTCCAAACAAAGAAAATTACTCTTTATATTAGTAAAATATAAAATATACATCACTAGTTCACTTCTTTAATCTCAGATATGTTCTTTGGAATAAGCCCAAAACAATCTTACACTCAGATAGAGCTATTACATCAGAAAGGACATCCTGGGTCTATAAGCCCAGTCCAAAAAAGTTAAAACTAGGTAGCTCGTGACCAAAATACAACAGATTACAAAAGACTGGATCCCTTAACTTTCAAGAGCGGATGGAAATTAGAAAACATGAATGGATCTTGATAATCTAGGTTCATTGTCCACCCATTCTGTGTAAACTATCAATCCAGAATGAATTCGATCCTTTAGCACACTTTTGGACAACTCGTCTGCTCCCTTATTGAAGTCTCGATATGTGTGCTGGAAAGTTAGACTAGTGAAATATTTGCAGAGCTCCTGAATGTGATCCTTCCACCCTTCCAATGCAATGTTATGGAGGCTTCCCCTGTCATTACACCAATCGATAACAATCTTCAAGTCCCCAATAATCTGAAGCGTTGATATGTTGAAAATTATGGATAAATAAAGAGTGGACCAAACTCCCATCAGCTCCGCCCGGTTATTGGTACCTGCACCAGTATTGAATGTCCACTTAATGACATTTATTTGGTTAAAGCCAATGATACCACCAACACCACTATTCTTCCCATCCCCCGCTGTCGTACCATCAAACCAACCCACATTCTCTTGAAGCCTGAGAGGCACCCTGATATGGAGAGAGGGAGAATGTAAGGGTGGATCCTTACTAGCATTGTGAACCAGCAATTCCTTCGAAGCAATCAGTTTAGGAATGGTCGTTCCACCATAAAAAAGAATATTGTTTCTAGCTAACCAAATACACAAGCATACTACTGGAAAAAGAGAAATATAGGAGTGGTGCTTGGCAATAATGGAACAAATACCTTCTTCAACAGACTAACCCTCCGAGGTCAAATTCAATTTTTTGTTCTCTCTCTCTCTCTCTCACACACACACACACACATATATATATATATATAATTAAATCTTATTTCAAGGTTGTATTTGATAGTTTAAAGATTAAATATAAAATTTTATTTATATTATAAAGATTCCATTTTTTTCTAATTTAGTTATTATAAAATTAAAAGCATATAATATGATACTTAATAAAAAATGGAAATTTATATGGAGAAGGGTGTTATAAGAAAAAAAGTTTTTTTTTTTTTTTTAAATATAGGAAAGAAATCAAATATCGTAATCATTAGTAGCCACACCAAGATTTTATAGTGTATCCAATATATATTGTCTTGGGTGCATCACATAAAAGAGATGCAACTCCACATGCAAACTCCTTCGATACACCTTTTCCCAATACATTTCTTGGTAGAGTCCCTACATAGACTTTTATCACTATCCACCATACAACTTCGTCCAATATAACGATGTGCCACACAAAATTTTCCACTAACTTATAAATAGCAATATGGAAAAAGAAAGAACTCTTCTTACACTTCTTCAAATCTTCTTGCTCAATCCATGAAGTGCATTACTTTTTCTTTTTTTCGCGTTCATTACGTACGCTTCTACTTTTCTCATTCTATACTTTTATGTAAAACTTTAGTTTCGTGGAGAATAATTTTCACATATTTTTAAATATATTTTGGCTTAGAATGAAAAAAAAAGATTTACTAATGAGTTGTGAATAAACATAATAACTCTACTTATCTCTAGTGAATATCAAAGATAACTATAATTGTTTTAATAAGTTGCAATAACAATTAGAAACAAAGAGAACTATTATAAAAATCCAACCTAACATGAACAAGATGGGTGGGTTGTAGTAAATTCCCCTACCCTCTAACTCAACATAATATTTCCTTACAACTATTTTTCAAAGATGAAACGTTAAACATTCCTTACAATTATTTTTCAAAGATGAAACATTAAGCAATAGAGAATAACAAAAATACATATATAACTTATCTATATCCAGAACACCTTGGGGATGTCCATGCAACTGGTAAAAAAATGTCTTTAAGTCTAACGATGATCATGAGGGAATTGCACCCTAAGGATGACTTTCATCCCAACCACTAGAGTCAACAAAAAAAATAGGTGATGCCCCCCATGGAAGGCCACAAGTCAAGAAAACTTGAATAAATAATCAAATTAGTAACTATAGAATGTTCAATTAACTACAAGTTGGTGTGGTGAAGAGGCCTATGACACACAAAACAAATACCTATAGGGCTCTATTGTGCATGAACTCTAGTCACTCTAGCTCTAGTATCATAGCACCTCTAGCAGTGGAGTTCTTTTAAAACAAACCAAGATAGTGGGTTTAATACCTCTTGTAGGATTTGGTATACCCAAACCCCATTGTACCCACTTAGACAGAGATGTGAATAGATTTCAACCTACTCCAATCACTTCTTAATAGTTGAATATATTCACCTATCCTAAGATCTCACAAAGAAAAAATGTAGCACCAAAAAACAAAACTTAAAACAAAGGTTATTTCCTCTCATACTAACATCAATAAAAAAAAATTAACCAGCCTCCCAACTAACTCTTCATCAACCTCTCACAAGAAAGGTAATTATAAACAATAAAAAGGGTTAAGGGAGAAATTATCGAATTAAGGAAAATTAAAAGAAAAGTCACATTGATAGGTAATCACTAGCTTAATCTCAGCTCCTTTGTACCTTAAACTATGATAAAACATTAAGAGCACATATTATCCCAAAAAATTATTATTGTACTCCATGTTTTTCCTCACAAAGTCTTAGGACTTCTAGGCTAAGTTATTCTCATTGACTTGGAGTCCTTACCTAAAGTGTGTGTTGGCATTATTGATTGTGTGTTGTCATTGATGGAAACACGAGTTAAATATGTACATTAATCAGAGAAAAAGGAAGATCACCTTGGGGCAGAAGAAATTCATGATCATTGTTGATCATGATATGATCAACAAATGATCCTATGTTCCTAAATATTAGGAGAGATAGCAGGGAGATTCTACAAAGAATAAACACACAAAATTAGAGCATGGAAAGGATGAAGAACATATCAAAAGGGAGAGAGAATTACATAAGTGATATTGGGATTGAAATCCCCACAGTAAACTCCAAAAGAATCAAGGAATAATCCTCTATGTTGATGTAGTTCTCGGGACAATCCTAGACTGTCATATCGCACATAAGCTAGAGCCTACATAGAATAATCCCTTGTAAAGGATCGAGTTATAGTATCTGTTCATTCTTAGTTCAGGACAATACAGGATCGTTAGATTGAGGTGAAGTCATAGGTTGGGAAGGATTAAATCTCAACCATCATATCTGAAGTAGTATCAATATGGACCATTGGATCAACTAGTGGAAAAAAGAACTTTGAGACTTCGGTGAATATTGGAGACAAGGAAGGATCACGAAGTCACAAAATATCACCAATCGTTAGATCAAGGAGGGACTTTGGGTGGATTCTCAACCATCCAATCGAGTTTAGTGGAAGAATAGGGTAAGCCACAATATCTCGAACTCTCGGAGTAAACGAACTCATGCAGGCCTTCGATCTAAGATCCCTATGGCCGAGATCTCAACCATTGGAACAAGCAATCAACTACGACGCTGACCACTTCGGCGAAAAGAAGTCTAAATCATGTAGGAATACTCAATGGCCGAAGCCCCAAAGTAAAAAACTCCCATCGACCATCGGATCAGAGGAAAAGATGGAAAATCCCACCAACCATTGATCGACATAAAGTGGAAGGATAAGATAAGTGGGGCCAAAGGCATGAAGTCCTAGAGTAAACAAAGGTCATTGGATCAAGACAAGGAAAGATCAAATGATGGAAAAACCTAGTAGACACTTTGGCGATGATCGAAGGTTGATATAAAAGTGTCAAATTTACCAAATCCATGAAGTGCAAAGCCATAACTGCAAAATCCCGCCATTTGTCCGATATAATAGGAATATAAAAATAAGTCTTATGACAAAGAAGTAGGACCACATCAACAGGATCATGTCAACAAGGACACATGGCCCAATAAGGTGGTGACAAATGTCAAGGTTTATGTGGCACATAAGGACCTTGAAATTCATGAATCAGGGTGACATGTGGCACACAAAATTAGGGTCCATGTCATCTTGAGTGACATCAACAATCCACGCCACTTCGGGATTACAACCTTCAGGGATGTTTAGCTTCTCCTCCTAGAAAAAATGCTCGAAGCGTCGAAGGGAAAAGTCGCGAACTAATGTTGGTCGCTGATGTAAGATCCTCCAGGTTCTCTCATGACCGTTATATCAAGCATAGTGGAAGGATAGAGTAAGCATGAGATGTTAACTAATAGCAACCATTCATCATCGTATTATGACTTATTTTGTAGGTAAACCTCTGGAGGAATTGAACTACTTCATGTTTCTAGTAACCTAGAGTCCCGGAGTGTCGAAGCCCCGAAGTAATATATGACCTTTTGTCAAGAAGGGAGATCCACAATCGAGATACAAAAAGTGTACAATGAGAATGTCATTAACAAAACACCTTGTTGATTTTGCGCGGACCATCCACTCAACCACATATTAAGTCAGAATCGTCTGATATACTAGTGAGTAGAGTATACACACTTCGGTGGAAATTACTCCAGGGGAGTTGGAAGATTTCAAAGGATAGAAATCCTGAAGGTCGGAGTACCATAGGACTTGGCTCCAATATCATTCGCTTGATAAGGTAAAGAAGCTAACAAGGAGCACAAAAGGTCCTAGAACTAAATAATCCCTCAGAAATTTAAATATGGTCTCATGTAGGAGAATAATGGGGAAAAGAGAAAGCGCTAACATTAAAACACTTGGAATGGATAAGCTTGTGGTTTTGAGCCTGTGGTCACATAAAGGAAAGATAAATCCTGAAGCTTAACTCTATTTCTTGTAGGAAACCCAAGAAGAACACCATAACAATACAAAGAGATGGTAAAAGATCAAACATGATCTGTTGGAGAAATGGGGACGCAACATAAGCATAAGAATGAAATAAAGATGCATGGGATTAAGTTAAAAGAAATCAATCCATATATGTGATCGATTTATGAAAATCCCTCTTACTAAATTGAAAATATTTCATGATAATGTATGAATAATAATAGAGGAAGATATTAATTCTAAATTAAAAGAAAAAAATGTATTATTGTTAATTTAAATGAAGAGGTGCAATGGTTCAAAGTTCAAACAAAGGGACACAATGCTTCAAATCTCACACCATTTGGAATACTATATAAGAAAAAATGAATGGTGAAGAAGAAAGTGTCTCTGCAGTTCCATATCAAAAGATCAAAAGCAGAAGCAGAGTCCAATAAGGAAAACTGAAGCTACTTATGCAGTGTGAGTGGAAGGGAAGAGAAAGTAAGGATTCATTTCCTTTAATAAGTAAAGTGTGAAAACAAGGGAGTTGGTTCCCTAAAACAAGGCATTTGGTGCTTCCTAGGGTTGGTTCCCTAAAACAAGGGAATGGTGCTTCCTAGGGTTGGTTCCCTAAAGCAAGGGAGTTGGTTCTTCCTAGGGTAGGTTCCCTAAAACAAGGGAGTTGGTGCTTCCTAGGGTTCGTTCCCTGAAGAGTGGGATTTGTGTCTTCGAGAGTTGGTGCTATAAAGAGGATTGGTGTCCTTCACAATCACAACTTATTCTTTATAAATTTGTAATTCTTGTTAAGTATACTTCTATAATTGATTTTTAAATACAAGTCCATTGTTGATATATTTTGATGATTAATACAATATAAAATTAATTACTAATTGTTTAAAAAGATAATACCGATTCACCCCCCCTCTCAGTATTTCCAACAATTGGTATCAAATCAAGTGCCTTTAGCATAGTCTAATAACTGGAAGGTAGATCCTAAAACAAATGGATCAGAAAGAGGGAATGTCTTCCAACAAAGCACCATTATTTAAAGAACGTGATTATGCTCTCTGGAAAATAATAATGAAAATCTACCTTATGGCTCTTGGTTTTGATGTTTGGAGATCTGTAGAAAATGGGTACACTGCACCAGCTACTCCACCCATGGATACTGCAGGAAAGAAAATTTGCAATGTCAAATCAAGAGTAGTCAATGCCATTCTGGGAGGATTAAAAAATGTTGTATTTGTTAAGGTGATGCATTGTAAGTCATCTAAGGATATCTGGGACAAACTGGATGTTATATATGAAGGAGACAACAAAGTCAAGGAAGCCAAACTACAAACTTACAGAGATTAGTTTGAAAATTTGAAGATCAAAGAAGAAGAGAACATTGTTGAATATCTTCATAGAGTATATGAGTTAGTTAAATCAATCAAATAAGTTGGAGAAGAACTTAAAGAAAATATGATTGTACAAAATATCTTAAGATCATTACCTATGAGGTATGATGCTGAGATTTATACAATTGAAGATAGACCATACCTTGACAAACTCATAGTAGATAAGCTCCATGGAATTCTTACAGTGTATGAGATGAGGACATGACAGGAAAAACCATCAAAAGGAGAAACGACCTTTAAGATCTCTAAAGAAAAGATGAATCAAGATAAGATGTCTAATGAAGATCAGTCGAACATATCAAATGTAGAAGAGGCCAACTTTATAAAGAAAATCCAAAAAGGATTTGGAAAAGATAAAGGAAAGTTACCCTTCAAATGTTTCAACTGTGGAAGAATCAAAAACTTTTCTAACAAATGTCTCTATCCCAAGAAAGAGGAAAGTGATAATGAAATAACTTTCAAAGATCATAAGGAGAGAAAAACCAAAGATAAAAGGAATTTCTACAAGAAGAAGAAAACTTTCTTTACCCAAGAAGGCAGTAGCTCATCTGAAGAAAGTGAAGAAGAAGATCTAGAGATTCGATTTATGGGAATGAAAACTCAATATTATAATCATTCGGAATACGAAGAAGAAGTGAACCTTAAGGAAGAATTTAACGGTGCAATTGAAGAACTAAGAAAATCTAAAAAGAAAAACAAGTTACTAAGGGAAAAACTTCTAAAGTTTGAAGAAGTTATAAAATCAAGAGAAAATGAGGTTTCCAAAATCATTAGTGATTCAGAACAATTAATTATTGAGTTAAAAACCCAACTCCAAGAAACCAAAAGAAAAGGCGAAATATTGAATAAGGAAATCAATGAAAAAAAACAAGCATGTAAGATATTGGAAGACAAAATAATTCAACTAAAAGGGAAACTAGAAAAAGACATTTAGTCTAAGTTTGAAAAAACTCAAAAATCCTGAACAACATTCTTAGTAGTCAGATATCATCAAATGATAAGACAGGATCGAGATATGATCCCTATAGAGAACAAAAGAATGACACACAACTAATCAACTATGCAGATGCTCTTAAGAAATCCATAAGAAGAGAATAAAATAAGGCAAGGACAATACCATTGAAGACTATCCCAAATAAACAAAAATCTGTATTCCCTACTAAAGAAAGAGATGACAAAAATAATAAAATCATCAGAAGGAATCCCTCTAACAAAAATCAATATATTTTCCTTGGATATTGTTATTCCTACAATAATTTTGGACATAAAGTATTACATTGTAAATCTTATAGAAAGTACAATCCAATAAATGTTCAAAGATATGAAAACAATAAGAATAATGCAGAAATAAGAAATCATAACTCATTCTCTCCCTTAAAAGACTTCAATATTGAATTCCAAAAATGCAACAATTATGGTCATAAGGCTAATGAATGTATATTTTCAAAGTATTCCATGAAGTAAAGTGTCTCTAACATTAAGGAAAATTATAAGAAGATATGGAGAAGAAAAGATAAAGTACAAAGGAAGGAAACTGATAAAGATATTGCACCTGAAATAGATAAAATTGACAATAAGAGAATGATGGGTGAAGTGTCTGATAAGGTATCTAAAAATAAAATCTATGAATATGAAGTGGATCAATCTCAAGAAAAATGTGACACAATTGCAAAACTTGATAATGTCCTGCAAATAAATTATTCATTACCCAACAAATGGAAAATGGAAAAAGAAAATTCTCAAGAAAAGGATAAAGAAGCATTTGTTGCACAAGACAATAATAATGATGATGAACTTCCAATAGGAGATCAATCATAGGAATTAAGCTATGATGATCTTAGAAATTTTCAAACACTATTTTGATGATCTACTAAAAATCCTCCTCAACAAAAAAAAAACATAACAAAAGAAAGGAAGGAGGAATTAGAGAATATTTAAGATTATTCCTGTTGATACCCCTATGAGTATTGAAGAAAAAAATAATTAAGAGGCTCTTGGGTTACAAATGAATAGATAACTAGCATCATTTAAAGCAGCATGGTTTGATGGTATAACTCTATTTTGCAAGATATGGCATGGTTTGTTGCAGATCTTCATCTGCCAAGGAACAATGTTGGTTATGTATTCTCTCAGTGAAGTTATGTGAATGGTTTCTGAGGAATATATGTCATGGTACATGTTTGGTACATATGTGAGATCCATTGATATATCTTAAGATAGAGGCATATCATGTGTGATATGACAATTGTTTAAAGCACATTGTTGGTACATTGATAAAGGCACTTGTTGATGATCCCGATATATGATTGGTTCACTTTTGGAACATATTATTGACATATATGTTTCTTCATGGTTGATGCATGAGATAGTATGTAGGATTGGAATACACTTGATGTATAGTGTGGAATGAGTTTAGATGGTAGATTCATGGACAGGTCCAAGGATCATTATAGGAAGATAAAATCATTCTTGAGAAGTTGAACTATGATTCAGTAGAGCAGTAGTATATTGAAGTGGGAGAATATTACAATGGTAGCATATTTTTCATATTGCATAGAATATAGAGGGAGACATACCCACAAGGGGAGCTATTCGTATTCCCATGATTGGTTGCAGTAGCATGATTCCAGGTGGAGAGATGATTGACATCCATGCCACCATCATTTCCTCATAGTGTTATCCCTTGTCCAAAGGGGGAGAGATCCATAGACAGAGGAGAATCACCTCAGGGCGAGTGTTACCCTAAAGGGAGCAAGGAAAGTTCCATTTTTTTCATTGATGTCAAAGGGGGAGAAAAATAATTAAAACAAATTCATTCCTAAATTTAGAGATGACATCAGTGATAGGGGGAGCAAAGGTACAAACTCATTTGTTTTACATATATGTTTCCCTCAATGCCAAAGGGTGAGATTGTTGGCATTATTGATTATGTGTTTTCATTGATGGAAACATGAGTCAAACATGTATTGTAATCAAAGAAAAAGGAAGATCACCTTTGGGAAGAGGAAAATCACCTTGGGGAAGATGTAATTCCTGATCATTGTTGATCACGATAAGATCAAGAAATGATCCTATGTTCCTAAATCTTAAGAGAGATAACAGGGAGATTCTATGAAGAATACACACATAGAATGAGAGAATGGAAAGGATGAAGGAAATATCATAAGGGAGAGAGAATTACAGAAGTGCTATCGAGATTGAAATCCCCATAGTAAACTCCAAAAGAGTTAAGGAAGAATCATGTTTGTTTATGTAGTTCTCGAGAAAATATGGGACTGCCAAATCACGCAGAAGCCAGAGCTTACACATAATCATCCCTTTTAAAGGATAGAGTTACAGGATCCATTCATTTTCAGTTCGGGACAATCCAGGATCGTTAGATAGAAGTGAAGTCAGAGGTTGGGAAGGATTAAATATCAACCATCAGATCTGAAGCAGTAACAATATGGACCATTGGATCAAGTAGAGGACAAAAGAAATTCAGTACTTCGACACTTTTCCACTTCGGCGAACATTAGATACAAGGCAGGATCATGATGTCATGATATCCCACTAGCATTTAGATAAAGGAGGGACTTTGGGTGAAGTCTCAACCATCCGATCGATTTTAGTGGAAGGACAGGGTAAGCCAGAATATCCCAGAGTCATGCAGTAAATGAAATCATGCATACTATCGATATAATATCCCTATGGGTGAGAACTCAATCGTTGGATCAAGCAGTCAACTCTGACGCTAACCCATCCAATGAAGAGAAGTCTGAATCATGTAGGAATACCCAAAGGTCGAAGCCCCGAAGTAACAAACTCTTGTTGACTGTTGGATCAGAGGAAGAGATGGAGAATCCCGCTAACCATTGATTGACATAAAGTGGAAGGATAATATAAGTGGGGCCAAAGGCACGAAGTCCCAGATTAAACAAAGGTCATCGGATCAAGACAAGGAATTATAAAATGATGGAAAAAACTATAAGGAACTTTGATGATGATCGAAGGTTGATATAAAAGTTTCAAAGTTCCTAAATTCATGAAGTGCAAATCCATAACCGTAAAATCCCACCAACCATATGATCTAATAAGAAGATCAAAATTATTCATGTGACACAACAATAGGATTACATCAGCAAGGACATGTGGCCCAATCAGGTGGTGACAAATGTGAATGTCAATGTGGCACATAAGGAACTTGAAATTCATGAATTAGGGTGACACGTGGCACACATAATTAGGGTCCATGTCATCTTTATTGACATCAGCAAGCCACGCCACTCTGGGATTACAGCCTCCGAGGATGCTCAACTTCTCCTACTAGAAACAATTCTCGTAGCACCGAAGGAAGAAGTCACGAACTAATTTTGGTCATTGATCTAAGATCCTCCAGATTCTCTCATGACCGTTATATCAAGCGTAGTGGAAGAATAGAGTAAGAATGAGATGTTAACTGAAAGGAAGTGGTCATCATTGTGTTATGACTTATTCGGTAGGTAGACCTATGGAGGAATTGAACTACTTCAAGTTTCTAGTAACCCAGAGTCTCGGAGTGTTGAATCCCCGAAGTAATATCTGACCGTCCGTCGAGAAGGGAGATCCATGGTCGAGATCCAAAAATTGCACAATGAAAAGGCCATTAACAAAACACCTTGTTGATTTTGTGTGGACTGTCCACTCAACCACAGATTAAGTCAGAATTGTTTGATCTACTAGTGAATAGAGTGTACGCACTTCAGTGGACTTTAATCTGGGGGAGTTGGAAGATTGCAAAGGATGGAAATATTGAAGGCAAGAGTACCACATGACTTGTTTCCAACACCGATTACGCAATAAAGTAAATAAGCTGACAAGGAGCACAAAAAGGCCTAGAATTAAATAAGACCTTGGAAATTTGAATATGGTCTCATGTAGGAGAATATGGGGGAAAAGAGAAATTGCTAACATAACAATTCTTGGAATGGATAGGCCTGTGGTTTTGAGCCTGCGATCACATAAAGGAAATATAAAGCGCATGGGGATTAACTATGTTTCATGTATAAAATCCAAGAAGAGCATCGTAACAATACAAAGAGATGGTAAAATATCAAATATGATTTTTTGGAGAACTGGGGACGCAACATAAGCATAAGAATGAAATAAAGAGGCATGGGATCGAGTTAAAAGAAATCTATCCATATATGAGATAGATTTATGAAAATATTTCTTACTAAATTGAAAATATTTCACGATAATGTATGAATAATAATAGAGGAAGATATTAATTCTAAATTAAAAGAAAAAACATTATTATTGTTAATTTAAATGAATAGGTGTAATGGTTCAAAGTTAAAACAAAGGGTCACAATGCTTCAAATCTCACACCAGTTGGAATACTATATAAGCAAAAAATAACGGTGAATAAGAAAGTGTCTCTGTAGTTCGAGATCAAAATATCAAAAGAAGAAGCAGAGTCCAAGAAGGAAAAATGAAGATACTTATGCAGTGTGTGTGGAAGGGAGGAGCAAGGAATGATTCATATCCTTTACTAAGTAAAGTGTGAAAACAAGGGATTTGTTGCTTCCTAGGGTTGGTGCCCTAAAACAAGGGATTTGGTGCTTCCTAGGGTTGGTTCCCTAAAACAAGGGAGTTGGTACTTCCTAGGGTAGGTACCCTAAGACAAAGGAGTTGGTGCTTGCTAGGGTCGATTCTCTTAAAAAAGGGAGTTGGTTCTTCCTAGGGTTGGTTCCCTAAAACAAGGGAGTTGGTGCTTCCTATGGTTGGTGCTCTAAACAAGGGGATTTGTGTCTCCAAGAGTTGGTGCTCTAAAGAGGATTGGTGTCCTTCACAATCACAAATTATTCTTTGTAAAATTTGTAATTATTGTTAAGTATACTTATATAATTGATTTTAAAATAGAATTCCATTGTTGATCTATTGTGATGATTAATAGAATAAAAAAGTAATTACTAATTGTTTAAAAAGGTAATATTGATTCACCCCCCCTCTCAGTATTCCCAACAGTGTGACTCCACAATGATATTAATATCCATTTAGATTGCTTCCACATCCAACCTAGGTCAATGTATATCCATGGAACTATATTCTTGTAACTCTAATTCCTCCTCAAATAACTTCATAGCTCCACAAAAATCCATGTGTGTGACAAACAAGTCAATTCCATAAATGTGATGAACAAGGAAAATATATGTGCATGGTAACAATGAAAAACAATATATACCTCTTCAATGTATATATGATAACAATAAACCAACTCTAATCATAACAACATGTCTACCATGATTCATGTAATAATAAAGTGTTTATAAGTCATCACTTGAAGAGATGATGTCATATTACTCAAATGTGACAAAATAACATTAAAAAATAATAATATCTCATAATTTTTGTTAGTATAAATGAATAATTCAAAATATCATAGCTAGGTGATCAAAATATACTAAGAAAAAAATGGGGTGCTACAAATACTCACCCCCCCCTTTGAAGAAAATATATCCTCTAAGTTGATTTAATTGCAAACAAGTAGGGGTAAATTCCCCTCATTTCTAACTCTATCTCCCATGTGTCATTGGTCTCTAAATAATGTCTCCATCTAACTTTGACATAGTCAATAACTCTATTAATCCACATGTGATGATGCTTAGTTTTGATGATCATGAAGGGATCTATGTGGAACTTCCTTGTGTCCTCCATCTGTATATCATTAAAATCCAATACATGGTTTGGATCAAGTACATATTTCTTAAAATCCAATACATGGCTTGGATCATGTACATATTTCTTAAGGATACATTAAATACATTTGTAATGTCTATATGTGATGGTAAATCCAATTTGTAAGACAAATCCAATTTCGTTAATGCCTATATTTGGTGGTAAAGCCAATTTCTTCCATTTACCGAAATGTAATGAACCTATTTTTGGATTTACTTGAAAATACTTTCTCACCAACTTCAAAATTATGTCCTATCCTTTTCTTATCATCATAACATTTATGTCTATCCTATGTAGTCTTGATGTTTTTCTACACTTTGTTTACTATGATTTCACTCTCTTCTAAGGTTTCACTTCCTTGAATCATCCTCACTTCTAAATTTTCCCAATTGATATATGATTTTTATTTCCATCTATATAAAGCTTCAAATGGAATCTATTTTAGTGAATGGTGGTAACCATTATTCTAGGAAAATTCCACCAGTGGGAGATATTCTTCCTAACTTCCAATTTAATTCCTTCAATACATACAAAGCATATATCTTAAAAACTTTGATTTATCTTCTATCTTTCCATAAAAGCTAAGATGATAAGCTATACTAAAACTAAACTTGGTGTGCAACTCAAAATTATTATTCCAAAATTTCAAATTGAAATTGGGATATCAATATGATACTATGAAATTTAGTACACCATGCAATCTTACTACTTCTCAAATAAAATTATGAGTTATATGACATGATCGATGCATAGTATTATATGAAAAACATTATGGTACCTTGGTCAATTGATCAAAAACTACAAAAATAGAGTCATTAACCTTAAAATTCCTTATAAATATTGTAATAAAACCCGTTATGATATCCTCCCATTTACATTCTAGTATGCTCAAGGGATTCAAGGTGAGTGAAATGTAATGATGGTCTCTTGTGATGAATTGGTGGCAACACAAACATGGAAAAATAACAATCTATTAACTTGGAGGGATAATTTGAGGTACTTTCACAATGAATTTCAATATGCTGCAAACTTATGAAATGTAGGAAATTGAATTATCTTTTCAAATATATCATTTTTATTAATACAATTTGTGTACAAATATTTTAAATTTGAGTTTTTATAATAGTGGTATGCTATTTTTCATGCAAACTATAATATTTTTCCGTTAGTGCAGATGTTGAGTATCTAAAGGATGAGAATTCCTTAAAAGAATATATACAATTGTAGAGAACACATTTCTCTTGTTGAAAACTATTTTTTCAATATTTATAATGTTAATTTTATATATTTTTTTCAATAATGAAATTCATTATATCCTTGAAATTACAAGGTCATGTGATAGTGCAAGATATGAGGGTCTTAACATAATTAGATAATTTTTTTTACTTTTTTAGATTGTCGATGTTGGTTTTTACTAGTAGAGTGTATACCATTTTCTAAAAAAAGGTAAGGTTCAATTAAAAGTTAGAGCAATAAAAAAATACATGTGTTTAAATATTATGATATATGTCAAGAAAAAAATAAATTAAAAATAGTACACAATATTTTTCTTAATTATTTTTTTGGAATCTACATAGTTGACTTTAGATATTTACATAGTTTCATTGACAATGGATTTGTGTAGC
>ML787339.1:480513-502510 GCA_009831015.1 Picea engelmannii | reverse complement strand
AGAGAGAGATTTATAAAAATTGTGGTTTTGATGTATTTTCAATTGAAACCACCATATTTGTCATTCTAAACCTACATCTGAAGCAACCAAGTTATCACACACATATTTTAAATTTGTTAATCTGACCCAAAAATATTTGAATGAAAGGAATGTGCACATGTTATAAAGTGCACAATTGATCTTAATAATATATTAACATTCCTAATAACATGTCCATGTTCCTAATAATGCACACACATTGCTAATAATGCATTTTCTCTTTTGTGACCAAATTGTTTTTCCCAATTTATATCCTTTACCTCCAAATGGGGATATCAATGACATTAGGAGGATTTGAGAATTAAGTATTGGTACTAGGATCCTTGACATGGTGAGGGAAGGAAATGTGGGCCTTAGGCCATAGAGTTTTCTTCACATATCAAGGTCCCAAACCAACACCTTGAACCAACACACTTGACATCCCAATTATATCCTTGGCCTATGAATGGGGATATTAATGACGTTAAGAAAATTTCAATGCTAGGTATTATTTTTAGAGCCTTGGACATGGTTTGATAAGGAATTCCAAGAATTATCCTGTAAAGGAAGCTTCTAAACATATATGTGAAGAAAAAATACTCAAACTACCACATGTGACATATTGAACGCATCGTTGTCTTCCAAGTAGGGATACAGGCATCATTAGAATATTTTGAGCACTAGTTATGAGTCTCAAGTCCCTTGAAATGGTCATGGGAAGAAATGTGTTGATTTAACCCTAAAGTAATATTTTTGGAATACACGGCTATGAAAAACACCTTGAACCACCACACAAGACCTCTCAAGGTTATTCCTTCCTTTGATTAGGGATATGGGTACCATTAGGGGATCTCTAATACTAGCTACATGATTGTTTAGGCCTTAAATATATTTGAAGGAGGAAACCTAGGCCTTAAACCATAAATGAAGGTTCTAAGCATCAATGTTCAAGAATGGCACCTTGATCCACTACACATGAACTCCTAAGCATATCCTTACCCTGTAAGTGGGGATATTAACGATATTATGAAGTTTGTAGAACTAGGTAACGGTCTCAAGGTCCCATATATGGTGAGAGTGGGGAACCCAAATATTAGACCATAAACGAATATTATAGGAATTAAGGTCCATGAAAAATACATGACCTTTCAAGGAGATATTTGGCCTCCAAGTGGAGTTATGTGCACCATTACAATTTTCAAATACAAGTTACGGGTCAAGGTTTCCTCAAAATTGTGGTGTTGAGTCACCAAATTACCATCCTTTTTACCAATATATCACATCATTTTCCTTGATTTTCAATCATTTTTCATTTTCCCATAACCTTTCATTAAGACCATTTTAACGTTTCTATTTGGGATTAGACTTATTATTTTCCAATACTTTTATTTTAGTATTTGAGTGAATTTATGATTAAATATTAGAAAGTTGGGTGAGTTTGGTGATGTTTACAATTATATTCGGAGTTTCCAATGATGCTTATTTTACCACGTAGCTCCAAATTCGAATTTCCTCTCCAACCATTGAAGATTTGATGAGGATTTGAAATTTTCTCAAAGAATCATGAAGTTTTGGCTGAGATTAGTTATCAAATATCTCAAATATTTTGGAGATATTGTTGACTTTCTAAATACTAGCAAATGGTAGTAACCACATGAGAGAAAAGTGGATCTGAATTTATTAGTTCCTTATCTTATTCTCAAAGCAAATTATGTATCAATAAGGGTTCCTGCTCCATTCCAAGGGGAGGACTTTTGGAGAATATGTCCAACTTATGATGGAGTGAATAAAACATCTTGAGAATTTCTTGCATATGGATTGTAAGTTTTTAGTTTCATTGTGTTTTATGATTTGATATATTTTATGATGGTGTAGCTTAGTTAACTACCTTGTTCTTGGGAGAATTGAGATCACTCCAAATGGATCATGGTGGTGTTTTTTTTCATTTTATCCAAGTATGTTTATTTTATGCAAGTTTGTTTTCCCTTTTTATCAAAGCATTGTTTCATATACAACAATTGTGTTGTTTGGTTTCGATATACAACAATTAAATATATTGGAGATTTATTAATGGCAATTTCATGTATCTTTTAAAGTATTGTTTGTATAGTGTGTGGATCAATCCACTCTTCTTTCCTCTATCTTTATTTTAGTTTCATGATTGATTTGTTTTGAGTGGAGGTAAATATCATTGAAGGTTGAAGGAAAATATTGATTTTGATTATGTTATGCGAATATTGTGTACCTCACAGTTAAAGAATCATAACTTGTGCCCTCGAAAACACTACATTGTTAACCCAATGATGATCATTTCCTTTTCATTTTACAATTGTCAGTGTGTGAAGTAGAATAGCCTTTTACATGCCTTATTTGATTTTGCAAATTAAAATAATAGTGTCAATTGAAGGTGGGAATGAGCTTTTCTCCAAGAATTGCATACAAGAATTCTTAGGATTTTATTAAGTGAAATACTGTAGCATGTTCCCAGCAGAGCACTTCCTTGTTTTCATGCCCAATGAACGAGATTCTTATAATTTGCATTGATGCTTTTTAGTGCTAGAAGCATAGTTTTATAGAATTTAAGAATGTTCTTTTCAATAGATTAGGTAGTGATTCATGTTCTAATATCTGCATATACAGTGTTGGAATCTCTAATATTACGTCCCTAGATTAATGATTTAATGTCCAAAAATTATACATATAATTTGAGTGACATTTTCGGCGTCATTTCCGTGGAGATGCTACCAGGGATTAGCACTTCTATGGATTATTTTTCTTGCATGTTTTAAAATTGTATAGTTTTGTTTCATGTTATTTATTTCTCTAAAGTACTGGCATTATAGATCTGGTGGGACAATGAACAGTAAGAAGAAAATGAGCCTTTACTTAATAATTTCTGAAAAGGTTTGAGCCTGACACATTCACTTTGGTAAGTCCATTGTTTCAACTAGTTCTAAATATATGTTAGTGCTACATGAATAGGGATAGAGATAATAGAGGTAGATTTAGGTTTTCAAATAGAATTAGATATATTTCTTGACAAATCATTTAAATATTTTTCACTCATGGCGCAATAAGAACCACTCAATCCACTAACACATTGGAAAGAAGATATATAGGGAGAAGAGATGTATCTAGAGGAGGATTTCAAGGAAGTATACTATATAGGAGTTTTCCAAAGGACAATCTAATGTAATTCATATAATTTGTAAGAAACATTCTTGTTCGAATTTGCATAATAGAGTGACTATTTGTTACAAATTCATCAACGTACCATAAGTTTTTTGAAAGCTATATTTAATATTTATAAGATGAGTATTGGATATTTTTAGGGGGATAAACTCATAATGTTATTGTAGAGACACTCACCATGAATCCTGTAGATTTTAACCTTGTACAATATTCACTGCAAATAGATTTTCAGTAAAAGAATAGAAAAGATACAATGGAAAATACAAACATTACATAGATATTTTTCCCCTGGAAACCCAAATCGGGAAAACCAACATATTCTATATTCATTCATAGTGATACATTGTTTACAATACAATATACATATAGGAGCCAACGACATCCAAAACCCTAACCCAATGACCTGGATTAGTCAACAACCCTAATTCCTTAACTAGAAAATAGAAAACATTGGAAAAAACCATGTGCCAAAAAAACGCTCAATAATGGACACATAAATCAAGGCAACATGAAAAATGAGGCAAAAATGTGACACGTTTCTCGAGGATTGTTTTTTTATAACAACTTATGATTTTCAAAACATTCTTCCTCAAAGTTTGTCAAGAATTCTTCTAGGTCGTTCAAGCCATGAAAAGTGGGAGGTTATCTTACCTTTGTACCAACCCACCTTACTACACACTCTATTCTTGCGCACCTCCTTGTGGAGACTTCATGTAGTCTTTGATGCGAGTTTTTTAGACCTGTATAAGAGTCTAAAGCACATGATGTAATACTTCTCGAGATGAGTACCCCATCTGCAGTTGATTTGACACAATATTCTTCCCGTGCGATAGTCCTATATAACTAATTTATTTCTTCCAAGTCCAAACATGTTGCCTCTACAAATATTTCTCCTTATGAAGGATCCAATGGTGCAATCACTGTATATTATCCTGATTCAAAAGTCATTTTTTGTGTCTTCAGTTTGATCATAGTACAGTTATCAAATACCTGGTCCAGACTTAGTAATTCTTGGTAGGTTTGTTGTGCCATCTACTATTTATATAACATCGAAATTTGCTACAATGCGCACTCCATCCAAGTCTACTGTCACACCTTGAAGTCTTCCAATTTGTAACACTTTATGCTGATTTTATAATTTCAACTAGATAGGTGAATACCCTAATGTGGGTTCCCTGTTACACATTATTTTCATCATCCCTATGACCGTTAATGATGTAAACCTATATGTTGCCTTCAGAGGGGTCAGTGGCCTGAGTTCTTGAAGAAAGAAGGGAGAAGAAATTTTCCTGAGAAAAGAAGTTGCATTTTCCTTTGTAAAAACCCTATAAAAAAGGAAGTTTGAAGGCTGCATTATAGCTAGGGTGCGAGAATGCCTGATTCTCACAGGTTGCATCATAGCTAGGTCACAAGGACTTCACAGTCTTCTCTATAGGCAGGGTGCGAGAATGCTTACATGTGGGGAAAATGAGTGTTTTCTCGAATCTTCTAGAAGGGGAAACTTCCATGGTGAGGTGGCATCCAAATGGTTTGGATCTTACTCGCTTTCATGATTTAGTGGGATCATCCTAAGCTCCTCATCTTATCCTCTTCATCTTATAAAAGGAGAGGAGCTCTCATGGAGAAGGGATAAGTTGGATTTGTTGGAAGATTGGTTGTTGCCATTGATGTCAACCCTAGTCATGGGTTTTGGACCGCAAGATTGATAAAGGTATTTGGACATGAAGGAAAATGCACATGCATATACAACACCCATGAATGGATAGTATACATCATGCTGTTTTCGGTGGTATGTGGCACGTCATGTGGATCCTCATGGTTGAGGAGAAATGAAATTTTGAAGATGACAAAGTGAATTGTACATGTAGGCCCTGAAGATAATTAAAGAAAAGAATTACAAAATAAGAAAGTGTCAGGTCAGCCCTTGTTATAACCCTAAATTGCACCACACATGCTTACTTGGCATCAGGCCAACTCATATCCTTTCATTGCCAAAACACCTTCTGAACAACCTCCTTGAAAATCCTCTTGGGTCAAGGCCCACACGCCCTAACCCATTACTGCACGCGTGTGCACGCTGGCAGGCTCACTACAACCTGCATGTACCTAACAAAACACAAAAATAGGAAAGTTGCTGACGAGAAAAAAAGCTATGGGTCAGTTAACTAAAACTCCCAGCCATGCATGGCTGAGGGTTCGTCCAAAACCCTAGCTCCTTCTATCCTATAAAAGAAGGGGTAGGGGTACCATTTGAAAAGAGGAAAAGTATAGCGAAGAAACTTTGCCCATTTGCCGAATCCATTTGTCCCAACCCTTTATCCTTTCCTCAAGCCAAAGGAGAATTAACGCAAAGCAGTTGGAGGACAAAAGAAGAGGAGGAGCCCAGGATCAGGATCAAGGAGCGGTGGTCGGTTTTGACTTTGATTGTAAGTTGATTCATTTTTTGAATAATAAAAGAATACTTTTCCCGTCCCAATGCATGAGTTATCTATGGTTTGTTTAATTTATGCTTAATTTCTAACCCTCAAGAAGAAAAGTAGCATGCATGCGTAGTGGTTTGTCTTGATTGCAGGATTATCTTTGGAAGGAGCAGCGCAAGCAAGCGGTCAAAGTGCAATGGAGGATCTACACCAAATATCAGTAACAAGGTTAGTAGTTCCTTTCCATGCATGTATTGTGAAAGAGGGGTTTAAGTTTTGGGTGGTAGGTTAAAAAGTAATTTCTTTAACGGTCAAAATATACATGCAAGTTTGACCCTAGTTTGCTAGTTCGTAGGGTATTTTTCCCAACAACAGAGTTGGCGACCATACTAGGGAAGATACTCTTTAGGGTTTCCGGATTTAGTTGAAGTTTTTGGGTAGTTTAAGAGATTAGATTTCCTATTTCTTTGCCTGTCTTTTTCTATAAAGCCTAAGCTAGCAGGGAGCCTGGTTCTTTATACCAGTTTTCCCTGACTGTTGCTTGACGACAATTGTCGGGACACACAGAGGTACACGCGGCCTACAGAAGGCCATCACGCATGTACCTGCGCCCTAACCTCTTACAGCCTGCGTGCGAACGCTAGCTGTAGAGGTTTCAGTAGCATGTAGGAGTTCAGAGAACTTGAGATGCATTCCTCCTCTTCCCTGTCAGAATTATACATTCTCAGGGGGTTTTCTGGATCTTGTCAAAGTCTTGTTGGTTCACAGTCCTGTCTCAGTTTGTATTTTTGTGTTTTGTTATTCCTTGCAGTTATTTTTCTTTTATGTTAGAAGAAGCATCCAAGCCTTCAAGAGACCCTGGTTATCAATACCAGAGGCCTCTTCCTGGTCTGGGCTGCCTATGTTTATTTTTGTCTTAGAGTTTATACATACACCCGGCCTGTACAAGGTCAGCCCACGTGTACACACGTTCTGTTTTAGCTTAGCACACATTCGCACGCGTGCTGTTTTAGTGACAGAAGCGTGCTTGACAGGCTACTTTTTGGTCAAGGTGGGGCAGTCATCCCCTCATTTGATGAGAAGTATTGCCCTCAGGTGTTTAAGTCTAGGGTTGAACAGTCAGTAGGTTAGGTCCTCTTACCCTTAGCCTGCTTTTTATTGGTTGATAGTTGATAGAAAACATAAAAAGAAAAATTTTGTTTTATGGTTTTTAGACAAGCGTAAGAGTCTTTGTTTTCTTGATTTCCATTGTGTGCCTTCACTTTGATTCTTTGCGATCTGCGCTTTAAGCCAAAATTTGTCTTTCTTGGTTTTGTGCTTGTCGGTATTTTCCCTTTGTTGCTTGATTAGCACTTAAATAAATAAAAAAAAAGAGAAAAAAAATTATTTTCATTTTCTTCTTTGTTTGAAGATTGTGTTTTTGCATCAATAGCTAGGGAGAAGTCTTTTTGTTCATAAGTTTTTGCAGTGCATTTAGAGCATAAGTAGCTCGTAGTCGAGCGAAATTCCTTTATGTTTGTTGCATAAAATCTTAGAAAAATTGAAAAGAAAAAGAAATCTTTCTTTGTGAAAAGTTGTTGATTTTTGCATTTAGTAAAAGTCTTTTTTTTCCATCTTTTTCATTCGTTTTTGCTTTGAGCGTTTACACATCATCAGTTTCACCTTCATACCCCGTGACATAAGAAAACCCATAAAAACAATTCTAATTTAAAATTTATTAGACTTTTTGTTTGTAGGGTTCATTCACTAGTTCAGGACTAGGGCCTTGGATTAGGTTGGAGAGGAAACTCTCCAAGGCCACTCAAAACCAAACATTAAAGTTTGTGATAGGGAGTGTAGAAGTCCAGTTTCGTGGAAGTTATCTGGGACCCCCCTTTAACACAGGGGATAAACACGAGGTCACGTGCAGAAAGGTATCAGAGATAACCCCTCCAAAGCTGGACCAAGCGTAGTGGAGAACACATATCGAGGATTTGTTTTGGGATTTCGTCGTTTGCATTTGCCACGGGGCTTCATGGGTATCGAATCCGTTCGAGGTCCTTATTTTTCTTCTGGACCATTTTCTCTCGATACCCTTGAAAGGTTTTTGGCTTGATACCCTGCTCATTGTGGTCTACCCGACTTTCGACTGTACCTGCCTGGTGACTGTTCACGTGCTGGAAACCTAGTTGCCAATCTTTTTAGGGACATACACAGGTGACTGCGGAGGTATACTGTGGTACCTAGGAAAAAAATTGGGCCATGATTTATAGAGTATACCTGGAGGTTGCTTCCGTGTTCGAGTTTCACTTGCACCAGTAAGTTGCTCTAGTGTTGGTTGTTGTAACTATTCTTCCAACTAGTTTAGAGTTTTCTTGTCTTATCTCTTAGGGGCTTCTTTTTTAGTGTGTGTTACTATTTGAATGTGTAGAATACCTTAGCATGTCTTGGATCTTCTCACATAGTGGAGGATCCTGAGCTCCGCCGGTCACGAAGGCTTCTGGGCCTGCCGCCGGTTATACTGCCACCCCCGCCACCATTGAGGCGGAAGCTAGACCAACAAGGGTCTTTCGAAGCAACCGGGTTACAAACCATTATGCCCAAACAACTCCCAGAGGAATCAACCGCCAACCTTGGCTCGTTTGAAACCCCAACCACTGATACTTGTCCACCGATTATTGTACCAATCCAATTTTACGAATGCCTATCAGTGCCTCACACAGCTATGGAAACAAACACTGTTACTTCCTCTAGGAATCCTTCCATTCCCACCACAGTTGCTACCACAGGAGAAGCATATCCTAACTTTCCGTCATCGGTCTGAGACACTATGGTCTCGGCCGCAACTACATCGCAAAGTGGACCGATCCCATCTATCGCGGCAGCCACAACTCCCTTCACACCTAGTGCGACAGGCCCTCCGTTTTCATACGGTATGCCTAGTTTGGGTACAAGTCCTGCACTCACTTACTCCACTTTACAGACTTTGGGTTTGGGGACAAGGATCTCTAATGCTCCTCTGCAAGGTCAACTTGGGGGCATTCCTATCCCTTTTAATGTTTTTTCCTTACGCTGGAGGTCATATCTCTCCTTCGTCCCCTTCACTTGGAGGTCTGCATTAGTAGTCCGCCGGGTAGCCTGCACACACTAGTTCCTTTGGAGCCGGGAGTCAAGGAACACCTATGCATACTATGCCGGTAGGTTCATCACCATTTGTTTGGAACGGGATGTTTGGTAACACCACTTTCACATCCACTACTTTCTCGTCTGGGGGCACTCCCATTTTTGGACAGTCTACTCTGGCGCAGGGTATTGTTCCTGCGCTGGGGGCACATATACCAGGACATTGGAACTCAGGACAAGGATCCGTTACCTCCTCTGGAATAGCATTCTGGGGTAATTCTTTCCACAGTCAATGCAACCCTGGACAGACTACTATTCCTCTCCCATCAGGACCGGCATGGGGTAATCCTTCCCAAAGTCCATCAAACACGATGAATGCCCAACATCCTATGTCCTTTATGGGGAATCAACCAATGATGTCTCCACAGATGCAAAATCCTTATGCTAGTCAGGGCCATGGTTTCTACTAGAATCCGGGCCAGTAGCCAAACTTTTCCTGGCAACCTGGTGCCAGTCAAACTCCAGGACCCTTTTTCCCCGGCTATCAACAACAACCCAAATTACCATTCCTGGGGACGTTACACTTGCCAGATTTGACAAGGTTGTTAAATGATCCTATTTTTCACGATCCACATTGGCCTCCTATGCCAACGAAGTTTCCTTCAGACATTCCAAAGTTCGAGGCCAAGCCTAATGAAGATCCAGGTGATCACGTGACTACCTTCCATCTTTGGTGTTCATCTAACTCATTGAAAGATGACTCCATCCAGTTGCGATTGTTTCAACGCACTCTTATTGGGAGTGCCGCGAAATGGTACATCGAGCTCGATCACTCTAGATACTCTTCTTTTGGCAAACTGGCGATGGCCTTCCTTAACCATTTCCAGTTACCTGTGAGATACAACGCTGGCACAGAGATGCTTGCCAATTTCAAACAGATAACAACGGACCATATCTCTGATCATATCCGAGAGTGGAGACGCCGGAAGAGTCTAATATAAGTACCAGTCCCACCAGCATTCCTGCTTGAGTGGTTCCTTAAGTCTCTGGTCCCACAATTATCCAAAGACGTCGCAGCTTCTGGAGTTTTCTCCGAAGAAGATGCCATCATGAGGGCTCAACAGTTTGAGCTCATCTATTCTCAGTCTGGTTTATTATACAACATCCTACCGGATGCACCACGATCGATACTGGATAAAACTAGACAGAGAGTTGGACCACATGCCGATGGTATTGTTGGTTCAGCACAAACCAAGCCCACTGAGCAATTGACAAAGAAATTGCAACAGTTATCTACCCAACACTCAACGGCCAACCAGACTACTGCTTTGGCTGCTCCTCCTACCCAAACGTCGAAAGTACACTCCGTGCAGTCGACTAACCCAAAGGCCACCCAACAGCCTGAAGGGAAGAAAAAACAATGAAAGAAGGGTAAGGGGGAGAAAAAACCCACTGATAATGCTGGCGAGGGCACCATGGAAAAATGGAAGGTGAGGTATCCGTGCAACTTGTGTGCGGAAGACCACCCGACCCATCTATGTCCTCGACTTGCAGAGGCCCAAACGTTTGTCACACAACAACAACAAGCAGTGTTGACTAATCCATTTCAACATGGGCAAAATTTAACTCAAGCCTCTACAAGTGCCGAAGGGGGCAGCCAAGAAACCTTCCCTCCTCTAAACAATTCCTCATCCGTGAACGTATATATGGTTAGGGGTGATGCCTTCATAACGACTAGAGCACACGACTATAGTAAACCAAGCGCCTCTGAGAATGGTAAAGAAGCTGAACTCCCATATCTTCCTCTACAGATCGAGAAGATGTTCGGAGAAACAATGACACGCATTCCAAAGGGTGCATTTAAGAAATATTCTCATAACCCAAACGCAAGGGCCACCCAGAATTACTCTGTGGTGGAGGATTTATCACAAACCCCTTGTGCGATGTCTGCTTTGGAAGTCCTCCAAAGCTTCCCTGCTCAGTGGAAAGCCTTGTTGACTGCTTTAGGCTCTACTGAGACTTGTAACCCGGGTACCATCATGTTAGATACAACCGACTTAAAACCTCATCTACCTTACCACGTAGCATTTCAGATAGTAGTGGCTCATCCCACGAAAATTTTTACACGCAATATCTTTCGCACGGTGGTCGACGAGGATGCCTCGACATTTGTTATGTCGTTAGCATGTTGGAAGGCCATCGGACAACCCGCTTTGTCTCCGTCACCTACTCTCCTCACTGCATTCAACGGTCGTTATTTTCGACCACATGGCATCGTCCCTTCTTTCCCTGTGCAGTTAGGAGAGAAGACCATGTGCATCAAAGTAGAGGTAGTCGATGCCCCCCTCGACTATAACCTCTTGTTAGGATGGAGTTGGACTTATGCTATGCAAGTTGTGGTTGCTACAGTTTTTCGAGTCTTGTTGTTTCCACACGAGGGTCGGATAGTGACCATCGATCAATTGTCCTTCTCTAGACCTGACCCATCTTTGGGGGCATCCACGGTTCCCATGATTGATAATCCTCAACCCAGTGTCGTTAACGTAGGAGTTGGTTTGTGCCCATCCTTGATGGGTACCTTCGATTACCCACCTCCTCATGACGATGTCAAGTTTCGTCGTTCCACACGACTTACTTTGTGGATCCGTGGATTCTTCCTTCCCCATCAGCCATAATGGATGAGACAGGGCACTCCGGCATGTCCATGCCCTTGTCGGCCGCTGAAGTAGCATACTCTTTAGTCCAGCAAGCTTTAGCTAACCCTGATCTGACCCCCGCACAAGAGTTGGATCCACTTCTAGAGCCTATTTGGGCTCAGGGTTCTCTTGCTATCACTGATTTGTTAGACTTAGTTTTGCCTTCTGACGAAGCAGTAATCGAAGCAATGACTAGTCCGGAAAAACCTTGGGAAGATCTTCATCACAGATCATATTTCCTCCCAGAGTTACGTCGAATCGAGGCAGGAGAATTCACTATCACCATGATGGGAGATCAGCCATGTCCTATTAGTCTCTTAGCTACACAGGAAATTTATGCTGAAGGAAATATGGAAACTATCGCTGAAACCATACCTATTAACATCTCCCAAAACCCTGGCGTCATGGAGAATGTCTTCGTTGGAGCAGATTGCTCCCCCTAAGAGATTCAAATTTACACGTATCTTTTCAAAGAATTATGTGACGTTTTTGCCTGGTCTTATGAGGAAATGCCAGGTATCGATCCGAAAATAGTTGAACATGAAATCACAATGTATCTTGATGCCAAGCCTGTTCGACAAAAACTTCGTCCAGTCAATCCTAAGAAAGAAGTAGCGATTAATCTTGAGGTTGAGAAATTGCTCAAGGAAGGTTTCATTTATCCCATTCATTTGACTCAATGGGTGTCAAACCCTGTGTCGGTCAATAAAAAACAAGGCACGATTCATGTTTGTACCGATTTCCATGATTTGAACAAGGCATGTCCAAAAGATAATTTTCCAACCCCATTCATTGACCAGATCATTGATGAATGTGCCAGTTGTGAAGCCTTTTCATTCATGGATGGTTTTTTGGGATATAATCAAATCCAAATCAAACCTGAAGACCAACACAAAATGGAATTCATTTGTCTGTGGGGTACATTCGCCTATCGTAAGATGCCTTTTGGCCTAAAAAATGCTGGAGCCACTTTCCAGCAGGCCATGTCTTTTGCGTTTCACGACCTCAAACATATAGTCAAGGCTTATCTAGATGATTTAGCATCACGCTCTCGCAAGATAAAGGATCATCCTACGCACCTTAGACTAATCTTCGAACGCTGTCGCTACTTCAGGATTCACTTGAATCCCAACAAGTACAACTTTTGTGTCACGTCAAGACGTTTGTTAGGTTTCATTGTATCAACAATAGGGATCATGGTTGATCCTCTTAAGGTGGAGGCAATAATCTAGTTGCCCCCCCCCGCCCACAATCTTACAACTTCAAAGTCTTCAAGGAAAGGCGAACTTCTTACGATGCTTCATCGCCAACTATGCTGAAATCACCAAGGGCTTTATGCGTTTACTGAAGAAAGATGTTCCCTTTTTCTGGGACAAAGCCACTCAATGCTCTTTCGACGCATTAAAACACGCCCTCACAACCACACCTCATCTACTACCACCTAATTATAACAAAGATTTCTTATTATATCTGGCTACCGCAGAGTCAACCATAGGCATGGTTTTAGTTCAGGAAGATGATTCGTTTTCAGAATACATGATCTATTACCTGAGCCGAGGCCTCGTAGGACCAGAACTTAATTATTCCCATCTCGAAAAACTTGCGTTGGCAGCAGTTCATGCTGTTCAATGGTTCTGTCACTATGTTCTGTTTCGCATGACCACCGTCATTGTTGTCATGAATCCATTCCAGTACATGTTGACACGACGAGTTATAGGCGGAAAAATCAGTAGATGGATGGTTATCCTCCAAGAATTTGACTTAGACTTTGTTTCAGCAAAGTCCAAGAAGTCATTGGTCTTCATAGAACTTATTTCGGAGCTTCCGGTTGAGTCAGGTGACGTTGTGCCTGAGGAATCGCCTATCCAGGGGGATATATTTTTGATTGAATCTTCAGACCCCTGGTACGGAGATATACTAATCTATCTCCAAACTTTGAAGTGCCCCACCTCTACTTCTCGTGACGAGCGTCGGCGGATATTCCATCAGGCTAAGAATTATCTCATACTCAATGATACGTTGTATCGAAGAGGTGTAGACTACATCTTGCATCGATGTCTCACTCATGAGGAGGTCGTCATAGTGCTCAACGATTGTCATACTAGAGCTTGTGGCGGTCATTTATCTGGGTTGGCAACAACTCAAAAGATTTTATGAGCGGGTTACTTCTGGCCCACACTTATCAAAGATTGTATCGAGTCGGTCAAGAAGTGCCATCCGTGCCAAATATTCTCTCGGAAGATGAGGGCACATCCAGCTCCTATGTTTCCTATCATCACAGCTGGTCCCTTCACTAAGTGGGGGATTCATTACACTACATGAAACCCCCCGTCAGCCAAGGGGCACCGCTATATCATTGTAGCTGTCGACTACTTCACTAAGTGGGTCGAAGCTATGCCAACGTTTAAAGATGATGGAGAGAATGAAACTCTCTTCTTATTCAACCAGATTATAGCACGGTTCGACGTCCCAAGAGAGATTGTCACTGACCATGGCAGTCACTTTCAGAACCAAATGATGTCCGACTTAACATCAAATCTTGGGTTACGGCAGGAACATTCATCACCTTACTACCCCCAAGCCAATGGGTAGGTGGAAGATGTAAACAAAACTCTTAAGACGATTCTACAATGAACTATCAACTCAGCCAAGTCAAACTGGCATTTGATGTTATACTCAGAATTATGGGCTTACCGAACATCAGTTAAGACTGCAACCGGTTTCTCACCTTTCCAACTCATTTACGGGCTGGAGGCAGTCTTTCCCATCGAATGTCAAATCCCATCTATGAAATTGGCAGTACAGTTATTGCCAGACACTTCTCCACTTCAAGAACAGTTAGTACACCTTGAGCATATTGATGAGCAACGTCACGATGCGGCCCTGGCCAACGAGGCTCACAAACATAAGGTCAAGTGTCAATATGATAGGTCCATTCGTCCTTGGATTTTTTCTGAGGGAGATCTTGTCCTGGTCTATGACCAAGACAAGGACCCCCTGGGGGCAGGAAAGTTTAAACCCATGTGGTTTGGACCCTTCATTATCAAAGAGGTTTTAAAAAAGGGTGCTTATCGTTTGGTTGATTTTGAAGGGAATGCTTTGGCGGAGCCTAGGAATGGGCTCTACCTCAAGAAGTATTACTCATAGCTAGGTCACTGTGGGTAACTTTTTGTAACATATGTATAGTCTTTGTACTATTACTTTTTTACGTTTCTTTTACAAGTGTTATGGACATGTCATTGATGCTATGTTTCGTCAATATGGCATATGTCAAGTGAGTCCGAGGTGTTCGTTGGGTATGCGGACGGTGCTAGTCGACACATGCAGAGGCTTGCCTCTGCAGCTTGGGTAATATTTACACCACAAATAATGTTGCCGAGTATAGTGCAGTTATTGAGTTTCTTCGTGATGCATTGTCATTGGGTATCTCTCATCTCCAGGTCTATCTAGATGCTCAACTGGTTGTGTCGCAGCTAAGAAGAATATATCGGGTTCATGATCCAACTTTACACCAACAATTCCTTAGGGTACGTCTCTTAGAACACAACTTTGATTATATTACATATTTTCATGTACCTAGGAGATTAAACTAAATCACAGATACTCTAGCTAATCAAATTTTATATTGGCATCTCGCCCACATATAAAAAGATCATGGACATAAACATGTAAATACATTTTTGCACACATAATCCATAAGACACAAAAAAAGAGATAAAAAACCATATATAAACATCATAAAATCCTCATAGTACATGGATGGACGCAAGCGCCTCAAAAGTGGGAACAGTAACGAGTCACCGGGATTATGCCCTAAAAAAATATATACAACAAGGTACTCGTGGCACATAAAAAGTCTAAAGTCTGGTCAGGGCCTGTGGGCCCTGTTATAATCATGTAATTCATAGGCTAAATGCCTAAACAATCGGACCCATGTCCGAGGTGCCCCCACAACATGAGTCTGCATGGATGGCGACAGGTCCTCTATCTTTTCCATCGAGACTGTGTGAGTGAGCACAGTGAAGTTCCACTCAACTCGCCTAAGGACCCTCTCGGCCTCTCCTACTGGGAGGTTCCCTGCTACTGCTGCTCCCCCAACGGTGGAAGATGCGGCTTCCGACCGTGGGGGACGCCTGTTCCGTGCATAGTCGGCAGGTCGTACGGGTCCCACATATGTATGCAGTAAACGTTCACACATCAAATACTCTAGTATACAAAAACATGATATATATATCAAAAAAGACATAAAAATTACATATGCAAACAAAAAAAAACTACAAAGGTGGAGACTTACCCATCTCCCCTCGCTCCTCACCAGGAGGCACAGGTATCTCTGGATCTCTAGAGAAGTCGATCCCCGCATATGGGTAGTCCTCGATAGTATGGATCTGTCGTGACAACCAAGCAAAAAATTCATCGTCGAAGGCCTCCACGGTCCTTCCACCACCCTGTCGTGGCAGTAACACTGCCCATCTGCATATTGTAGGGAAAGAGGCCAGATGTCCTCATACTACAACCCGAGGACTGAAGCACGAAACTCTCTCGAAAAAGAATGAACACAAGATAGTCCCAAACCCGAAGTTCCTCTATGTCCGCTGACGAAAATCTGTCAATTGCCTCTTCATACACTCCAGTAGTGTGGTACTCCAATCAAAAATTTGTGCATTCATGCATTGGATAACACAGTTCATCTGTGCGCGTGAAGCCTGATGCACGGCTGCTGAGCCGGTAATCCACCCAATAAGAAACAATATATTCTGTAGTGCGAGGTTGGTAATCTTGCTAATAGGTACCGAGGAACCTTTACGATCGGTCCCAGCCTCATAGTACTCAGCTATCAGCTCCGAGACCTTGCTTGGCCCCACAGGAAAATTATTAAAGTTGACTGGTTCCCCTCTCCTTGAGAGGCCAGTTAGAAAGTAAATATCCTCGGTGTTGGGCACCAAGGATTACCCCTCTAGCATAAACGCCTCTGCGTCAGGGTGCCAATAATAAATCAAGGCATTCAGTAGCCTTGGTTGCGCGCGCATGAATGGACATAAAAAGAATTTGATCAAACCACATTGCATTAACACGACCACAACATTCGGATCTGCAGCAACTAACTCATTGGTGGCCTCGTGCTCCCTTTCCCTCCACTGGACATACATCTTTCCAACACAACAAGGTAAATGAGGGTCAATACTTCTTTCCATTTTCTTTTTCATCAATTGGGGGGGAGGGGGGTACACGCGACCTGTAGAGGTGACAGTCGCGTGTACACACATGCAGGATTTTCTCTGCACGCGTGTACATGCGGGCTGTCTCTGGACAACCCGCGTGTACCTAGGGCCGACCTTTTTGAGGTCGACGCCCACCCAAAAAATAAATTAAATGCTAAAATGGAAGTATTGAATAGCTAGATAAGGGAGTTTGTACTTACTTGGTCCAAGAAAAAGTCCATTTCGTCCACTGTAGCTCTCAAAATCACGATCTTTGGCAAAGGGGGTCTTTTGGCTCCAGAGTCAATTTCCAAATCAACAATGGTGATAATGAGCTGCCAGCTTCTATTTATAGACTTTTTGGCCTCTTTTTGTCACTTTTTTGGCCCCCCTTATCATTTTATTTATACCAAAAACCATTTAGAGTGATACAGGAGTTATATGGGAGGGATTTGATAAGGTATTGGAACCTTTTTTTTTTAGTTTCGAAAAAAATATTGACGGTCCATAAAAAAAATATATATATATATATATATTCAAAAATCAACTTGAGCATACAGGGTAGGATATCACCCCAACTTTTGCATATCATTGCCTTTTTCTTATGCTATAGGATCGATCCCATCCGGTTGTGACACGAAACCATTATATCTGCTCTAGAAGTGGCGCGACTTGGTGGTAGAGCTTACCAACACATGGATGGCCTAGGTAGGTCCTGGTTGCATTATGGTGTCCATGCCGTTTCTCAAAACACTGTAGGCTCGGGAGTCCATATAGTCTTTCCTGGATATGAGTTTGAGCCTCATTTGCATGAGTATTTTTCACTCTTTGTCTTACCCTCGAGACTCCCAAAAAATAGTAGGTCACCTTTCAATCCCTTTTCAGACCCTCTAAACATGAAAAGATTGTCGAGCGATCTTGTGACCTTTCACGCTCGTTAAACTGAAATTTGAAGTCACGTCTGTCCGACGGTAGTTTACCCCTTTTTCGGTCTGGACGGTCAACTGTACGAACAAAGGTATACTCTATTGAATTCCCATTCTTTAGAAGAGTATCCTCAGGTATGATTTTATTCCTTTTTTGGGCCTGAGGGACTAAATTTACGAAAAAGAAACCCCCACGGAGTCCATAGTTAAGCTCTTTTCAGACTCCCTAAAATTGAAAAGATTGTCGAGTGACCTTATTCCTTCACACTCATAAAACTGGTCCAGAAGAATATTCTTGACGGAGTCCATAGTTAAGATTTTTTCAGACTCCTTAAAAATAAAAAAATAGCGGAGTGATCTTGTCCTTGTCACACTCGTTAAAATGGTTTTGAATTGACGTCTAATCGGTGCTAGTTTATCCCTTTTTCGAACCGACTAGACTATTGTCAAAAAAGGTACCCCAGCGGAGTCTCCTTTTATGTTTTTTCAGACTCTCTAAATATGAAAAACCACCAAGCTTACCTTCTCTGGGCTCATTAAACCTACGTCGAAGGATGTTACCATTGTGTGTTCTATCAACCGCATTTGCATACCTTACCCCTCAGCCTTGTAATAGTTTGCTTCTGCGTCTTAACACCTTTGGCCACTGGAGGATTTTTCCCGAGTATCATTTTAGCAGAACACCAGTCTTGTCCTTGTGCCTCGAGCTTGTATGTTTGCAGTACTCGTTCCTCCATTGTAACGTAATATTCCTTTATTCTTTTTCAAAATCATCAAAAAGAACAAAAAAATCAAATATACCACAAAAAGAGGATGGGAAAAGTATTTTCTTTATTGGCAGCATAATGAGTCGCCCTTGGATGAAGCACATCTGTCTGTTTGATCATTAGACTATGGGATGTAGTACGACCTTAGGAATCTTTTTCTCACAATATAGAGTTGTGTCTTCCACCGTTTGGTTATTCTTCCAAACATATGGAGAGTTTGCGTTGCCTCCTACTTCGTAGACTTATGATTAACAGATATGTTTCCTGATTCTTATCACTTGTCGTGCTATTATCCAAGGGAAGTTTGTCACTAAGCCTGAGTCAGCCCCTCTGCAATATGTCTCTTGTCCGCATACCCGGCCATCCTGAACGTCCAATCAAGTCCTTGTTCGAAATCACTGAAGCCTTCAATCTGATCATCAAGATTATCAAGTCCATAACCAATGAGCCATCGAAGACCTCTAGGTAGTGCAGTTCTACACTCATATTACACTCCTACCCGAGTTTTGGAAGA
Organism: Picea engelmannii; assembly: GCA_009831015.1. Classification (NCBI taxonomy): domain Eukaryota; kingdom Viridiplantae; phylum Streptophyta; class Pinopsida; order Pinales; family Pinaceae; genus Picea; species Picea engelmannii. The sequence goes on along the minus strand of ML787339.1, from coordinate 483,674 downwards.
TTTTGAAGTTGTTTCTCGAGATCTGAAGTACAACCATCAGGCCGAATCAGCTTTTGGGAGATGGATACTCTATATGTATATCTTTCTGATTTCGAGATGTAGCTCCATTGTGTATTATTCGCGATTACTCTTTATAGTTATTTGACATGGATCTACAATGTATTTGATTGGTAGCCATGGTTATATTTTATCTCGAGCATGGGTATGCCCGCCTCAGTGAGACATTTGTTATTTTGCAAACGACACCTCCTGGTTCCTGATTCTTGGGCTCACTCATTCAGCACATCAGTACAGATTGGTAAAATATTGGTAATGTATTTCGACCATCATATTCTCTTCTGACCTCACACATTAGGGGGCATCTGTTATAACCCTAAATTGCACCACACATGCTTACCTGACATCAGGCCAACTCATATCCCTTCATTGCCAAAACACCTGCTGAACAACCTCCTTGAAAATCCTCTTGGGTCAAGGCCCACACGCCCTAACCCATTACTGCACACGTGTGCACACTGGCAGGCTCACTACAGCCCGCGTGTACCTAACAAAACACAAAAATAGGAAAGTTGCCGACGAGACAAAAAGCTATGGGTCAGTTAACTGAAACTCCCGACCATGCATGGCCGAGGGTTCGTCCAAAACCCTAGCTCCTTCTAACCTATAAAAGAAGGGGTAGGGGTACCATTTGAAAAGAGGAAAATTATAGTGAAGAAACTCTGCCCATTTGCCAAATCCATTTGTCCCAACCCTTTATCCTTTCCTCAAGCCAAAGGAGAATTAACGCAAAGCAATTGGAGGACAAAAGAAGAGGAGGAGTCCATGATCATGATCAAGGAGCGGTGGCCAGTCTCGACTTTGATTTTAAGTTGATTCATTTTTTGAATAATAAAAGAATACTTTTCCCGTCCTAATGCATGAGTTATCTATGGTTTGTTTAATTTATTCTTAATTTCTAACCCTCAAGTAGAAAAGTAGCATGCATGCGTAGTGGTTTGTCTTGATTGCAGGATTATCTTTGGAAGGAGCAGCGCAAGCAAGCAATCAAAGCGCAACGAAGGATCTACACCAAACATCAGTAACAAGGTTAGTAGTTCCTTTCCATGCATGTATCGTGAAAGAGGGGTTTAATTTTTGGGTGGTAGGTTAAAAAGTAATTTCTTTAATGGTCAAAATCTGCATGCAAGTCTGACCCTAGTTTGCTAGTCCGTAGGGTATTTTTCCCAACAACAGCCCTAATGTTAAAAGGAAGTGACATAAATGGTATAAATAAATATGATTATACATTCATTTGATACAAGTCGAATTTCAGAGGGAATAAGAAGAAAAAGAAGGCCGGATTTCAAGGGAGGATGAAGTCTCTTGGTAATGTGTTCTAAGGTATGTTATTTTTCAGTTCATCTTACCATTTTTTTTATAACTTTGTTTCTAGAATGATTCATATGGTGACATCACTATGGTATTGAGAATATATATCAAGGTACCTCTGGTAAAAATTTCAGCTCTTGATTTGCTATAATTATGGAGATACACTCTGTGGAAGATAGGGTTTGTGACCAGTCCTGAACCTAGTCAATAAACAGGTGTTCCAGGTAAAACAATCATAACTTCTTCATACAAAATCAAAATGAAGTGGGACCACTTCCATTGTAAATATTACAGACTTTATTTTCTTGTGTGCAAGTTTCAGAATCGGATGTTAAATATTGAGCGCGAGGCATTATGTACAAGTTGGGTCTTCTAAACAAACCATAATTGAATAAAGTCTACCATTCTTTCTATAACCTCTTTTTGGGGAGGATTCAAGGAGTGAAAATTGGAGGAGTTTCAGAGAATACATTGAGTAATATTATCTACAGGATTAGAGTACTCAAATAATTGAAGAATTGCAGAAATTGAAGAAGTCTCAGGAAGCATTATCAGGTTCTATGTGATGATTGGTTGATGGTGATGATTTAATGTAAAATTTTACTATCTCTCATATATTCTTGGGTGGAAGGAAGGGGCAAGGATGGAGAGTTCAACTCTCTCTTGATATTGGAGGATTGTATCTTCCTCTTGGAGGTTTATCTGTCCCTCTACATTTGGAAGCTGTAGCTACCTTTGGAAGTCATTACTTCCCTTGAACAATAAACTATTGATTATTTCTCATATATTGTGCACGGTGTATTATGGTGTATTGGTGTAGCTCTTATACTATTGTTTATTTCTCATTGGATATAGTTGAATGGTTTAAGTATAAGTTGAAAAAGGTTTTAAATTGTACTTGATACTGATTCACCCCCCTCTCAGTATCAAAAATTGGTATCATAGTGGGTTACCTTTAGTACAGTTTAACCACTGGAAGGAATATCCTATGCAGAAATGGAAGACAACATTCCAAATGGGATTCCACCATTTTATGGAAGCAATTTTGAATACTGGAAAAATAGAATGGAAACTTACTTGAAAGCTCTTGGGGAAAATGTTTGGTTCTCAGTTGCTTCAGGATATAATGCTTTGAAGAAACCAAAGGCTGCAACTCAGAAGGATGCAAAAAGGAACAACAAACTGGCAATAGATACCATACTGGATGGATTGAAAGATTCATTGAAATCCAAGGTGGGATCATGTGCATCAGAAAAAGAGATTTGGGACAAGCTACAAGACATTTATGCAAGGGAAGAAGCAGAAGAAGAAAAATAAGTTGAAGAAGATTACAACATCTCAGATTTCAAAGAAGAAAATAGAGGTCAGTTATGTTGCTTTAATTGTGAAGGAGTAGGACATGTTGAATTTGAATGTCCTCATCCAAGTATTGAAAGAGATGACAATGAAGAAGAAGAAAATCATAAAGTAGAAATGATTCAACAAGAAGATGAGAATCTTAAAAAATTGAAGCATGTTGAGATTGAAAATAGCAAGCTCAAAGACACGCGTAGAAAACTAAGAAGTGAATTGGTTAGTTGTGAAACGACAGTTGTAATCTTGAAGAAACAATTAGAAGAATTGGAGAAACTAAGAGAAGAAACCATTTCTTTGAAAACTCTACTCGAAGAAGAAACAAGAATAGGAGAAGTAAGGAATGTCCAAATGAAGAAGAAAGAAGAAGATTGTGAGAAACTTGAACAAGAAGTTGTCTCATTGAGGAAGAGCTTAAGAAACTCTCAAGTGCCAAAAGA
>ML787339.1:470188-480463 GCA_009831015.1 Picea engelmannii | reverse complement strand
AATGTCCAAATGAAGAAGAAAGAAGAAGATTGTGAGAAACTTGAACAAGAAGTTGTCTCATTGAGGAAGAGCTTAAGAAACTCTCAAGTGCCAAAAGACTTAACACATCTTGGATGCATGAGTGAAACTTCATACAAAGAAGAATAAAATACCAACAAGAAGGTTGAAGAAAGAGCTACACAAATAGTTGATGAGAAGTGGACCAGGATACTAGAAAGAAGGAATGATTACAAAAGAGATGAATATCCAAGAAGACCTCCTACCTTTAGGAATCAAAGAAGCTTCAATCAGTATGAAGGAAACTACAGAAGAATAGATCATGAACCCAGATGGACTACATCACAAAGAAGCCCACTTACTCCAAGGTATCAAAATTTCTTTCTTGGTCATTGTTATACTTGCAAAAATTTTGAACATAAGGAAATTAATTGTAGAATCAATGAAAGGAAAAAATACGCAAGAAATATGAATGGTGTAAATAGAAGATATGGAAATAATTGTGGATTTGTCAAAAGAAGTTATAATTCATTTTACTCGTTGATGGACAAAAATATTGTATGCTACAAATGAAATTATCTTGGACACAAAGAACGAGATTGCAGACATATTAATGAAGATGTCCCTATGCCAACCAGAGTATGGAGAAGGAAAGATATTCCTAACAATGAAGATTGTTGAATAGCATTGACCACTGAAGAATGTAAAGAAGAAGATGAATGGTACATAGACAGTGGATGTTCTTCACACATGACCAGGGATCAAGACAAATTCATCAGCTTGAAGAGAAAGGGTGGCAATGTTTCATTTGGAGATGGCTCATCTGCCAAAATACTTGCAGAAGGTGTAGTAGAGCTTGGAAGAAAAAATGTAAAAGAAAACAATGTTCTATTGGTTGAAGACTTGAATCATAATCTACTCAGTGTTAGGAAAATGTGTGATCAAGGATACACTCTTATGTTTGATTCCTGACAATGTAAAATCAGAGAAATAGCTCAGGAAAATTGGTTGCAACTACAACAAGAAGACCGAAAAACATACACATCCTAGACATGAAGAAGAGAGAGAAGACAAAAGCCACACAAAAGGATTCTAAGGAAGAAAATGTCCCAAAGACCAAAAATAAGGATGAAGTATTATTGAGTACCACATGTTCACGGGGAGCAACCCCAAAGAAGAGAGTTACATTTTTCCATTAAACTCAGGGGGAGAAGCCCTAACCTTTTCCATTGATGTCAAAGGGGGAGATAAATTGGGATCATCATGATAGGGGGAGCATGAGTTTTTCCATCAATGACAAAGGGGGATATTGTTGCACGATTGGTTGTTGTCATTAATGTCAACCCTAGTCATGGGTTTTGGACCGCAAGATTGATAAAGGTATTTGGACATGAAGGACAATGCACATGCATATAAAACACCCATGAATGGATAGTATACATCATAATTTTTCCAGTGGTATGTGGAACGTCACATGGATCCTCATGGTTGAGGAGAAATGAATTTTTGAAGATGACAAAGTGAATTGTACATGTAGGCCCTGAAGATAATTAAAGAAAATAATTACAAAATAAGAAAGTGTCAGGTCGGCCCTAATGTTAAAACGAAGTAACATAAATGGTATAAATAAACATCATTATACATTAATTTGATACAATTCAAATTTCATAGGGAATAAGAAGAAAAAGAAGGCCGGATTTCAAGGGAGGATGAAGTCTCTTGGTAATGTGTTCTAAGGTATGTTATTTTCAGGTCATCTTACCATTTTTTCTATAACTCTTTTTCTAGAATGATTCAGATGGTGAAATCGCTATGGTATTGAGAAGACATATCAAGGTACCTTTGGTAAAAATCTAAGCTCTTGATTCGCTATAAATATGGAGATACACTCTATGGAAGATAGAGTTTGTGACCAGTCCTGAAGCTAGTCAATAAACAGGTGCTCCAGGTAAACCAATCATAACTTATTCATACCAAATCCAAATGAAGTGGGACCACTTCCATTGAAAATATTATGGACTTTAATTTCCTTTGTGCAAGTTTCAGAATCGGATGTTAAATATTGAGCGCGAGACATGTTGTACAAGTTGGGTCTTCTGAATAGACCATAATTGAATAAAGTCTACCATTCTTTCTATAACCTCTTTTTGGGGAGGATTCAAGGAGTGAAAATTGGAGGAGTTTTAGAGAATACATTGAGTAATATTATCTACAGGATCAGAGTATTCCAATAATTGAAGAATTGCATAAATTGAAGAAGTCTCGGGAAGCATTATCAGGTTCTATGTGATGATTGGTTGATGGTGATGATTTAATGTAAAATTTTACTATCTCTCATATATTCTTGGGTGGAAGGAAGGGGGAAGGATGGAGAGTTCAAATCTCTCTTGATATTGGAGGATTGTATCTTCCTCTTGGAGGTTTATCCATCCCTCTACATTTGGAAGTTGTAGCTACCTTTGGAAGTCATTACTTCCCTTGAACAAACTATTGATTATTTCTCATATATTGTGCATGGTGTATTATGGTGTATTGGTGTAACTCTGATACTATTGTTCATTTCTCATTGGATATAGTTGAATGGTTTAAGTATAAGTTGAAAAAGGTTTTAAATTGTACTTGATACCGATTCACGCCCCTCTCAGTATCAACAGGATTTGGCTTGGTTAGAGTGGTTTTGAGTTTTTCCTTTGTCAAGATAGATTGTGAATATTATCAGATCTGTGCTCTCAGAATTCTTGGAGTGAAAGTGTGTGGGGAACGAAGGAAATTTGGAAGGGACCTTACGACATCAAGGCCATGGTTGTAATATTTCTTTCACATTTAATATGATACAGTAATATGGTTCTTTCCTATAAAGCTTGTTGTGTTTTATTGTATGATTCCTTGATCACATACATAGGTTTATATTGATTTTATGCTATTGCTATCAATTTGGTTGGTTGTGTTCTTTTACAGTTTCATCATTGTATGAGTGTTGGAACGGAGCTAGGATGGCGATGGCGAGAGGAAGTGACGTTTAAACGGTATGTCACCCATCCCTCTTTAGTTAGTAAATTCAATATCTAAAACTTAAGGAAAACATCATGTTCTGGTGTGTTTTGGTCTAGATATAGGTGGATCTAGGGAGATCAGTTAGTGTCTGCACTTACCGATTTATCCAATAACAAAATTTGCGACCATAGCGGAATTTAAATCATATGTCACACATCCCTCTTTAGTTAGTAAATTGAATATCTAAAACTTAAGGAAAGTTTCATGTTCTGGTGTGTTTTGTTCTAGATCTAAGTGGATCTAGGGGGATCAGTTAGTGTCTGCACCTACCTATTTATACAATAACAAAATTGGCGACCACAGTAGGAGACATATTTTTTCCTAGTTAGTCTAGTTTCCCTTGCTTTGATTGTTTGATTTATGATCTCTGAGTCTGTGGGAGATCCATCCAGAATCTCTAGATCTGAAAGTTCACTCAAAAATTTTGTCCCTTTTCCAAATTTTTCTGGATTACAAACCTTCTTGCAATGTAACTCTCTGTGGCCTATGAGAATCATTGATGTTCGCAACCTGCTGTTAGATCTAGTGCGAACTTCGCACACCCTACCAATGTATAGCCTGCGAGAATACCTAATTCTCACACTGTACTCTCTGCTAGGCTGTGAACTTGTTTGTAAACTTTTTTGGATTGGGTCTTGTCATCTTTTGATGACCCAGTTTTTCTTTGATCAGCTGGATTGAGATTTTGGAGCCTATATTGATCTGTTTACAGTCTTCTTGACATTCTTTGAGTTTATTTTAGCCACAATGGCTTTGTTTGGTTTTGAAGGATTAGTCTCTTGCTTTGAGTATATTTCAATTACAAAGTGTGTGTTTTCTTTAGAATTGTTTAGGGAAAGATCAGATTTCTTCTGAATAGTTCGCTTTAAAAGAAAAAATTTAGTTTGGGTCTCTGTGTTTTAAGAAAGTTCATTATTGATTTTAGTGAAATTTTTGAAACAAAAAGATTTAATTTCTTGCTTTATATTATATTGGGGGCATCCTTGCATTTGAAGTAGAAAAATTGCATGATTCTTGGCATTTTTTGGCCATGAATCGTGCATTGGTGTACAGTCTTTTTTTCTCATTTCTTGAGAATATTGATATTGATGAGTTTTAATATTTTGGGACATTGTGCATCTGGGAATGATAAATGTTTTCTCCTTATCATAGCATAGCTTTCATAGAAATGAAAAGATTGCATCTTCATATATTTGCATAACTTTCGATTCGGTCAAAACACCATATTGTTCACGTCATTTTCCTATTGAGTAACAACAACCATAAAATAAAGCTCTTATAAAAAATGATTAGACATGTTTTATACTTTCTGGTAGAAAACCTACATTAGATTAGTTGTAGGGCTTTCGAATAGGTATGAAAGATAACTTTCCAATGTTGCAAACAAACATAGAATCTTGAGTTAGGGAGTGGTTAAATCCACTTATTACATTTTGTCCTAGGAAGCCCTTCTAACACAAGGGTCAATCACGAGGTCACATTGAGACTGGCAAAGTTACTCACCCTGCTTTGTTGGTCTTGGTGTAGAGGTTTCATGTATTATGGGGGTCGCTTGAGAGGTATACCCACAATGATGAGTGGAAGCCTTTCAAGTTGATTTCGGGCTAGATACCCTTCCCTTGTGCGTGGATTAGACTGTCGACTATTCCCCTAGGCATCATTGTAGTGATTGGTAACCTTAGTGGCCTATCTCTTTAGGGTCTTTACACAAGGTGAATGTGGAGGGGAAAGTCTTCATGGTACCCAGAATCAACGTTGGCCAAACTCACTCGAGCTCCTTGGAGGGTATACCCACGATTATGTGTGGGAGCTTGAACTAGGGTGTATGTCCATTAAGCAGGTCGTCAACGTAAATTTTCCACCCACTCTATCTCATACCCTTCTTACATTGTTCTCGTGATGTTGGATTTCATCACCAACTAGTGTGGTCATTGTGAGAAGGTTTTGTTTGCTTGCTTGCTTACTAGATTTTTAGCGTGTGTTGTTTGTTCTCCCTAGTGGACTCTAGATTGGATTTTTGTTTTAATGGCATCAGTTCCCAAAATGACCAATGAAGGAACCCCTACTCTAGGGTAAACTTTTGATTTTCCTTCTTATGGAAACATTGGACCTCCTCACCTCACTACTTTGAGCCTTCCGGGTCTCACAATTGGATTACCAGTATGGTTGTTTTCCACTCAGGTAATATCGAATGCAGTAAGTGCTTCGATCATAAGAACTCCCCCCCAAGAGAATCAACCTCATGTTGATCCTTCACCTTCTTCACCAATAAGGTCTTCTTCGCCTTCTTCGATTGCAAGGTCATTTCTATTTCATCTTCTTCTTCGAGTGAAAGTTCTGAAGCTAGTAACCCGATGAATAAGAAGAAGAAGAAAAGAAAGAATAAGAAGAAAAAAATTAAGCAAGGATACAAACTTCCAACCACTATCAAACATGTTGGAAAACAACCAGTTACTATTAATCGTGCTGGGATTGTTGATGATATTAATATCACCCCAACAACCCGTAAGCCCAAGTACCCTTGCAAGATTTGTAAGGGTAGACATATTCTTAAAGATTTCCTTGGTTTGTCCAAGGTTATAGAAGCATGGTCTACACATCTTCGCCAACCCATGTCGTCAGCCTCAGAATAACATGTCGATGACCTCCTGTCAACTAGTCACGATAACATTGGGAAGAATAAAAGTAGAGTCAAGTTCCCATGCATGTTATGAAAAGGGAGTCATCTCACTCACCTTTTCCCTCGTATGTACGAAGCCTCGAAATTCCTGGAAGACATGACTATTTCACAACCTCAACTTCCAGCTGCTTATCACAAGATTTATCTCAACCCACTTGTAGTTGATGGAATGATCAATCTGGTTCACCCGTCAGTTAATCCGATTGATCATGTCGTCAATCTGGTCATGTATCTAATTGCACCAGTTGACAAAGTGGTTGATCCGATACCATCCTTGGTCAATCCTGCTCTCCCCTCAGAGAGTGAAACTAAAGTGGTCGATCCGATCCCATCCTCGGTCGATCCCACTCTCCCGTTAGAGACTATCACCCAAGTGGTTGATCCATTTCCACTTGTCGACCCCATTCTCCCCTTGGAGAATGCAATCCAAGTGGTCGATCTAGTTTTGTCATCGGTTGATCCCACTCCTCCTTTGACGAGTGCTAAAGTGATTGATCCAGTCCCTTCATTGGTAAATCCCACTCTTCCTCTAAAGAGTGCCTACATGGTCGATTTGATCCCATCATTGGTCGATCCTACTCTCCCACTCAAGAGTAAACCCGATATTTCCCACATTTTTCTCATTGATACAGACTCTGCCATGTCAGGGGGTATTCCTCCTTCTCCCGTGAAACCCCCTCCAAGTAATGAGGCCATCCTTTTTAATTGGGGTGTGCTAACTGGGCCTCATCTTCCCTCTCACATTCCTTTACACATTACAGTGCAAGTTTGTGGTTGGGACATTCCTCAGACGTTGATAGACGAAGGTGTGTCTGTTAGCATTTTGTCCTATTTTGCTTGGCAAGATTTGGGTTGTCCTCAGCTTGCCCCGGTTACGCTAAATTTGTTAGCTTTTAACAGAAGAACCAATTAACCTTTAGGGACCCTTCCTCAGTTTCCTGTGACTTTGGGAGGGAAAACTGTCTTTATTGATGTCATGGTCATCCAAGACCCCTTGGATTTCTCCTTACTCCTTGGGCGAGATTATGTCTATGCCATGAAAGCTATTGTGTCTACTCTTTTTCGTGTAATATCTTTCCCTCACGATGGACGAGTTATGACTGTTGATCAACTTTCATTCATTGACCTCAACTGGATTGCCTCCCTAAATGGTTCTTATATGCAGACGGTATCACCCCCACCATAGGTCAATTATGTGGCATTGTCACCCATAGCTTCAACTTCCAATGACTTAGATCCAGTAGTTGACATGGTGATCTCTTCGATAGGGTTGTTAGAGCCTGATCTCTTTACCTCTGTCACGACACTTGACATGGTGTCCTTCCAAAGTGTGTTTCTTCCTTCTAGTGACGACCTCTTGGAATCCATGACCGATTTTTGTCCCTTTACATGGTGTCATTCCAGAGCATTGTCCTCTTGGAATCCATGATCAAGAAGAGAGAGTTCCGAGGATAGTTTTTGCATCTCTGAGGCAACCTCGTTAAAAAATGAAACAGAGGTCTTTGAGCATGGTTTTCTGATTTCAATCTTGTTAAAAAATGAAACCACTTACGAGGATAGTTTTTTCGTCTCTGTGGTAACCGCGTTAAAAAATGAAACATAGGTTACGAGCATAGTTCTTGTTTCTGTGTAAAGCTCGTTAAAAAATGAAATAGTTTTCCCCCTCTCTATTTGAGTCAAGTCCTTTGTCTAGTATTTGAAGCTTCATTTCATTCTCCTTTGCAGTGGGATGAAACGAAGGTTGGTGGGCATTTGCCTCAGCCTCTTGACTTCATGTTGAAGTTGAGCCGCTAGCTTCTTAAACTGGGGGCTAAGTACCAACCATCCCTGTGTTTTGCGTTGGGAAGTCCAAGCATAGTTTCCTTTGGTTCAAACTTGTGTAAAAATGAAACCACCTCTCTCAAGCATAGTTTCCTTTGGTTCAATCTTGTGTAAAAATGAAAACACCTACCTCAAGCATATTTTTCCGCTGGTTCAATCTTCTGTAAAGATGAAACCAGGTCCAAGCATAGTTTTGTTTAGCTTTTAAGATTGTGTAAAAATAAAATATATTCCAAGCATAGTTTTTTTTTGTTTTAAATCTTGCGTAAAAATGAAAACAATCCCAAGCTTAGTCTATGTTCTTTCTCATGCTCATAAATACATGAGAATAAGTTACCAAGCCTAATCTTTGTTCTTTCTTGTGATCGTAAATACGTGAGAATGTAACCAAGTATATTTTTATCACTTTTTCGAACTCGTAAAGGTTATACGAAAAATGAACCCATGGAGTTCCCTTTAAGCTCTTTTCAGACTCTCTAAACATGAAAAGATTGCCGAGCGATCTTGTTATTTTCATGCTTGTTAAATAATTTGAAGAAAATGTTTGTTGAGCAATAATTTATCTCTTTTTAGGTCTCATCAGACAATCTATGAAAAATGAACTGAGAGAGTTCTCTTTAAGTGTTTTTTAGACTCTATAAACATGAAAAACCCCTGAGTTTTCTTTCTTTAAAATCATAAAACAAACATTGAAAGGCCCATGTGGGACCGAACCACTCCTTCCTAGGGTTCGTTAAACATACTCCAAGGGACTCGTCCGAAGGATGAGCTTACATTACAAGCATATGTTATCCTCCTCAAGCTTGTGTAAAAAAAACAAGAGGTACTCGCTATAAATGGTGGGGGAAAAATTGGGAAAGAAATATGTCGAAACCTATATTCCATGGAAGAGTCACTTTTGAACATGACACCCTTTCACTCGCTTTGTGTCTAGGTTGGAAAATCCACTTGTATCTTGATCATACTCCTTATAAGATTACAAATTGGTCTGTGATCCCTGTTTTTGAGTCAATATTTCCAAGACAGTTGTTGTGTCATCAATATGTTCAAAGAGAAGTTCAACCCGAAAATCCTTCTGTTGCATTGGCCATTTATGTAGTCCTTAAGCCTTCTATTGTGTCATCCATCCCTGAGTTAGTCCTGAGTTACTGGTTACTCTGATCTACATCAAATCTTGTTACCTGTTTTGTGTCATTGATGTGGGATACACTAAGGCCCTCCTGTGATGAGTCTTTTCCTATCGACTTCAACTCATTATCCAGGAATTGGACTTAGAAACTAATTGGTACCTCGGAACTTGCATGCCTTAATGGCAAGATTCCTCTCTTTCGACAGTGGGTTTTCATTATTGACCCCTGATCGGGATATTCCGCGGAGTGTTTGACTTCATCTCATTAATTCACATTCGTTGGATTGTACTAGTGTACCTTGGGAGTCATTGACATTAATGGTGATTTCCCTCGTACCTGTTAATGGTTCTCATCATTGACCGGTAATCAAGTGGTTTCTACCATGTTCGACTCCAACACATGTATTCACATGCTTAGATTTGTACTATAGAGTGGTGGATATGAAGACCCTGGATATTTTCTGTTAGATTCAGGTTGTGTTGGAGTATATTCATATTGTATTGGTGCATAGATCCAGAGTGTATGTATGGTGGCTATGTTCAAATTTGAGTCTTTAACACATAGATCCACAGTGTATTTTTGGTGGCTATGTTTAGATTTGAGTCATATCGACATGGATCCATAGTGTATGTTTAGTGGCCATGACCTGTCTTACTTGACATGGATCTTCGCATGTAGAAATTTATGCTCTGAGTCATTTGCATTCTGAGTATGGGAATGCCTACCTCAGTGATGATGTATTTTTGTACTGTATTTCCTTGTTTTTTGACAGGTTCTCGACCGACTGTTCATTGTTCCCTACACACACTTGACAAAGTATTTCACCTATCACTCTGTTCTAACTTCATACTTTTGGGGGCTCTCTGTTACAAATTATTTTCGTCATCCCTATGACCATTAATGATGTAAACCTATCTATTTCCTTCAGAGGGGTCAGTGGCCTGAGTTCCAAAAGAGAGAAGGGAGAAGAACTTTTCTAGAGAAAAGAAGTTATATTTTCCTTTGTAAAAACTCTATAAAAAAGGAAGTTTGTAGGCTGCATTATAGCTAGAGTGCAATAATGCCTGATTCTTGCAGGATGCATCATAGCTAGGTCGTGAGGAGTTTGCAGTCTTCTCTATAGGAAAGGTGTGAGAATGCTTACACGTGGGAAAAACGAGCGTTTTCTTGAATCTTCTAGAAGGAGAAACTTCCATGGTGAGGTGGCATCTGAATGGTTTGGATCTTGCTTTCATGATTTAGTGGGATCATCCTAAGCTCCTCATCTTATCCTCTTCAGCTTATAAAAGGAGAGGAGCTCTCATGGAGAAGGGCTAAGTTGGATTTGGCTTGGAATTATTAGCTTGGTTAGAGTGGTTTTGAGTTTTTCCTTTGTCAAGATAGATTGTGAATATTATCAGATCTGTGCTCTCAAAATTCTTGGAGTGAAAGTGTGTGGGGAACGAAGGATAGTTGAAAGGGACCTTATGACATCAAGGCCATGGTTGTAATCTCTCTTTCACATTTAATATGATACAGTAATATGATTCTTTCCTATAAATCTTGTTGTGTTTTATTGTATGATTCCTTGATCACATACATAGGTTTATATTG
>ML787339.1:438482-470138 GCA_009831015.1 Picea engelmannii | reverse complement strand
TGATTCTTTCCTATAAATCTTGTTGTGTTTTATTGTATGATTCCTTGATCACATACATAGGTTTATATTGAGTTTATGCTATTGCTATCACTTTGGTTGGTTGCATTCTTTTGCAGGTTCATCATTGTATGAGCGTTGGAATGAAGCTAGGATGGCGATGGCGAGAGGAAGCGACGTTTAAATGGTATGTCACCCATCCCTCTGTAGTTAGTAAATTCAATATCTAAAACTTAAGGAAAGCATCATGTTCTGGTGTGTTTTGTTCTAGATCTAGGTGGATCTAGGGAGATCAATTAGTGTCCGCACCTACCGATTTATCCAATACCATTCTCCCATACACTTCCATGTATTCTTAGGTAAGACATTCATTTCAGAGCCTAAATCAAGTATGACATATCCCATATTGAAATCCTCAATGTTGGCATTTAACCTGAATTCCATACTTGTTCTTCTTCTTGTATGGAGATGATTAACTGTCTTTTGTTCTAACTTCCCTTCTACTTCTGTGTTGCATATTTCTAGCAACCTCTGTAAGACCTTAATGGATGATGGATCATTCAATAATTGTACAAATGATTGAAAAAAAATATTTATGTTACTTACTTTCTATGAAGGTTGTCCTTTGTTGGTGTTATCCATTGAAGGTGGAAACCCATACATTGGTGGATCCTGAATTTGCTGCACAATTGATGTAGATGCAATGTTCTCTTTTAGAATCTTTTGTCTTTCCTCCTTAAATGTCTCTTTTTTTTTTCTGTGTGTCAAAATGTTTTTGTGGCTTAGTGTTCTTCTTGATCCATTGGTGTTGAGATGGATCTTGTTTTGCTACATCATTTCATGTCTTGGCTCCTCCTTGAGTAACTATGTTGATATTTTTCCCATCATCCCTGGCTTCTACGAAAATCCACTAGACATTCTGATTATTCTAGTTCCTTTTTTCTTTTGTTTTTCCCAATAGTGTTGGGCAGTCTTCTATGTCGTGGTTTGTTGCGCGACAATGCATACATGTCACAGGTGGAAGTGGATAGTCTCTTGCATAAATTCTTTCTTGTTGAAAATTATAGAAGACTATTGGTCCTCTGCCTCGCCCAAATCCTCCTTTGACCCTGCCTCCACCTCTGAATCCACCTATATCTCTGCACAATGCATTATATTGTGGTATTTGGTTATATTGCACGTTATTATATTGAGGTTGGACATCGTTGTACTGTGGTTGCATGGGATTGAATTGTGGTTGTGCATTATTAAACTATGGTATGGATTTCCCTATCATCATCTATTCTTGCACCTTGTAGGTTTCTGAAGTTCTCTCTCTCATCAATTCCATTATTCTACAGTCCTTGTCATCGTGACCCACTGATTTTGAAAAATTGAAGTAAGAACTTTTTGGCAATATCTTATACTTCTACACCATTGGACAATGATATGGATCATGCCCTGTGTCTTACAAATTTCACACCATGTTCCTCCTATTGGCAAGGGGTTTGGCACCCCTTCTTCCAAGTACTGTGAAAAAGTTGTACATTCATTCTTATGGTGTCCTTATGTCCTGAATAACATACACCAAACAACTCCTCTCTTCTCTTTCCCCTTATTCTAGTTCACTGAAATTTTAGATTCTTCAGATCCTCTTTCATCTCTTCTATTGTTCGATTTGTCTATTGATATTGGTTTTTTTCCAGTTGTAGGGTTTCTTGCAGAGCCTCTGCTTGAGTTTGGAACTTTTGTTTTCTCAAGGGATACTTCAAGTGTGGTAATAGTGAGTTCACAAATAACTGCCTATGTTGAATATCAATAATAGATTACTTCAACTTACCTTTCATACGTTTGAACATTTGATCAATTTCCCAGACAGACTCACCTGGTTTCTTCTTGATCTTGATCATTTCATTCATGTACAAATATTATGATCTTGGCTTCTTAAATTCATTTACCAACATAGTTTTCACCTCTGTAACAGTGTTTGGTGCTCCTTGTGGACTGTTTACATCAACACTCATGTACCAATCTAACACACGGTCTCTGAGTGTTATATCTAACTGTTCCACTTTTGTATCCTCTTCTGTGGCCTGATTTTCTTGCCATGTATTTTCACAGATAAATAAATTCTTCTCAGGGTGCTTTGAAGCCTCACCTCAAAAATCTGGTAATTGGATAGTGGAATCTACTCCTTCCATTTTGAAACGTGTTGAAATACTACCTCCACATGGTGTAGATATTTGATTGTTACTTTTTGAACTTGTACCCCCAGTTGGTTGTCCTCTATTGGACCCCTGAACTGTTTCCCCTCTTCTACTAAAAATTGGTTTTCTAAAATCTTTTGTTCCTTCAGGTGTATTAGTTTCACATGGGGTTGTAGGTTCCACACTAACTGTGATCTGCACTAGAGTTCTTCCTTCTTTTCCTAACCCTAGACCTCTTGCTTTCCTTTCATATGTTGAGTGTAGGATTTCCTCAATCTACTCTATAAACCAGAGATCCTCTACCTTTTCTTCATCACTTTCCAAGCGTCCTCTGTCAGCTATGGCCCACTTTTTGTTATTTATCTTATATTGGTAATGTCTACCGCTGCACGTCATTCTATATTTTTTCATTATCTTCTTTTTCTGGTCCTCGTCCATCATGATTTGGTCCATGGCCTCCTTCTACTTTCTCTTATCCATATCCCTGTTGATATCTCAGACTCGTGTTAGTGCTTTCCCCCTTTCCCCATTTGCATAGGGAAGTTTAGTTTTTTGATTCCATGGTCATCACGCCTTTTTCATGTAATAAAATATTGATGGAAGTATATAGTGATCCGATGTACCTACCTTTGGGTCCCTTCATAAAATCCTTCTCTACAATAGTGTATGACTTTGTAGTTATTGGACAACTGAGAGGGGGGGGTGAATCAATTGTTACTGTGCTTAAAAAATTATGCCCATTTTGGACTCTTTACAGAACACTCAATGATGATCACAATAAAGTAGGTAAGTAACAAATAGAATAATCAACATCAATCACACACATGAAATATACAGAGACAAATATTTCCTGAGGAAACCCATAAAGGGAAAACCCTCTTCTTCTTGATATAATAAGTAATCTTTATTTTTTGTACATTATCATTCTGATGATCTCCAACTCTTCCTTAGGCTACAACCTCTGTTTTACAAGAATAAAATTGTTGAGAGCACCAAATATTTGGTTTCTCTAGCACCCACTATAAGGAAGCACCAACTCCCTAAGTGTTCCAGCATCAACTATATGGAAGCACCATCTTCCAGTCACACATGCACCAACCTATATAAAAGAGAACAATAGTTCTCCCTTGCACCACCCTGCCACCCTGGTTTATCTCATTGAAACTAGATGGAAGCTACAACTCCCTATGTTCAAACACCCACTTGAAACTCTAAGGACACTAGTCCTCCCTAGAACCTCCCTACCACCCTGAAATATAAACCTTTTCTTTCTTGAATTTATCACAGTGATACAACATTTATCTATGGCTTACCAGTCTCATCATTGTTCTGTCACACTGCTCTTCTCTACCTGCATCGATGTCTCTCTTCTCACCTCTTATGTGCTTTCTATTCTTCTTCATTTTTATTCTATGTGCACCATCTCCCTTCTATGTGCTATGCCTCTGCATGCTCTTCACTATGTCAATGTTCTTCCCTACAGGTTGTTCACTCTGTCTCTTCCTCACAACTGTATATCTCAACATTAGATTTCCCTCACTACTCTATCTTTCATTCTTTCTCACGTTGAGTCCTTTACCTAATCATCATTGCAACTGCTCATCATCTCTGGTGGTTAGCACAATGTGTTCATCATCAGTGAGTGTTATGATGAGATTCATTAGCTTCTCTGGCAGTCAAAACTCTTTGTCTTCTCTGTCAGTTACAGCCAGTCAATTATGGCTTCATTGGATTCTAAGCCCCTTCCTTCACGTGATCATTGGTGGTGACCATACGCCTGATCGTAATGATTGCTTGAGCACTTATCAGTTCAATGACCACGATTCATTCTCCTGAAACGGACCACTGTCGTAACTTCAACACTTTTCCCTTTGGAACTTTTGGGTTTGGAACCTTTGGAAACTTTCGAATCATAATTCCCAAACAGATTAGATGGTTCACATTACATATCGGAACCAGATCAATGGTTAGCGTTAATCCTTATAGTCATCCTTGATTTCTTAATCCAACGACCATGACTTAATCAAGCAATGAGATGTATGGTCACATTTTACTCCACGACTTTGTCTATTATTATTACGCTATCCTTCCACTTTATTTTGATCAACGGTTGATAGTACACCCAACATCAAATCAACAATCAAGATCTCCTTCGGGTTTTTGGACTTCAGAGATTTTAAGTCTCAACCCTTCATTTCCTCTGTACATCAATTTTTTGGAGCTGACAAGCCTCTGACGCGTGTCCCTCTCGGATTAACGGTCAATATCTCCTCTGGTCTCTGAACTTCAGAGATTTCAAATCTCAACCCGTTCTTTCCTCTAGAGTGATCACCTGCTGACTCAGTCACAAGACGGTGGAGACCACTTGCTATCGGTTAATGTTTTCACTTACACTATCCTTCCACTATAGCAGATCGATGGATGAGACTTCTCCCGAAGTGATATTCAGATCAGATGTCTCGTGTCCACTTCGGGTCTTCGGCATTCGGGACTTTGGGTCTTTGGGTGAGTGTTGGTGGTAGAACTCCTGAAGAAAAACTCTCGGAGTGACATAACTCTTGCATCACTTGATGATGTTTCACAAGCAAAGAAGTTTCCATGTGTCACTCTGATTCATGATTTGCACGTACCTGAAATGTTGATTTCAACTTGACACTTGTCATTCTCTAACTGTACCATGTGTCCTTGATCTAACGGTCATGATAGTATCTTAGATCGACTATTGAGAGTGCCTTCGGACCTTCGTCCTTCAGGACTTTTGACATTTCTTGGTGGTGAAACTCTCAAAGAAATTATCCCAAAGTGACGTAACCTGCTTACGTCACTTGTTGACATGGCATGAGCCAATTTCCTCTTGACGCTTGTCATCACCAGATTATGCCATGCGTATTTTCTGACGTGGTGTAATGACATGTTCTTCCAATGTGGTCTTCTGACAAGGTTTGCTACTATACCCTTTTTCTTACGTGATCTACTGACCAACAACCCTGAACCAACGGTCTTCATTTGTCCTCCAAATTCGATGGTCCTTATTCATTTCAAATTTCTAGGCTTTGGTTATTTAATATCTCAAACATTCTAGACCGTAACCTCCTCGCGACTTTAAACATGAACTAAATGTTGTTCGTTGATTAGGATCTTAGATCGATGACTTGATCTGTCAGCGTTGCGGCTCTACTAGCTTATCTTGTCCTTCCACTTGAAAATGATCTGACGACTGACGGGAATTCGCATAATCAAATTCTCAAACGTTTTTCTCACTTATCATGTCCTTCCACTCAAAAGTGATCCAACGGTTTTGAAGTTTCTTAAAACACATCCATGATCGAGAATGATTTCACAAGCACAATCTGCGAGTGTTTTAACTCATCACCCAACTCCGCAATGGGAAGATGTGTGTTGTTGGTGAGTTAACCATAATCATTGATATTCGAAGCTATAAGATCATATGGTCTTGAATAATTGTGGGATGGGAACAAGAACGATGTTTAATTCTCCTTTCAATCTCCGCAATTCATCCCTGTCATAGATTTAGTGATTGTGCATCTGACGAACATGATTTAATCTTACATAAACTCATTGTTTGTTGGATCAATTGCAATCATAGATATTTGAAGATATGAGATCTAATGATCTAGACAGATTGTAGGATTGTAACTGGAAAGTAGTTTAATTCATCTTTCACTCCTTGCAATTCATCGCTATCGTTGATATGGAATGCATATCTGACAGTCTTGATTTGATCTAAGTTTTATCGTGCCATCTCTTATGAGATTTAATCTCTAGTCGCTTCTATAATGCGCTTTCCTTTCTGAGATGTGATCTCTGCTTGATGTTCGCTCCTCCTCTTGATCTTACATTCCTTCTGCTCCACCTTCTGTTCTTTCCATCAATGACAAGAACACCCTTTCTTACAAAACATGCCAACAATCTCCCCCTTTTGAATTAATGGAAACCCTCAAAGGCTACACTAGACTACTTGGACCTCCAACTATAGCATCGAGACTACTCCTTTTCTCCCCCTTTGACATCAATGTCAAAGAAAACATGCTCCCCTTGAGCTGTTGCAGTACTTTTTAGAGGTATCAGATATTCAACCAACACATACTCCCCTTCACAGGATGGACTCTCTTAGGTTGATAATGGGGTCACGTCCAACCTCTAGCATAGATACTCAAACTAAGATTTTTCAAGCGGTTTAGTGAAGATATCAACAATCTGATCTTTGGATGGAATATAATGCAAAGAAACAACAATGTTGGTCACCTTTTCCCTCAAGAAGTGATACTTGATGGGTATATTCTTTGTCTTGGAGTGAAATACAGGGTTCTTTGACACACCGATTGCACTAGTATTATCGCAATGAATTGGGATCGATGCATTATATTTTACCTCCAAGTATGCAAGTGTCTGAATCATCCACAATACTTGGCTACAACAAGTTCCAACTGCAATGTATTCAGCTTCTGTAGTTGATAAGGAAATGGAACCTTGCTTCTTTCTCAACCATGATACAAGAGAATCTCCTAAGAAGAATGCACCTCCACTCGTGCTTTTCCTTTCAGCCATGCAGTTATCCCAATCAACATCTGAATAGACTGATAGTTGAAAATTACAATTCCTAGGATACCATAGGCCATAGTTCATTGTTCCTTTCAAGTATCTGAATATTCTTTTGAGAGCTAAAAGATGACTCCGTTTAGGTGCAACTTGATATCTTCCTACCATTCCAACAACATGCATTATGCCTGGAGAGGATGTTGTGATGTACAATAGGCTACCTATCATAGACCTATAGGAACTTTGATCAATATCAGGTGAGTCATCATCCTTTCTTAACTTGCGTCCAGTAACCATAGGTGTGCTCATAGGTGTAGAATATTCCATTTGAAACCTTTTCAACATTTCTCTTAGATATTTCTCCTGAGAAAGAAATAATCCTTCAGACCTATGAGTAATTTGCAAACCAAGAAAAAATGGTAGTTCCCCTATCATAGACATTTCAAATTCAGACTGCATGGAAAAGGAAAACCATTGTACCGACAAAGCATTATTGCTTTCGAAGATGATGTCATCTACATAGAATAGCACAATGAGAAAATCATTACCCTTTGTTTTGATATATAGATTGATGTCAATTGTTCCTCTCTTGAACCCTTTGTCTTGAAGATGCTTATCCAGTCTGTAATACTAGACATGAGGAGCTTGTTTCAACCCATATAAGGCTTTCTTCAGCTTGCAGACAAAGTCAGTGTTATCTGACAGTTGGAAGCCCTCTGGTTGTTCCATATAGACTTCTTCTTTTAGGTCTCCATTTAGAAAATATGACTTGAAATCCATTTGATAGACTTTAAATTGTTTATGAAAAGCATAGGCAAGAAACATTCTAATAGCTTCTAATCTTGCTACAGGCGCAAATGTTTCATCAATGTCCAGTCCTTCTATTTGAGCATATCCTTTGCAGACCAATCTATCCCTATTTATTACAATATTTCCTTTCTCATTCATCTTATTTTTGTAGACCCATTTGGATCCTATTACATTTTTATTTGTTGGCCTAGGAATGAGTTCCCAAGTGTCATTCTTTTCAATCTAGTCAAGTTCCTCGTTCATTGATTTTAACCAATTTACATCTTCATTGTCTTCATTGAAGTGCTTGGGTTCCACCATGGATATGAAGGCCATATGTGATTGCTCAGTGTCTTTGGTTATCCTTGTCCTGGTTTGTACACCTTTGTCTTTCTCACCAATTATCTGACTTTCAGGATGATTATTTTGAGTAATTTTGGAGGAAGGATTTGATGTTGATTGTTGTCCTGACTCTTCCTGTCTGGGTGTCTCTTCTCCATTTGATTCTTGGACTTGTTCATATTATGTTTTAGCTGTGTCCTATGTAGTAGACTCAATATTTCTCACCTCTCTTACTGGAACTCCTTCATCAACCTGTAAATCAATGCAATCAACTAATTTATGCAATCTTTTATTAAAGCATCTATATCCTTTACTATTGGTAGAATATCCTAAGAAGATGTCTTCATTATCCCTGTCATCATACTTGCCAATGTTTTTATTATTATTATTTATGTAGCACTTACTCCCAAAGACTTTGAAGTGTTTGATTGAAGCAGGTCTTCCATACCACAGTTCATAAGGTATCTTGTCACTATGTGTTCTGAGGTGGGATTTGTTAAGAATATGGATTGTTGTGTGTATTTATTCTACCCAGTAAGTTTGACCAATGTTCTTCTCATTCGTCATTGACTTGGCCATTTGCTGAAATGTTTTGTTTTGCCTCTCAACTACATTTTTTTGTGGAGTTCCTGGGATTGTGTATTATCTCTTGATCCCATGTTTATCACATAATTTCTTGAAATCACTTCACATAAATTCTCCTCCTTTGTCTGATTTTACTGCCTTTAACCTCTTGCATGTTTGATTCTCAGTTAAAGCCTTAAATATTTTAAATTTCTCAAATGCTTTAGACTTTTCTTTGAGAAAAGAAACCCAAGTAAATCTCGAGTAATCATCAATGATCAACATAAAGTATTTTTCCTTCCCTGTGCCTTCATGTCTTTATGGTCCACATAAATCCATATGAACTAATTGGATTGGTTTCACTGTTGAAGAGGAGCTCTTGGATTTAAACTGTGTCCTGGTTAACTTTCCTACTTGGCAAGGTTTACACACAGAGTCTTGTGGCTTTGATATTCTTGGAAGATCTTTTACTGCCTCAAGATTTTTGATCTTAATTAAGTGGTCAAAGTTTAGATGTCCAAGTCTCCTATTCCATAACCATATTTCATAATGTTTTCTTAGATGGAACTCTTCTTTATCTTCTTTCATCACATATACATTATTTTTTATCCTTATGCCTTTAGCCACCACTTGACCTAAATTTACAGATTTTATCTTGCAATCCTTGGAAGTTAACACTACTTCACATCCTCTGTAACACATTTGACTTACACTGAGAAAATTATGTTTCAACCCATCTACAAGCAAAACATCCTGGAATTTTCCTTTACCATTACTCAAACTCACCATCCATTTACCCTTGATTTTACCTAGTTCATCATTTCCAAAGGTTACATTTCCTGTTTTTCTTTTACTTATAGAGAAAAACTTATCTTTGTCTTTAGTCATGTGCTTGGAACATCCACTGTCTATATACCAGGGGTCTTTTTGTTTTTGAGCTGGAAGTACTAGACCACATTTCTATCTTTATTTTTCCATGTGTTGTCATTTCTAGCTAAAGGATTTATACTTGGATCTGCCTTGTACTTCTTTAGATGACAGTTTGTAGCTTTCTGGCCGAAGTTATGACAATTATAACATTCAAGCTCATTTTTCAGTAGGTAAAAGTGATTGGTTCTAAATTGTCTATTCATTGGATTCTTAGTTATATGTTGTAAGGATTGTTTATTTCTTAACCTCCTCAGTTGCATGTCTCTAAACTTGATTTGACAATTTACAATCTTTTATGACCAAAATTAGAACAGTAAAAACAGTAGCCATGGAAGTGTTGATTAAGGTTGGTTGTCATTTATGTCAACCCTTGAAGAAAGCCCCACAACACAAAGGTTTGGGTAATGGACCCAATATTGTTTGATGTAAAGATGACTCATTATTGTCTCGTCATGGTTGATAAGAAGTAAATATGGATGAACTCCAAAGTGGTCCCCTTATGGTGAAATCCCTCATGGGAAGACACTTTGTGGAGTAAGAGAACCCATTCTTAATTCTTGAATAATGAGTTGAAGGAAAATGAATTTGCTAGGAAAACTATCCTATATAGATAGTCTTTGTCATGTCATTTCCGGTGGTATGTGGAACATCACATAACTCCTCACGGTTAGAGAGTTATGACCATACAAAGTTGGAGAACCCCTCTTAAGTCTTATAGAAGCCCCCAAGGGTCAAAGTGCTTTGCAAAAGAAATTATTTTAAATAAAGAAGTCCTAAAATAAGGAAAGTGTAAGGCTACATGAAGATATAAATAAGAGGCAAAGCTCACTCATTAAATACACACTTGTACATTTTGTATATCTATTTTCTTGTGTAAAGATTCTTGTAAATACTTGTGGATACATTTGAAGTGGTGAATGTTTGAGGTAGCACGAAGGGTTGACGGAGAAATTCTCGGAGTTATAGAAAACTCCATTTTATGAGGCATACGTGGGTTGTCTGTGTATAGGGTGCATACAATACGCAGGTTGTATGTGTATATGGAGCGTATGTACGTGAGCTGACTGTGTATAGGATGAGTACATGTTGATAAATCCATGACATTTTAGAAGATGAAGGTGCAGAGGTTTTGTATTCTGAGATTAAGCTCCCAGGAAGGTCTAGAGTGATCAGATACATTATATCCATACATTGGTTCAAAAGTTATGTATTGTTCTATGAATAGTTGGATTTTGGATGTATGCATGAGGAATGGCAATGGAGATTTGCAGATTCTCACTAGAGAGACTAGTGGCTACATGGGATCTTCTGTATAAGTCAGATCTATAGAAATACAGTGTTGGTATATTTATCATTGATACTTCTTGTTGAGGCACATATTGTATTTCTTGGTATATGGCTAAGATTTTTTATGGTACATGGTTGAGATATTGTATTTATTGATGTATTGAGAAATTGATTATCAGAAAGGGGTTGATGACTAAGTTCATGTGAGGGATATTATACTTGTCCATGATTACACATACCTATATGGCACATGACTAGAGAAAGACATACTTGCCTTGAGTAGAGGTTATGTATGAGGATGCATGCACAGGGTACAGTTACAGTTTGGATACAGTGACATGTTACAGATCTATGTGAAAGAAGTTATAGAGGGTCAAAAGTTTTCAAGTGAAAGGAACCCTAGTTTTAGAAGGCATACATGGGATGAATAATAGATAGGGTGTGTACATATGTGGGATGTATCACTACAGGTCACGTATTTGTTGTATTTTTGTAGATACATGTTCAATTCAGGTACGGTTTGATTACATGGAAGTTGTAAAGATTGGATACAGTGCAATGGTACAGGTTGATACAGTTGTACAACAGTATATCTTGAAGTGATAGGTTGATAGTGGTTCCATCATTCTACTTCTACTTTAGGGCGGTTGGATGGGGCAAGGATAGGTGGTTGTAGCCACCTTTTGGTTGTATCCAGAGAACATAGGGGGTTGTAGCCTCCTTCTAGTTGTAGCTAGAGAATTGGGTAGTTGGAGCTTCCCTCAGGTTGTAGCTTGAGAAAACAGGGGGTTGGAGCCTCCTTCTAGTTGCAGCTGGAAAACAAAGGAAGTCAGTGCTTCCAATGAATGTAATTCTTCAAGACAGATAGGAAAAATCATTTCGTGGTTTTCCACCGATTTGGGTTTCCACGTAAAACACTGGTGTACTGTGTATGTGTGTGACTGTTTATTTCTTATTGCTCATTATTGGATAATAATTCTACATTGATATAACATTTGAAGAAAAAGTATTATAATTACGCTATTACTGATTCAGCCCCCCCTCTCAGTAATCCAACAGGAAGAAATTTTGGTACCTGAAGGATGGCCTTCTTCTTGGCATTTGTTGCTCCATCTTCTGATCTCTTTGTTTTTAATAAAGGATCATCTTGTATTTATTATATTTTGGTGACAGAGTACTCTCATGGTCTGATTGTCTGATAACTTGGAACTTGATCATATTTACTGGCTCTTTGCTTTCTGGTTGTTTGTTGCTTGAACCATTTACATAACCTAAACCAGTCTTCAACAAAGGATATCTTTGTTTGCTCAGAATGTCGTTAATTTTTGATGTGGCTTTAATGCTTGGAATATTTTGGAGATACAATGTTTTAAACTTCTCCATCTCTTTTCTGGTGTTTACTACCTCTTCTTCCAAGGTTTCACATCTTGCCTTATTTTTTGATAGTTGTTTTTTTAGAATGTCCTCTATTTTCTTTGCCTCTTCTAATTCCACTTTTAGCAGGGCAAAGTCTTCATCATGTCCTTTATTGTCTTTTCCGAACTGTATCAACAATTGTTTTTGCTTTTTCTTCTTCGATCTGAGTCTAGCAATTTCTTCTAGATCACTGATCAGTTCTCCTTCCAAGTCAACCACAACTTCTTCATCATCAAAATCACTTCCTATGCCTTTATTATCATAATCCTCTTTGGCCATAAGCATAAAGTCATTAATATTATCTTCACAGGAAGAGTCAATATCTCTGTCTTCTGAAGAGTCATCATTGTTTACACATAGACTTTTCTTTTTGCCAAATCTCTTGGGTTTGTACTTCTTTTCACCTTCAGAAAACTGATCCTATTTCTTGTGTGGACACTTAGATGCAAACTAACATATATTTCCACAGTTAAAACACTTGAAGGGAAATTTTCCTTGGTACTCGCCTGATCCTTTCTTTAGTCTTCTCACAAATTTTGCTTCAATTTCATCAGGCTCAAAATCCTCATTCTTATCTGCTATAAATGATGCTTCTCTAGAGGTGGGTTTATCTTTACTTGTCCTCATTTCATAAGAAGTCAAATTTCCTAGGATTTGGTCAATAGACAAAGATTTTAGATCATTAAGTTCTTCTATAGCAGAGACCTTTGGGTTGAACCTATCTGGTAGAGATCTCGAAAAATTTTGAACTAAAGAGACATCCTCAATTTTTTCACCAAGTCCTATCATTGAATTTACTTGTTCTTCAACTCTTAGAAAGTACTTCCCAATAGATTCATCCTCTTTCATACTTAGTTGTTCAAACTGTAATCTGTAGGTTTGAATCTTGGCATCCTTTACCTTCTCATTACCTTCATAACTACTAATGAGTTTGTCCCACATTTCTTTGGCAGATTCTAAGTGCATAACTTTTACAAATTATTTTTCTACAAGCCCACTCAGAATAGAATTCATAGCCTTAGCATTGAAGCTGAATTATAGCTTGTCATCCTTAGAAGCTAGTACAATTCGTTTTACATAACCAGTCTCTACCACATCCCAAACATATGCACCTATGGCCATTATGTATGTTCTCATCCTAACTTTCCAGAAGGTGAAGTTTGTTCCGTTGAATAAGGGGGCCTTTTTGGTTGAAGTTCCTTCATGGATAGTCATGTTTAATCTCTAGTATCTATCCTTAGATAAAAGAAACCAACTCCGATACCAATTGTTGGACAACTGAGAGGGGGGCATGAATCAATTGTTACTGTGCTTAAAACATTATGCCCATTTTGGACTCTTTATAGAACACTCAATGACGAACACAATAAAGAAGGGAAGTAAGCAATAGAATATTCAACATCAATCACACACATGAAATATATAGCGACAGATATTTCCTGAGGAAACCCATAAAGGGAAAAACCTCATCTTCTTGATATGATAAGTAATCTTTATTTTTTGTACATTATCATTCTTATGATATCCAACTCTTGTTGAGGATACAACCTCTATTTTACAAGAAGAAACTTGCTGAGAGCACCAACTCTCTAGTTTCTCTAGAACCCACTAGAAGGAAGCACCAACTCCCTGAGTGTTCCAGCACCAACTGGATGGAAGCACCAACTTCCAGTCACACAGGCATCGACTTGTATAACAAAGAACAATAGTTATCCCTTGCACCAAATTTCCTATTGGGTATGTTTTATAATCTTTGCATGTGTGTGTGTGGGCGCGTCAGATTCGAAAAGTGTGTATGACGATCCCTATTTGGGCAATTTTTCTATTTTTAGTGGATTTTGCTATTTTTAGCGGTTTTATAAATTAATCCTAGATTAAGAGATTAGGGTTTTTGTATCAACAAAATACCTAAAAACATTGTATATATTGTATGGTGAATGGTGAAATTTGATATAATGAAGATAAGAAAGGTTTTCTAAGGTTTTCTGGTATAAAAGCTCTGTGTACTATGTGTATGAGCCATTTATTAACTTATGTTTTGCTTAAGAATATGTATGCATTGTTTTAATTCACAGGTTTAAAACTTGCATGTGGTATCAGAGCTCGTTTTTGGATTCAGAGGGATGCATTTGTTGTTGAGGGTTTGGCTCAGTCTTGATAGATCAAGTTTATCTTGGGTCTGTGATAAACCCGGGTTTAGTGGGAGCTTTTGCAGTGGTGATTTGAGTGCAGAAAGAGGAATGGAAAGATCTTCTAGAATCGAGATACATAATTTGAACGATGAAAACTTTGAGCTATGGAAGCTGAAGATGGAGGACCTTCTTGTAGATAAAGAACAATGGATTTTTGTGGATCCTAGTACACAGCCTACTAGTACACCATCTACTATCACACAGGCCACTGGTACAGAACCTACTAGTACACAAACTACCAGTACACCACCAATCGGTATGCCAAAGGAAGATTGGGAGAAGTTGGACAGAAGATCAAGGAGTACTATTCGAATCTGCCTGGAAGATTCGGTGTTGTTGAATGTCTCAGGAGAATCTACAGCCAAGGAACTATGGGATAAGTTGGGGAATTTGTATCAATCAAAGTCCCTGGTAAACAAGTTGTTTCTTCGAAAGAAGTTGTATCATATTAGGATGGAATATGGAGATTCTGTTATAGAACATATAAATGCCTTTAATACTTTGGTAAGTACACTTGTCTCTATTAATGTTACAGTTGCAAAAGAAGATAAGTGTATTACTTTGTTATGTTCTTTGCCAGACTCTTGGGATAATTGGGTTGTAGTAATAGGTAGTACCACTCAATCTACATTGAAGTATGAGGATGTAGTTTCATCTTTGTTATTTGAAGAGATGAGGTGGAAAAGCATGGATGGTCATAGAACAGATGCTTTATTTGTAAGAGGTTGTACCCAAGACAAGAATCCTGGTAATTCTTCGGGGGGGGAGATCTAAATCTACAGGTAGATCTAAGTCTCCAGAAAAATCTTTGAGGAAATGATGGAAGTGTGGTAAAATAGGGCATTATAAGAGATATTGCAAGTCTAATAAGGTTGAAAAACCAAAGGGATCTAATAGTACCTCTTCCACAGAGATGAAAACCTCCATTGAATAAGGAGGTGATGTTTACTTGACATATACAGGTACACATGCAGACCATGATATATGGTTGATCGAATCAGGTTCGTCATACCACATGACTCCTCACAGGGAGCAACTCTCTGAATATGAAAAATATGATGGTGGTGATGTATTCCTAGGAGATGACTTGAAAACAAAAATCATGGGACGTGGAAGGGTTAAGTTGTTGCTAAAAAATGGAAGGATTAGAACACTCCCTGGGGTTCTTCACATTCCAAAACTATCAAGGAGCTTAATATCTATAATCAAGTTGGATGATCCAGGAGTGAATACTGTATTTGGAAAGAACACTTTCAATATGGTACGAAGAGAAATGGTGTTGATGAGGGGAGTTCGGTGAAGAACTATGTACAAGTTGTTGCGAAGAACATATACTAATGGGTACAACAATTTTGTTGTCCCTGAGAAGAGAAATCAAGGAGATAAGATCAATACTTTCCCAGAAAAGAAGACCATGCCATGGCATCAAAGACTGGGCCATATTGGAGAAAAGGGAATTCAAACACTACACGGTAAAGGTATGGTTGAAGGTATCGCTAATTTCACTCTGGATTTTGATTTATGTGAACATTGCATATATGGTAAACAAAATCGAGTAAGATTCCCATCTGGTGCTACAAGAGCAAAGGGGATATTAGAGTTGATACACAATGATGTGTTTGGACCTGTGCCTATTCCATCACTAGGTAAGTTTGTGTATTATGTTTCATTCATAGATTATTTCTCAAGGAACACATGGATTTATTTTCTTAGAAATAAATCTGAGGTATTTGATAAATTTAAAGAGTTTAAGGTTCTGGTAGAAAATCAGACAGAGAAGAAAATAAAGGTATTGAGAATAGATAATGGTGGAGAATTCTGTGGAAATGAATTCAAAGAATTCTATAAGAAGTGTGGTATAGCAAGGTAAAAGACTACTCCATACACTCCTCAACAGAATGGAGTTGGAGAAAGGATGAACATGACACTGATTGAAAAATCAAGGAGCATGCTTAGTGGTGCCAAGTTAGGACATGAATTCTGGGCGGAGGCAGTGGGTACAACATGTTACCTGGTCAATCAATCACCCTCATCAGCGTTGGATGATAAAACTCCATGCAAGGTATGGACTAGAAATAAACCCTCTCTTCAACATCTTAGAGTGTTTGGTTGTGATGCTTATGTACATGTTCCAAAGAAAAATAGGAGTAAGTTGGATAAAAATGTTGAAAAGTGTATCTTTATTGGTTATAAAGATGGTGTGAAAGGTTATAAGATTTTTAATCCAGAAACCAAGAAGACTGTTTACAGTCGATATGTTGTTTTCAAAGAGGTAAAAGATGTTTCCAAATAGGAATTCCTACCAAGGCCAGAAGAACCTGAGAAAATAGAGCTAGAGTTAGATTATACAAAATCTAAATCATCCGAAGAAGATGAAGCAGCAGCAGAAGAAGAAGAACCTCATACCCCAGTATTGAGGAGATCGGTGAGAGAAAGAAATAAACCAGAAAGGTATAGTCCACCTGATTTTTGTTCCAATTTTTCTTTATCTATTACTAATGATGATCACAGAACTGTCAGGGAAACAGTGAATTCAGAGGATAGTAAACTATGGAAGAAGTCCATGGTTGAAGAAATGGATGCCTTGGATAAGAATGAGGCATGGGGTATAGTTGTGTTTCCATATGGAAGAAAATCTGTTGGTAGAAAATGGTTATTTAAGAAGAATTTTAATGCAGAAGGAAAAGTGGAGAAATACAAAGCTTGACTAGTAGCGAAAGGTTATTCCCAAGTAGAGGGAATTGTCTTTGGTGATATTTTTTCTCTTGTTGCTAAGTTAACTTATATTATATTTATTTTATCTATTTTTGTTGCTTTTGATATTGAGGTGGAATGGATGGATGTGAAGACAACATTCCTTCATGGGGATCTGAAAGAAGAAATCTACATGAAGCAGCCATAAGGCTTTGTAGTGAAGGGAAAGAAAGAGTTGTTCTGTAAGCTAAAGAAGTCACTATATGGTCTGAAGCAATCACCTAGGATGTGGAACCAAAAGTTTGTTACATACATCCTTGAATTTGGATTTGTGATAAGCAGGGATGATCACTGTGTATATTCCAAGTAGGTTGGTAATCACTTCATTTATGTAGTGTTGTATGTTGATGACATGTTGTTGGTAGGAAATAACATGGACGTTATCAAGGAGGTGAAATCACAACTATCCTCCAAATTTGACATGAAGGATATCGGTGTTGCTAACTTCATTATGGGAATGGAGATTAAAAGAGATCATACAAACAAGAAACTCTGGTTGAATCAGAGAAAATATGTTGAGACAATATTGCAAAGGTTTAATATGCATGGAAGTAAAATGATCAAGGTTCTTATTCCTATAGGTGTAAATTTATCTGCAGATCAGTGTCCCAAGACATAGGAAGAAGAAGAGGACATGTCCCATGTTCTGTATGCCAGTGCAGTTGGCAGTTTGATGTATGTAATGGTTTGTACTAGATCAAATATTGCACATGCAGTGGGAGTTTTGAGTAGGTATATGTCAAAACCAGGGAAGGAGCATTGGACATAAGTAAAGAGGGTCTTTAGGTATCTTTGTGGCACTACCAATTATGGATTATGATACCAAGGAAGACCAGTATTGGATAGAGTGGTATAAATAGATATCTTTGTTGATGTAGACTAGGCTGGAGATCTGGACCACAGAAGATCTACAAGTGGGTATGTGTTTAACCTATTTGGAGGAGAAATCAATTGGATGAGAAAAAGACAGGTTGTAGTGGTACTGTCAACTACAGAAGGTGAATACATGGCAGCCACTCATGCAAGCAAGGAAGAAGTATGGTTACAAATAATGTGTTTAGGTATTGGGTTGGTACAACAAGTAATGAGATTAGATTGTGACAGTCAGAGTGGAATTTTCCTAGCAAAGAACCTAGCTTATCATTCAAAGACAAAGAATATTGATGTTCAAAATCATTTTGTGAGAGATATGGTTGAGGAAAAGAAGGTGTTGTTGGAAAATGTTGACACTTTGAATAATGTCACAGATTCATTGACAAAGTCTGTGAGCATAAAAAAGTTCTCCTGGTGTAGAGTAACAATGGGCATTGTTGCCCTGGATTGTTGACTATATAATCCCCTGGACCCCTGGATGTAAAGAAAACAACAAGTGGGAGAATTTTGGGTATGTGTTATATTCTTTGCATGTGTGTGTGTGGGCGCATTAGATTCGACAACTGCGTCTGACGATCCCTCTAGTTTTGGGCAATTTTTGCTATTTTTAGCGGATTTTGCTATTTTTAGAGGTTTTCTAAATTAATCCTGGATTAAGGGATTAGGGTTTTGGTATCTATGGAATACCTAAAAACATTGTATATATTGTATGTTCAATGGTGAAATTATATATAATGAAGATAAGAAAGGTTTTCTCGGTTGATGGTTTTCGGTATAAAATCTGTGTACTTTGTGTATGAGCCATTGATTAAATTCTATTTTTCTTAAGAATATATATGCATTGCTTTACTTCACAGGTTTAAAACTTACACTGCCAACCTGGTTTTTCTGGCTGCAACTAGATGGAATCTACAACTCCCCATGTTCAAGCATCCATTTGAAACTCTGAGGACACCAGTCCTCCCTAGCACCTCCCTACCACCCAAAAATATAAACCTTTGCTTTCTTGAATTTATCACAGCGATACAACATTTATCTATGGCTTACCACTCTCATCATTGTTTTGTTGCACTACTCTACTCTACCTGCATCAGTGTCTCTCTGCTCACCTCTTCCGTGCTTTCTTTTCTTCTGCATTTTTATGCTCTGTGTGCCATCTCCCTTCTATGTGCTATGCCTCTGCATGCTCTTCACTGTGTCACTATTCTTCCCTACAGGTTGTTCACTGCGTCTCTTCCTCACAACTGCATATCTCAACAACAGATTTACCTCACTACTCTGTCTTGCATCCTTTATCATGTCGAGTCCTCTACCTGATCATCATTACAACTCCTCGTCATCTCTAGCGGTTAACACCATGTGTTCATCATCATTGAGCGTTATGCTGAGATTCCTTAGCTGCTCTGGTAGTCGAAAATCCTCACATTCTTTGTCAGTTACAACCAGACAATTATGGATTATTTGGCTTCTAAGCCCCTTCCTTCACGTGATCACTGGCGGTGACCATACGCCTAGGATTAACGATCACTTGAGCTCTTATCAATTCAACGACCATGATTCATTCTCCTAAAATGGACGATTTTCGTAACTTCGACACTTTTCCCTTCAGAAATTTTGGTTTTCAAACATTTCAAAACTTCTGAATCAGAATTCCCAAATAGATTGGACGATTCATATTACATCTCGGAACTAGATCAATGGTTAGTGTTAATCCTTACAATCATCCTTCATTGCTTAATCCAACGGCTAGGAATTAATCAAGAAATGAGATGTATGGCCACCTTTTACTCCATGAATTTGTCTATTATGCTTATGCTATCCTTCCACTGTATTTTGATCAACAGTTGATAGTACACTCGACATCATATTGACTGTAAAGATCTCCTTCAGGTTTTCGGACTTCAAAGATTTCAAGTCTCGACCCTTTCTTTCCTCCGTACGTCAATATTTTGGAGCTAACAAGACTCTGATGCATGTCCCTCTCAGATTAACGGTTGATATCTCCTCGAGTCTCCGAATGTCGGAGATTTCAAATCTCAACCTGTTCTTTCCTCCTGAGTGATCACCTGTTGAGTCAGTGACAAGACGGTGGAGACCGCTTGTTGTTAGTTAACGTTTTCACTTACACTATCCTTCCACTATAGTAGATCAATGGATGAGACTACTCCCGAAGTGATCTTCAGATCAGATGTCTCGTTTCCACTTTGGGTCTTTGAAATTCGGGACTTTGGGTATTTGGGCGAGTGTTGGTGGTAAAATTCCCAAAGAAAAACTCCCCGAGTGACGTAACTTTTACGTCAGTTGATGACGTGTCACGAGCCAAAAAACTACCATGTGTTAGTATAATTCATGATTTAGACGCACCTATAATGTTGATTTCAATTTGACACTTGTCATTCTATGACTGTGCCACGTGTCCTTGATCTAATGGTCATAATAGTATCTTATATCGATGGCTGAGAGTGCCTTCATACCTTCATCCTTTGAAACTTTAGGACTTTTGACATTTCTTGGTGGTGTAATTCCTGAAGAAATTCTCCCAGAGTGACATAACTTGCTTATGCCACTTTTTGACATGTCACAAGCCAATTTCCTCTTGATGCTTATCATCACTTTATTATTCCATGTGTATTTTCCGACGTGCTCTAATGACATGGTCCGTTGATGTGGTCTTCTGACGAGGTCTGCCACTATGCCCTTTTACTGATGTGGTTTGTTGACCAATAGCATTGAACCAACAGTCCTTGTTTGTCCTCAAAATCTGACAGTCCTTATTCATTTCATATTTTGGGGCTTCAGGTATTTCATATCTCAAACATTCTGGAGCATAACCTCCTCGTGAATTTAAACCCGAACTAAATGTTGTTCGTTGATTAGGATCTTAGATCGACGACTTGAACTGTCAATGTTGTGGATTTGCTATCTTATCCTGTCCTTCCACTTGAAAGTGATCCGACGACTGACAGGAATTCACATAAACAAATTCTCAAATTTTTTTCTCAGTTATCATGTCCTTCCACTCAAAAGTGATCCAACGGTTGTGAAGTTTCTTAAAACGGAACCACGATCGAGAATGATTGTTCAACCACAATATGTGATTGTTTTAACTTGTCACCCAACTCCGCAATGGGAATATGTACACTATTGGTGAGTTAACCAAAATAGTTGATCTTCGAAGCTATAATATTGGACGATCCTAACTAATTGTGGGATGGGAACAAGCGCAGTGTTTAATTCTCCTTTCAATCTCCACAATTCATCCCTGTCGTATATTTGGCGATTGTGCATCCGATGGACATGATTTAATCTTACTTGAACTCAATTATTGTTGGATCAACCACAGTCATAGATATTTGAATCTATGAGATATGAATATCTAGATAGATTTCAGGATTGTAACTAGCGAGTAGTTTAATTCATCTTTCACTCCCCACAATTCATCCCTATCGTTGATCTAGCTTGCAGATCCGATGATCTTGATTTGATCTGAGTTTTATCACACCATCTCTTCTGATCTTTAATCTCCAGTCACTTTTGTACTTCTCTTTCCTTTCTGAGCTATGATCTCTGCTTGTTGTTCTCTCCTCCTCATGAGCTTATGCTTCCTTCTGCTCCACCTTTTGTTCTTGCCATCAATGAAAAGAACACTCTTTCCTGCAAAACATGCCAACAGTAGTATCAATTGCAAATTTAATGATAAACCCTACAATAATATTG
The DNA here is from genome assembly GCA_009831015.1 of Picea engelmannii. Classification (NCBI taxonomy): domain Eukaryota; kingdom Viridiplantae; phylum Streptophyta; class Pinopsida; order Pinales; family Pinaceae; genus Picea; species Picea engelmannii. The sequence continues at coordinate 448,531 of ML787339.1, read as the reverse complement.
TCTTACCAAAAATATATTGTGCACGTAAATTTATTATTGACTTACTGCAACTGCACGATCTCCACGAGATGTTACTCTAGTTGTCTTATCCAATTTGTAGGATGGTTGTCCTTCAACCTCAATAACCACTCCTGCAACATATGCAGGAATTCACAAAAAAATACTTCTTGCAGGTCGCTAAACACATATTTGTCGAGATATTTGTGTGGTGTATATTTAGGGTTAAAGTTGCCCTATTGCGCAAACTTGAGTTCCTTTTTCCTTATCCATCTTTCAATTTCTACCTTCGTTGGATTCCATGGCCTGAACATTCCCTTCTACGTTTTCATTCTCTGTGTTTTTCTTCAACATGTCCCTTACAATCCATCTTGTGCATTTCCAGCTGGAAACATAACCATTTGTTCGATGCTTGGGCTAACCCAGGTTATGATCTCAAAGGTTTCCACCAAAACCCACAAAATATCATCCCTCTTGGTAAACTTTACGCACATAGTGCACAACTTCACGCAAGGTTAGATACCATGGAGACAACACAAAGAAGAGCACCTGATGTTGGAGATGTCAGTGATGCAGAGAGAGAAGAAGTGTAACTTTAATAAGATGTAGGAGGAGATGATGTAGAATAATGCTTGCTAAAAGTTGTTGTCAAATCGGGAGCTAGAGAAAAAATAGAAATTATAATGTACGAAGGAAACTTATATGTTGAGGAATTGCTAGATTGGATAAGAGCAATGGAGAAATACTTTGACTATGAATAATTTGATGATGAGAAGAAAGTGAAACATGTTGTCACCAGGTTGAAGGGACACACAACACTATGGTGGGATGAACTATAGGCTGACATGAGATGCAAAGGCAAGAAAAAGATCAAGAACTAGGATAGAATGGTAGCCAAGTTGAAATATAAATTCATACCCAAAGACTATCAGATAAATCTGTTCATGAAGTTGCAGAACCTGAGACAGAAAGGACTGACAGTAAAAGAATACACAGAGGAATTTAATAAGTTGAACATCAGGGCTGAACAGAGAGAAAAATATGATGAAAAGGTTTCCAGGTATATTAATGGCCTGAGATATGAAATCCAGGATGAGATCGACATGATAACAGTGAGGACAGTGGAGGATGCTTATCATATTTCACTGAAGGTAGAAGAGAAATTGGTCAAGAAATAGAGCCAGCGAAGCAGAGGGAGAAGTCTAAACAAAGGTAAGGGAATTTTCCATGACAAGGAACAAAAGTCCAAGGTTGAGACTAGAAAACCACATAGTCACTTAGAAAGAAGAGGAAGTTCCCAAGGGAGACAGTATGGTGGAAGGAATTATTTTCCTCGAGGAAGAGGAAGAGGAAGAGGAGGAGGGGTGAAGTGTTATGCCTATGGAAAAATAGGACACATGTCTTGGTAATGCCCTGAGAGAAAGAAAGAAGGAGGAGGCGAATCTCACATTTCATAAGTGCATAAGAAGAATGTTGAGGTATAAGGTGCAGAAGATGGGAGGTATTTGATGATGAAGAAGGTTCTCTTGAAGGCAGAGACAAAAGTGGAAAACCAGTGCCGAGGAACAATTTGTTCAGAAGTGCTTTTAATACCAAAGATAGGGTATTCAAGGTGATAATTGATAGTGGGAGCACTGATAAATTGGTATCCACAGAAATGGTGGAGAAACTGGAACTGGAGACAACTGCACATCCGACCCCATATAGAGTCTCATGGTTGCAAAAAGGACACCAGGTAATGGTAACTAAACAATGCCTAGTTGAATTTAAGATATGAGGATATAGAGATGACATTTTGTGTGATGTGATTCTCATGTATGTATGTCATGTCTTGTTGGGGAGGCCATGGAAGTTTGATAGAAATGTCATTCATTATGGGGGAAAATATACTTATACCTTGGAGAAAAATGGTAGGAGACACATGCTACTACCAATAGAGGATAAGAAGGTGAAGGAAGAAGCCAACACAAATATACTTCTAATGAGTGGGAAGGAACATGTAAGTGAAGTCAAGAAGGAACATGAAATGAAATTTGTTGTGGTAAGGAAGCCTAGAGTCCTCCTTAAAAGTACTTCTATGGATGATTTTCCTGAAGAAATTTAGGAGCTGTTAGAAAATTTTACTGACATAGTAGTGGATGAGTTACCTCGCTCATTTCCACCTATTAGGAGTACCAGCTGTTATAACCTAGGTTTGCATCCCCTGCTTCTCCTCTTGTTTGACCATGCCTTCATCATTTTATTTATTTATTTTTTGATTGGTTCTCCCTTTACTAAGTATCTTGGTACTTATTCGTTTTTGAGTCGTTGCGCATGTCTGTCTCTGTTTCTCGAAGGATAAATATACATTGTATTGGGTTAAAATTAAATGTCATCATATTTTCCCATTGATTAAGCTCACCAGTGGTCCACCAAGTCTTTGTGCATATGCATGAAACACCCATGGATAAACACAACCGCTCAAAATGGTCATATTTGGGTCAAGGTTGTCAAAATTAACAGGGGAAAGTTTCAACGGTGGAGATCTAGCAAGCGAATCAAATCAAGGGTGGTCATCCATTCGAGGGTGCAGAATCATGTAGAGTTTAACTTCAAGAGTCATCTTAACTCCCAAACTACTGAAGACTCGAAGAGAATTTGGGCCGTTCATCTACCATGACATGTGGCGACAGATCATCTATTTCGACAATTTTCACTTCGGGAGTTTTACAATAAAAAACATATGAAACTCTCGAAGAGACAAAGACCCAAAGTTCTGAAATGAATTTGGACTACTCATCAACGATGACATGTGGAAGTAGATCATGTCACTTAGGGGGTTTTCCTTTGGGATATTTCCAAGATTAAACATTTGAAACTCTCGAAGCCCGGGGTTTTGAATTGAATATGGACCTCTCATCAATGACAACAAGCGGTGGTAGATCACGTCACTTTAGGGATTTTCCTCTGGAATATTTTCATGTTTCACATTCGAAAGTCCCAAAACCCAGACCTTTGAAGTAAATCTATACAATCCATCATTCAATGGGGAGTGGAGGAAGATCATCCACTTCGGTGATCTTCCCTCCAGGAGATTTTCACACTTAAACATTTGAAACTCCTGAAGACCTGAGTACTGAAGCATGTGGGAACCATCATTTGAGACATGTGTTTCTCTCATCAGTCATGGCACATACTGCTCTCATCGGTCATAACACGTCGCACACTCATTAGTTAGGACACATGGCACTCATTTCGAGTCATTTTGGTTGTGTCATTTGCACGTTTCCACTTGTCACATGTCACCCCTCTTTTCACAACAAGTTAGCAACTGTGACATGACATGATGCCAGGCCACAATGTCACTCCGACCTTTTATCTTCAGGAGTTTCCCACACTTAACATGCATAAACTCCCGAAGTCTTGGAACACAGAATCCTAAAGTAAGCATGGACCATTGATCTCATGTCAAGAAGCATTGTCGATCCTTGTAGCAGATAGTATTTCCTGGATCACATATCATAAGAAGATCAACGACCATACTTCATTGTGGGGACACAAAATACACAGACGTTAATTTTATAGAGAGGTCTCACAATTTGAACCACGATATTGTTGGAAGGGTACATGGCATCTTGTGCGGGATTGTAGGCCCAAAGGCGGTGTGGACCCAAACCACCCTCAATTAATTCCATAATTGCGTGCTCATCCCAATCACTTCTCTCACTCCTCTCACCACCAAACACTTGTCCTCCACTCACCTCTATCATATTCACATCTCCTGTCACCTCTCGACATCTTTATTCACATATCATCTACCCTTGCGTCCACTCATCCCGTCTCCTGATTGGGTGCTTGCCTCCACATCTCCCTTCATGATCGATGGGCTGTCAACTATTCTAGTGAAGCTATCTAGCAAGTACACATGGCAGATGACGGGGTCAATGCATAATGCTCTTAGCTTCCAAAATCTCAGACACAGAGGAGAGTTAAGTCTCAGTCACAGGTCAACGCAGATTATTTCCAGAACACTTCAGAGGGCTTTGCTCACACAATCGGTTATCTCTAGTAGCCTCCAACAGTTCCCAGACATGCCATTTCTTGACAACAAAGCTCTGCTCTGTCACTTCGAGGCCCATATTTGGCCATTCAGTTCCTTTAGCATGCATCATTTCTGTCTCAGAGATAGTAGTAGTTTTATTTTGAGTAAGTCCAACATTTTCCTAGATTAGATGCAAGAGTGGCCTTCTATGTGAGATAAGAACCAATCTTGCCGATTAAATTCATCATCTTAGTGCAGTTAATAATGTGTTTAACGAATAGTCCCCTAATGACAGGAGCCTATGCAACTCTTTTAAATCATCATTTTTGCGATGTTGTAAGGGTCGGATTTTTGAGGAAAGAATAACAATACAACAGACTGGTTGGACCTGTTTATGCATGGATTAAATCTCTCTACCTGGTGAACATACTCTTGATAACAATGTTTCTTTCAAATCTTCATGTGTTTTTATTTTTATCTTGAATACAGTTTTTTATTTGTGCAACGTACATTTCATTTCCTTTCAGCTATTTTATGACTTATTTTTATTGATATGCAACCTGTCAAATAGCTAATGCTTTGGTGAAGATTTGTTTTCTGCAACCTGTGGGAGTTATTGTGTTTTAATACATGTTTAATGTCTTGAAATGATATTTTAAGTATTGAACTTCTTGCAGTAGATTATTCATTGAGTAGTTTGTTGCAGGGATTATTTTAGGGGCTAAATTTTTCTCATGGGATGATTTTCAATGGTTTTTCCCAAAAGGCGATTTGCTATTCTAAAAATGATTCGCCCAAATTCTATAAGACAAAAATATTTTACCTTAAAAATAGCTAAAATTTTATACATACTATATGAAATCCTTAGAAATTTGAATATTTTTACAAAAATATCGGCAAACATTTTATAGTTGGCATATGAAGTATTAGTAAGATTCGCCAAGGTTTCTATATTTTAAAATACATTTCCATCCTTAAAATCATCCATGGTTTGTTGTTGCTCTCTGTTTTCTATTATTTCACTGGTATTTCATTAGTGTGCCATCAGCCAAGGAGGTCCCTCATCCATATCATTCTACCAACCCAACCTTGCGTTTGCCTTGATAGAATAACCCTCTGACCAACCAACAAAAAGTTAAAGAAACAATCATTCTAAACTGATAGGTGGCCTAGATTTTCCCTTTAGCAGTCATATGCAGACCTTAGGACCAACATATTCTGGTGTCGTTGCCGAGGAATGGAGTAACGAAATATCTTTACCTAGCAGAATGACAATGATTAGATCTGATCTTTGATGGTGAACAAAGACCAGGCGCATTCAGGCTGCCTATCATTCACCTGGTGACTCCATGGTTAAATATTCCAATGGAAACTCCATGGTTTTAAGAAGTCATAGTTTCATATGAAAGCCATCTTGGCTCATAGATTTTCTCCTTTAAATTTCTTTGTTGTTGTTGGTTTTCCAAATTTTGTTCCTACTATAGATGAATGGGGTGATTGTTTGCCCAGATTTAGGGAACATAGAGATGACAACCCTACTAAGCATTTGCTTGATTTCCATGAACTCATGTAGTAGTGGGGAATACATCATCAGGATGTACTAATGAATATTTCCATGTACTCATTAGAGGGAGATGCTCATGAGTGGTATCGATCCTTGCCCCCTGCTAGCATCTATTCCCTGGAGCAGTTCCATGCTGCATTCAGTAAGCATTGTAAAAGTTTTTTTCCAGCTGATTTACTTTTTGAGAAATGCTATGAAGAATTTGAATCTCATATTCGAAAGTCACTTATTAGTTCTTCTAGTAGTGAAAGTAAAGGGGAATTTTTTGTTGAGGAAGTGGAGGAAGATTCAGTTACATATGAGTCTTATTCTGATCCTTTTATTCAAAAGGATGATGTTGGGAATTACATTAATGATGGAATTAATGATAAAAAGGCTTTGGATACATCTTGCATTATTCTAGGTGACTCAAATAGTCATTGTTATGATACATCTGTTGTTCTATGTTCTTATAAATATTTGATTAAATGTGAGGAAAGTGATGTTGAAGGTCACAAGCATGTTTGTCCCCTTCCTTATGAAATTATTGAGCAACAATAAATCTATAAGTATGAAGATGACATTATGGATTTGGAACAAGGACAAGCCAACAATGTAGGAGACATACCCATTCATTTCAAACAACAAGATGAGCAGTATCAAGGGTGTTTTGTTGCCCTTTATGGTTGTGAATCACATGAATTTCATGAGTTGTTTCAACGAGGATAGGAGAAACTCAGTCTTGTTTATAATGCAGATCTAACACAACAATAAATTTGTCCCCTCAACTAGTTGGAGGCTTTTCATGAGTTTCAAGTTCCGATAGCGAGATGGATGGATTCTTATTTTTCCATATTCCCAAAGGTTGAAAGTTTTACCATGATCGTCATTTGCAACTGTAAGTACCAGATTCATGCCAACTCTTTTTCTTGTTTGATATATCCTCTTTGCATTAGTCTAAACAATGACCTGCACATAGTAACAATTATTATTCAAATGTTTTGTTGGTTTCATTGGAAGTGGATTTACACATGATTATGTTGGTTTTCAGTTGAATAGAATAGGTAGTAGGAGAATAAGCTCATAGTTCAAGCATTTAATTTTTAGTTCGTAGATTGTTTTTCAGTATGTTGGTTTTCAGTAGCTTGTTGAATAAGAGACTCCATAGCCAAACAAAGGAAATGGGGTTTTAGTTTCATTTTCAAGTTTCAGTAAGACTCCATAGCCCAACAAGGAACTGGGGTGTAGTTTCAGTTTTTATTTCAATAAAATGCATGGTTGAGGGACAATAACAGATACGCATGACTGACAGACAGAATGAGGGTAAGTGATGAAAGGTAAGATAAGCTATCTAATATCAAGGCACCGATATATAGTTCTTAGCATCTCACAGGAATGAGCTATCCCTAGTTGGAGCTGATTTTATAACCTAAGTCTGCATCCCCTGCTTATCCTTTTGTTTGACCCTGCCTTCGTCATTTTGTTTTTTTGATTGGTTCTCCCTTTACTAAGTATCTTGGTCCTTATTCGTTTTTTAGTCATTGTGCATGTTTGTCTCTATTTCTCGAAGGATAAATATATATTGGATTGGGTTCAAATTAACTATCATCATATTTTCCCATTGATTAAGCTCACTATAGGTCCACCAAGTCTTTGTGCATACACAGGAAATGCCCGTGGATAAATGCAGTCACTCAGAACGGTCATATTTGGGCCAGGGTTTCCAAAATTAATAGGGGAAAGTTTCAATGGTAGAGATCTATCAAGCGAATCAGATCAAGGGTTGTCATCCATTCGGGGGTGTAGAATCATGCGGATTTTAACATCAAGAGTCATCAGAACTCTCGAACTACCAAAGACCCGAAGAGAATTTGGGTCGTTCATCTACCATGACACGCAGTGACAGATCATCTACTTCAGTGATTTTCACTTCGGGAGTTTTCCAAGCACAAACATTCGAAACTCTCAAAGAGCCAAAGACCCTAAGTTATAAAATGAATCTGGACCACTCATACGCGATGACACATGGAAGTAGATCATGTCACTTTGGGGGTATTCCTATGGGATATTTCCAAGCCTAAACATTTGAAACTCCCAAAGCCCAGGGTTCCAAAGTGAATATGGACTGCTCATCAACGACAACACGCGGCGGCGGATCACGTCACTTCGGGGATTTTCCTCCGGAAGATTTTCATGTTTCACATTTGAAAGTCCCAAATATCATACCTCTGAAGTAAATCTGGACCATCCATCGTTCAGGGGCACATGGAGGCAGATCATCCACTTCGATGATCTTCCCTCTGGGAGATTTTCATGCTTAAACATTTGAAACTCCCAAAGCCCAGAGTACTGAAGCACGTGGCAACCATCATTTGAGACATGTGGTTCTCTCATCATTCATGGAACATGCTACTCTCATTGATCATAACACATGGCGCACTCATCAGTTAGGACACGTGGCACTCATTTCGGGCCATTTTGGTTGTGTCATTTGCCCGTTTCCACTTGACACATGTCACCCCTCTTTTCACGAAAAGTTAGAAGATGTGACATCACATGACGCCAGGCCACAATGTCACTCCGAACTTTTCTCTCCGAGAGTTTCCCACTCTTAACATGCATAAACTCCCGAAGTCCCGTAACGTAGAATCCTGATGTAAGCATGGACCGTTGATCTCAAGTCAAGAAGAACTGTGAATCCTTGTAGCAGATAGTACTTCCTGGAACATAGATCATAAGAAGATCAATGACCATACCTCATTACGGGGACACAAACTACATGGACGTTAATTTTCTAGAGAGGTCTTGCAATTTGAACCACGATATTGTTGGAAGGGTACGTGGCAGCTTGTGGGGGATTGTGGGCCCAAAGGCGGTGTGCACCCAAACCACCCTCAATGAATTCTGTAATCATGTGCTCATCCCAATCACTACTCTCTCTCCTCTCACCACCCAACACTTGTCCTACACTCACCTCTATCATATTCACATCTCCTCTCACCTCTCAACATCTGTCTTGACATGTCATCTACCCACACGTCCACTCATCCCATCTTTCGATTGGGTGCTCGCCTCCACATCTCCCTTCATGACCGATGGTTCATAAAACTTTCTAGAAAAGCTATCTAGGATGTACACATGGCAGCTGACGGGGTCGATGAAAAATTCTCTTAGCTTCTGAAATCTCAGACACAGAGGGAAAGTTAAGTCTCAGTCACAGGTCGACGCAAATTAGTTCCATAACACTTTAGAGGGCTCTGCTCACATAGTCGGTTATCTCCAGTAGCCTCCAACAGCTTGTAGACATGCCATCGCTTGACAACAAAGCTCTTCTCTGTCACTCCGAGGCCCATTTTCGGTGATTGAGTTCCTTTAGCATGAATCAATTTTGTCTCAGAGATATTAGTAGTTTTATTCTGAGTAAGTCCAGCATTTTCCTAGATTAGATGCAAGAGTGGCCTTCTGTGTGAGATAAGAACCACTCTTGCTGATTAAATTCAACATCTTAGTGCAGTTAATAAATTTTTTAATGAACAGTACCTAAGGACATGAGCCTATGCAACTCTTTTAAATATTAATTTTTGGGATATTGTAAGGGTCATGTTTTTTAGGAAAGAATAGAAATACAACCATCTGGTTGGACCTGTTTATGCATGGATTAAATCTCTGTACCTGGTGAACATACTCTTTATGAGAGTGTTTCATTAAAATCTTCATGTGTTTTTATTCTTATCTTGAATACATTTTTTTATTTGTGCAACGTACATTTCATTTCTTTCATCTATTGTATGACTTATTTTTACTGATATGCAACCTGTCAGACAACTAATTCTTTGGTGAAAATTTGTTTTCTACAACCTGTGGGAGTTATTGTATTTTGATACATGTTTAATGTCTTGACATGATATTTTAAGTATTGAACTTCTTATAGCAGATTATTCATTGAGTAATTTGTTATTTCTCTCTGTTTTCTATTATTTCCCTGGTCTGTCATTAGTGTGCCATCAGCCAAGGAGGGCCCTGATCCATATCGTTCTACCAACCCAAACTTGTTTTTTTATTGATAGAATAACCCTCTGACAAACCAACAAAAATTTAAAGAAACAATCATTCTAAACTGATAGATGGCCTAGCTTTTCCCTTTAGGAGTCAAGTGTAGACCTTATGATCAACACGAGCCATCACATTGATCTAATACCAGGATTGAGGTTTCCAAACAAAGAAACATACATATTGACACCTCAATAGAATTAGGAGGTAAAGAAACAAGTCCAGGATTTGATGGATAAATTTTTAGTCAGAGAAATCTTGAGTCTATGCACAATACCAACTATCTTGAGTCCAAAAAAGGACGGAGGATGGAGAATGTGTGTTACACATTATTTTCGTCATCCCTATGATCGTTAATGATGTAAACCTATCTATTGCCTTTAGAGGGGTCACAGTGGCCTGAGTTCCTGAAGAGAGAAGGAAGAAGAACTTTTCCTG
>ML787339.1:409711-430336 GCA_009831015.1 Picea engelmannii | reverse complement strand
TAAATGGTATAAATAAACATCATTATACATTCATTTGATACAAGTCGAATTTCATAGGGAAGAAGAAGAAAAAGAAGGCCAGATTTCAAGGGAGGATGAAGTCTTTTGGTGATGTGTTCTAAGGTATGTTATTTTCAGGTCATCTTACCATTTTTGCTATAATTTTTTTTTTGGAACGATTCAGATGGTGAAATCACTATGGTATTGATAATACATATCAAGGTACCTTTGGTAAAAATTTCAGCTCTTGATTCACTATAATTATGGAGATACACTCTGCGGAATATAGGGTTTGTGACCAGTCCTGAAACTAGTCAATAAACAGGTGTTCTGGGTAAAACAGTCATAACTTTTTCATATAGACTCCAAATGCAGTGGGACCACTTCCATTGGAAATAGTACGGACTTTAGTTTCTTGTGTACGGGTTTTAGAATCATATGTTAAATATTGAGTGCGGGGCATGCTGTACAAGTTGGGTCTTCTGAACAGACCAGAATTGAATAAAGTTTTATTATCTCTCATATATTCTTGGGTGGAAGGAAGGGGAAGGGATAGAGAGTTCAAATATCTCTTGATATTGGAGGATTGTATATTCCTCTTGGAGGTTTATCCCTCCCTTTACATTTGGAAGCTGTAGCTACCTTTGGAAGTCCTTACTTCCCTTGAACAAAAAACTATTGATTATTTCTCATATATTGTGCATGGTGTATTGTGGTGTATTGGTGTAACTCTTATACTATTGTTCATTGCTAATTGGATATAATTGAATGGTTTAAGTATAAGTTGAAAAAGTTTTTTAAATTGTACTTGATACTGATTCACCCCCCTCTCAGTATCAACACCTTCCTGGAACAAAGCAACAAGAAACTAGATATATTTGCAAGTATACTTGCTAGTTAGCACTTCATAAAATCATGGACTTTCTTGATAAAATAAATTTGTTTAATATGGTGAAGTAAACAAAAAATTTATAACAATATTTATAGAGAAATACTTCAAGTTAAATTCCTTGAAAATAGCTTCAAAATGACTAAGAATCATTAACCATTGAAATCATAATACTAGCTTTTGATAGAAGCAAACAAGACAAGGTATAAATCAACCTTTTCAATTTCTTTTATGAGATTTTAATGCTTCATATAATGGTTGTATATTAATTTAGTAACAACAACAATATTGTTAGTAGGTTAGGCTATTCTAGAGTTAGAAATTGTTAGTAGGTTGCTCAAAGAGTAGGTTTTGAAGGTTGTGTTGATCAATTACTCAAGAGAGGACTTAGACTAGTTCTTTTAGGGAAAATGGAGTCAATAATGCAGCAACAAATGTTGAAGAAAAATGATACTAGAGAATCAAAGATAAGAGAGAATGATAGATTGGAGTGTTGGTAACCCAAGGCTCCAATTATCAAACCCTTGGAGAAACTAGCTACCAAGGTGCAGATAACCCTAGGCCTTAGTAGATTTCCTCCCTCTTTAACTCAATGATGAAGTAAAATTGGCTAATATGAAGAAATGAATACTAAGGTGTTGAAATGGAAAGGACTTAGATCATGCTTCAAGAAGAATGGCCTTTTGAAAATATCTAGTAGGTGAAAGATTTTGAATATAGGACACTAACATGTGCTAGTCTTCCTAGGGTTTAATCAAGAAATTTCATAATCTTGAATGTAAATGCAAGATAAATTAAATTATACCAATTAAGAAGAATTGCAGAAAATTCACTTACATACATAAAGAATAATCAAGAAAATCCCTAGTTGAACACATCCACCAAGAAGCTTGCCAAAATAAACCAAATTTATCCTCCTTCAACAAGTGCGTCTAAAATTTCAGCCAAGAAAACCTAGATAGGGTGCAAATTTCAGTCCTCACAAGTGTGAGTGAAAGATGATGAAATATTTGAAGGATTTTCCCCTTATTTATGCAATACTAATGACCAGAATTAGGTCTAAAAGGCTGACATGGCCAGTTACAAATAATATCCAATTTTTACATTAAATGTCATATTTAAACCCTAAAACAAGCTGCTAATGTGACGTCATTCCATTTTAGGGTGATGTTAGGCCCTTTTTGGGAAACGTTGACCTCCTGGAGTGAAATGTTAGGCCTCCTTGGGCCTCAGGAACCTGCCACCCATGCCACTTGGCACACAACTTCCTCTAAAATATCCCAAAATGTTGGGTGATGTCATGGGTGACCTAGGTGATGTCATGGTCCTTCCAAGGCCTACATCATGATGGAAAAGGAACAACCTCCCTTTTGATATTATGGTAGTTGTGGGAGGTATTTACCTCCACATGTAAACCTAACGAGAATAGAATATTTCGAGAAGCAAGAAGAAACCTTAATGTGTTGGCTAATAACCCTAGAAGACAAGTCGACTCAAGAGGATAATTTGTTTTAGGTTATTAGCCTCCAAGAGAAGAAGTCAGCTAGAAGAAATAATATATAATGAGTAAATAGGTATCCAGAATGAGAATTTAGCCCAGGCAGTTAGCCAGAATTAGTATAAATACAGGAGGCCATACTTCATTTTGGTAGGCATTCTCAAAATTGCAGAGTAGCACTTGTGTGCACTGCAGTTGCCCAGTTTCTGTGCAAGTTTCGAGGAGAGATGCCATTACAGCTACTGCAACTAGCAGATTTTGGTTTTGGCTTGGACTATCTTTTGGTTATGGTTTGGACTATCTGATAAGCTCTTGTTTGGTGCGCTATCCTTGGGGAAAGGTGTGCTACCCTTTGTTTGGCTATCTAGCCTAGGGTTTTCTTCCAGAATTATTCTCTTTCAAGGTTAAGGTGCTCAGAGGGTGGCTTTGGCCTATGGTTGGGTAACAATAGTGATATTGTCGATGGAAAAATGAGCACATCCATTATATTCTAACAGGTTATGGGTGTTGGGTATGTGTTGTATTCTTTTCATGTGTGTGTGTGGGTGCGTCAGATATGACAACTGCGTAATATATTGTCTATATTACGAAATACCTAAAAACATTGTATATATTGTATAGTGAATGGTGAAATTCGAGATGATGAATATAAGAAAGGTTTTCCTGGTTGAGGGTTTTTGGTATAACTCTCTTTGTACTATGTGAATGAGCCATTGATTAAATTATGTTTTTCTTAAGAATCTATATGCATTTCTTTACTTCACAGTTTTAAAACTTACATGTGGTATCAGAGCTCATTTTTGGCTTCAGAGGGATGCCTTTGTCGTCGAGGGTTTGGCTCGGTCTTGATAGATCAAGTTTATCTTGGGTCTGTGATAAACCTGGGTTTAGTGGGAGATTTTGCAGTGGAGATTCAAGTATAGAAAGAGGAATGGCGAGTTCATCTAGAATCGAGATAGAGAAGTTCAATGATAAAAACTTTGAGCTATGGAAGCTCAAGATGGAGGACCTTCTTGTAGACAAAGAACAATGAATCGTTGTGGATCCTGGTACACAGCCTACTGGTACACTGTCTACTAGAACACAGGCTACTAGTACACAACCTACTAGTACACAAACTACTAGTAAACCAACTACTGGTATGTCGAAGGAAGATTGGGAGAAATTGGACAGAAGAGCAAGGAGTACTATTCGACTCTACCTGGCAGATTTGGTTTTGTTGAATGTCTCAAGAGAATCTACAACCAAGGAACTATGGGATAAGTTGGGGAATTTGTATCAATCAATGTCCCTAGTAAACAAGTTATTTCTTTGAAAGAAGTTGTATCATCTTAGGATGGAAGATGGAGATTCTGTGATAGAACATCTAAATGCCTTTAATACTCTAGTAAGTCAACTTGGCTCTATTAATATTATGATTGCAGAAGAAGATAAGTGTATTACTTTGTTATGTTCTTTTCCAGACTCTTGGGATAATCTAGTTGTAGCAATTAGTAGTACCACTCAATCTACATTGAAGTATGAGTATGTAGTTTCATCCTTGTTATCTGAAGATACGAGGTGGAAAAGCATGGATAGTCATACCAAAAATGATTTATTTTTAAGAGGTGGTACCCAAGATAGGAACCCTGGTAAGCCTTTGGGGTGGAGATCTAAATCTACAGGTAGATCTAATTCTCCAGGAAAATCTTTGAGGAAATGTTGGAAGTGTGGTAAAACAGGGCATTATAAGAAAGATTTGGTTTTGTTAAATGTCTCAGGAGAATCTACAACCAAGGAACTATGGGATAAGTTGGGGAATTTGTATCAATCAATGTCCCTAGTAAACAAGTTGTTTCTTTGAAAGAAGTTGTATCATCTTAGGATGGAAGATGGAGATTCTGTGACAGAACATCTAAATGCCTTTAATACTCTAGTAAGTCAACTTGGCTCTATTAATATTATGATTGCAGAAGAAGATAAGTGTATTACTTTGTTGTGTTCTTTTCCAAACTCTTGGGATAATCTAGTTGTAGCAATTAGTAGTACCACTCAATCTACATTGAAGTATGAGTATGTAGTTTCATCCTTGTTATCTGAAGATACGAGGTGGAAAAGCATGGATAGTCATACCAAAAATGATTTATTTTTAAGAGGTCGTACCCAAGATAGGAACCCTGGTAAGCCTTTGGGGTGGAGATCTAAATCTACAGGTAGATCTAATTCTCCAGGAAAATATTTGAGGAAATGTTGGAAGTGTGGTAAAACAGGGCATTATAAGAAAGATTGCAAGTCTAAGAAGGTTGAAAAACCAAAGGGATTTGATTGTACCTCTTCCACAGAGGCGAAAACCTCCACTAAAGAAGGAGGTTATGTTTACCTGGAATCTACAAGTACACACGCAGACCGTGATGTATGGTTGATTGACTCAAGTGCATCATACCATATGAATCCTCATAGGGAGTGGTTCTCTGAATATGAAAAATACGATGGTGGTGATGTATTCCTAGGAGATGACTCGACAACAAAAATATTGGGACGTGGAAGGGTTAAGTTTCTGATAAAATATGGAAGTATTAGAACTCTCCCTGTGGTTCTACACATTCCAAAACTAGCCAAGAGCCTAATATTTGTAAGCAAGATGGATGATGCAAGAGTGGATACGATATTTGGAAAGAACACTTGCAAGATGGTACGAGGAGCAATGGTGTTGATGAGGGGAGTTTGGTGTGGAACTCTATACAAGTTGTTGGGAAGCACTTATACTAATGGGTGTAATAGTTTTTTTGTCCTTGAGAAGACAAATAAAGAAGACAAGACCAATATCGTCCCTGAAAAGAAGACCATGTTGTGGCATCAAAGACTGGGGCATATTGGAGAAAAGGGCCTTCAAACATTACATGGTAAAGGCATGGTTGAAGGTATGTCTAATTTCACTCTGGATTTTGATTTCTGTGAACATTGCATATATGGTAAACAAAATCGAGTAAGATTCCCATATGGTGCTACAAGAGAAAAGGGGATCTTAGAGTTGATACAAAGTGATGTGTTTGGACCTATTCCTATTCCATCCCTAGGTAAATCTCTGTATTATATTTCATTCATAGATGATTTTTCAAGGAAAACATGGATTTATTTTCTTAGAACGAAATCTAAGGTATTTGATAAATTTAAAGAGTTTAAGGCTCTGGTAGAAAATCAGACAGAGAAGAAAATAAAGGTATTGAGAATAGATAATGGTGGAAAATTCTACGGAAATGAATTCAAAGAATTCTATAAGAAGTGTGGTATAGCAAAGAAGAAGACTACTCCATACACTCCTCAACAGAATGGAGTTGCGGAAAGGATGAACATGACACTGATGGAAAAAACAAGGAGCATGCTCAGCGATGTCGGGTTAGGACAAGAATTTTGGGCAGAGGCAGCAAGGAAGATTTTAGGGGCTAAATTTCACTCATGGGCTAATTTTCCATGGTTTTTCCAAAAAAGAGATTCTCTATTTTAAAAATTATTCGCCCAAATTCTATAGGATACAATTATTTTACCTTAAAAATCGCCAAAATTTTATAAAAACTATATAAAATCCTTAGAAATTTTAATATTTTTACAAAACTATCGCCAAACATTTATAGTTGGCATACAAAGGATTAGTAATATTCGCCAAGGTTTCTACATTTTAAAATAAATTTACATCCTTAAAATCATCCCTGAGAGGCAGTGGGTACAACATTTTACCTGGTCAATCGATCACCTTCATTAGCGTTGGATGATAAAACTCCACACGAGGTATGGTATGGAAATAAACCCTCTCTTCAACATCTTAGAGTGTTTGGTTGTGATGCTTATGTACATGTTCCAAAGGAAAATAGAAGTAAGAAGGATAAAAAGGTTGAAAAGTGTATATTTATTGGTTATAAAGATGGTGTGAAAGGTTATAATCTTTGGAACCTATAAGCCAAGAAAACTATTTACAGTCGGGATGTTGTTTCCAGAGAGGTAAAAGATGTGTCTAAACAGGAATTCCTACCAACGCAAGATGAACCTGAGAAAATAGAGCTTGATTTGGATGATGCAAAATCTGAATCATCTGAAGAAGAGGAAGCAGAAGTAGAAAAAGAACCTCATACCCCAGTATTGAGGAGATCAGTGAGAGATAGAAGGAAACCAGAAAGGTATAGTCCACCTGATTTTCGTTCCAATTTTACTTTATCTATTATTGATGATGATCCTAGAACTGTCAGGGAAGCAATGAATTTAGAGGATAGTAAACTCTGGAAGAAGGACATGGTTGAAGAAATGGATGCCTTGGATAAGAATGAGGCATGGTATATAGTTGAGCTTCCAGCTGGAAGAAAATCTATTGGTAGCAAATGGTTGTTTAAGAAGAAGTTTAATGCACAAGGTAAAGTGGAGAAATACAAAGCTCGGTTAGTAGCGAAAGGTTATTCCCAAGTTGAGGGAATTGACTTTGGTGAAATTTTTTCTCCTGTTGCTAAGTTAACTTCTATTAGATTTGTTTTATCTATTGTTGCTTCTTTTGATCTTGAAGTGGAACAGATGGATGTGAAGACAACATTCCTACATGGGGATCTAGAAGAAGAAATATACATGAAGAAACCAGAAGTCTTTGTAGTGAAGGGAAAGAAAGCGCTGGTCTGTAAGCTAAAGAAGTCACTATATGGTCTGAAGCAATCACCCAGGATGTGGTACCAAAAGTTTGACACATACATCCTTGGATTGGGATTTGTAAGAAGCAGTGCTGATCATTATGTATATTCCAAGAAGGTTGGTAATCACTTCATTTATGTAGTGTTGTATGTTGATGACATGTTGTTTGTAGGAAATAACATGGACGTTATCAAGGAGGTGAAATCGCAACTATCCTCCAAACTTGACATGAAGGATATCGGTGTTGCTAACTTCATTCTGGGAATGGAGATTAAAAGAGATCATGCAAACATGAAAATCTGGTTGAATCAGAGAAAGTATGTTGAGACAATATTGCAGAGGTTTAATATGAATGGAAGTAAACCGATCAAGTATCCCATTCCTATAGGTGTAAATTTATCTGCAAATCAGTGTCCCAAGACACATGAAGAAGAAGAGGACATGTCCCATGTTTTGTATGCTAGTGCAGTTGGCAGTTTGATGAATGCAATGGTATGTACTAGACCGGACATTGCACATGCAGTGGGAGTTTTGAGTAGTTATATGTCAAAACCAGGGAAAGAGCATTGGACAATAGTAAAAAGGGTCTTCAGGTATCTTTGTGGCACTACCAGTGATGGATTGTGCTACCAAGGAAGACTAGGATTGGATAGAGTGTTGGACATACATGACTTTGTTGATGCAGAATGGGATGGAGATATGGATTGCAGAAGATCTACAAGTGGGTATGTGTTTAACCTATTTGGAGGAGAAATCAGTTGGATGAGCAAAAGACAGGCTGTAGTGGCACTCTCAACTACAAAAGCTAAATACATGGAAGCCACTCATGCAAGCAAGGAAGAAATATGGTTACAAAGATTATGTTCAGGTATTGGGTTGGTACAACAAGTAGTGAGATTAGATTGTGATAGTCAGAGTGCAATCTTCCTGGCAAAGAACCTAGCTTACCATTCGAAGACAAATCATATTGATGTACAATATCACTTTGTGAGAGACATGGTTGAGGAAAATAAGGTGTTGCTAGAAAAGGTTGACACTTTCAATAATGTTGCAGATTCATTGAAAAAGTCTGCGAGAAAAGAAAATTTATGTTGGTGTAGAGTAAAAATGGGCATTGTTTCCCTAGATTGTTGACTATATAATCCCATGGACCCCTGGATGTAAAGAAAACAACAAGTGGGAGAATGTTGGGTATGTGTTATATTCTTTGCATGTGTGTGTGTGTGGGCGCGTCAGATATGACAACTGCGTCTAACAATCCCTCATACTAGTGCTCTGTGTGTGCCATGTGCGCTGGGCTCTTTCCTAGGGGGTCCTAGGGGGGGTAGGTATGCCACCCCTGGTTACGTGCAGTGTTCGGGGAAGTGCCTCAAATTTTTTTTTTGGGCAGTTTTTGTTATTTTTAGCAGTTTACTAAAAATAATCTTGATTTTAGGGATTAGGCTTTTGGTATCTATGGAATACCTAAAAAAATTGTATATATTATATAGTGAATGGTGAAATTTGAGATGATGAATATAAGAAAGGTTTTCCCAGTTGAGGGTTTCCGGTATAAATATTTGTGTACTATGTGAATGAGCCATTGATTAAATTTTGTTTATCTTAAGAATCTATTATCATTTCATTACTTCATAGGTTTAAAACTTACAATGGGGCCACAACTCCTTCATTCATTTTAACCACTGGAAGGAATCATATACATAAGGATATTAAGCTCATTGAAGAACTGTTGCTAGGGTTTCTAGCAGGAGTAGTCACCAAAGCACTGCCACTAGGGTTACTAGCACGTGCAATTGCATAAACCGTAATCTTCTCATTAAGGCACCTTAAGTTAATGGATTTACCTAATTTCTGGTTAGACCAATGCGCCCTAGCCTAGCACATCTCCTGGTACTCTCAGGAAGCGAAGATGTCAAGTTTGAGTTTTTGGTCAAATCTAGGGTTGACCAAGTCAAAGCAGCCATGACTTACTCTATGAAGTCAGAAAACAAGTTAGATGGAGCTTCAAACTTCAGGGCGTGGAATACAAGTATTGACCTCATCCTTGCCAACAATAAAGTGTTGGATATCATGAAAGGAAAGATCGTGAAACCATAGTTTAAAGAAGGAAAACAGAAAGAACCGCAAAACGTTGCAGTTATGGAAAAGTTCAAAGATGGTGACATCAATGCCATGAGTATCATATTGGACTCTATAAAAGACCACTTGATACCCTACATCTCCCATCTTTACTCATCGAAGAAGATGTATGATTCCCTAACAAACCTCTTCTCAGTTAGAAACATTGGACAAGTAACGAGTCTGAAGAATGATCTCCGTGACATGAAGATTAATGATGATGACAACATAACATCATACTTTGTAAGAATCTCCTAGTTAAGAGATCAAATACAAGCTATTGAAGAGATCATTTCAGAGAAGGATTTGGTAAACATAGTACTCAATGGTCTTCCCAAGACATGGGATGCATTTTACGCAAGCATGAACACAAGGAAGGAGTATTCTACATTTGAAGAACTTTGGAATTGATGTACTCAATAAGAATCAAGGATCACTGCAAAAGAGAAACCCCAAAATAAGTACGATGATCAAGACTTTACAACAAGATTCAATAATTTCAGGAACAAAAGGATGTTTGGTTCAAGGAAGAAGCCAAATCAAGAGAAAGACATGTCAGAAATACAATTCTTCAATTGTTGAAAGTATGGTCACTACAAGAATCATTGTCCCGAGCTAAAGAAAGGGAAGGGGACACATGAAGCATCATTTGTCAAAGAAAAGGAACCTACAAAGAAGACCAAGCAGGATAAAATAGACTTCTTCTTCTAAGACAAGGTAACAATACTCTTCTTAGTTCTTGTACATATCTTGTATATCTATCTCTTAGAAGATAATATGTTCCAAGAAGAACTATACCTATGGAAGAACAAACAATATAAGGATTGCTATCATTATACAAGTTAGATAATACAAATGAAAGGATGAAATACATCAAACAAATCATGTGGAAGTTATTACAAGTTAAGCCGAAATCAAAATCAATCTTGAAGAAACTTAGAAGAAGCAAAGACACAAAGAAGTCATCAATCAAGAGGAAATTGGAGAAAGACTTATCAAACTTTGTAGAAGACAATAAGGATGCAGACAGAAGCATGGACTTTTTTAGATTGAGAAGGCCAATTATATATTTCCAAAAGAAAAACATGCACTCATACATGAAGCAAGGATTAGGAGGGAGATAATCCTATAATCCATTGAAGATGATGAAGTATATATCCATGGTCGCAATCATGAAAGGTAGTACATGTTCAGTTTGACCTTAGAAGAAGTCTTCTTCGAAGAGAAGCCTTAAAGTATCCCTGGTTGTCCATCCATGTTCATGATCCTATGATGAAAGGAATAAGTGAAATCTTTAGGGCATGGAATCTATAAGAAACTCCATGGACCCAAGAGCTAAATAAAAACATCAGGAAGAACATGAATATTCCAAGAAAGAAAGAGAAGCTAGAAAAACCAGTCATTGTATCGAGAATCACAAGATTACTAGCCTGATATGAACTCACTAAAATCAATCAATAAAAGGAACTAAAAGTTGTGATGAAGAATAGTGTATATGAATGTAATAATTGCAAGATCCAAAACTGGAGTTTCTCGCAGATGGAGGGAGAAGACTATGATGATTACTTGTTCCAGTAAACTAGACATACCTCTACATGAGTCATTATATCATCCGACATATCCATGGGTTAGAGTTCTACATCAGATGAATGCAAATATTGTTCTCCAGAGCAATTGAACAAAGAGAGTATGAAGAGAAACCTCAAGTATTTGAGGCATACCAGAAATACACCCTTGTATGCAGATGGAAGAAGACAACTTGGTGGAGAACCTCCAATGCACAACAGAAGCATGTTGAAGATTTGATATAACATATATATTGTATCGGAATGATTACTCAGAAGATCAGGATGATGGATTTCCAATCCATGACAAAGATATCATGATGACCGAAGAAGTGCCACATGGATATGTTCCCTTTTGACCCTTGCCACGATGTTGTGAGCTAGCAGGCACCAAAGAGGAATCCAACATTGGTATACTTTATTGATCAGAGCTACATGAAGCCTTCAGATAAAACCAGTGTTCCAGACCGAAGTATATTTGAAATCAAGCATTACATTATCCGTGATGAAGTCTAGAAATGAGAAAGTGGTTCTCTAATACATATCTCCATAGATGAGCAGATAAGCAGACATTTTGGTAAAGCTTCTGTCCAAGATGAAAGAGTTTACGTACTCAATTTGGAGCTCGTGGAGATGACTTCCTTATTGAAAAAGGAAGAGATGACTCCCAGGTTTTGAGGGAGAACTGATGTGTTATTGATTGATGTACAATCACTTTTCAGTTGAAAATGGTCCAGGATGAGCAGTTCCTTTCCAGTTCGGAAAGTAGTTTGAGATTTCTAACGGACAAGCATTTTCCATTTTGGAAAATGGTCCAGATTGAATGGTCATTTTTTTAATGAAAATGGTTCGATGGATTGTTGATGTACCATATACAACTATTTCCCATTGTGGTTAACATGGGGAATGGTCTAGGGCAGTCTCTCTTCTTGAGGGTTACTCAAGAAGACTCACCCACCTCGTCGGACAACGATTTCCCATTGTGGATAGCATGGGGAATGGTCTGTTTTGGAGGTTGGTGCAGGACAGTCATTTCCTTAGCAAATGGTCCAGACAATCATTCCTTAGGATAGATTCATTATCTCCAGGTTGCACTTTTTTTAGTGCTGGAGGAATGGCCTAGGGTGGGGAATGGTCTAGGTTTAGAAATCAGGGACAAACATTCCTTAGAGAAGACTCATTCTCTCCAGGTTACACTTTGTCTAGTGTCGGAGGAATGGCCCAAGGTGGGGAATGGTCTAGGCTCAGAAATCATGACAATTATTCTTCCTTTCTTTAGAAGAATAGTCCAAATAGATCGTCATTGATGTTTGACCTTCTGAGAGAAGATGCTCTTCCAAGATCTCACAGATGTGAGTGGAATAATGGCCCAGATGATTTAGTTTATATTATAACATTGTTTCTGTGCAAGTTGATATCAGATGACTATTATGAATACTGTATGTCTCTAGATATTAGATGTATACTACTGTGGTGGATCTGTTCCACTGTTTATGACTATGCATCACTGATCAAGTACCTATGTGCTACTTGGTGTGGTAGTGTACCACTGGATTGTAGTTGTGTACTACTATGGATAGACACAGTTATGTTCAATTGAATGATATTGTTCTGATTGCCTTTAAGACTATCAATAGTGTTGGAAATGATTATCATCTGTATGGATGATCAATGGACAGAGATTTCCCAGACGAAAAATGGTCCAGGACATTTATTCTTCTAGGACATATGTCTGGATTAGAAGAATGGTTCTTGTGTCACTCTATGGAGTGAGTGACTTATCCAGCATAATGTCTGATTACTCAGATGGAGTATGTTTTTGAGAGATGATGCAGTTGATGACATTAATATTCTATACAACTATGTTGATGCTATCGGGTAAATGGTATGTTTGTGCTCAACACCATTACCTTCAATACCTCCCTAGCTAGTAGGGAGTGTTGATATTACAGTAGCTGTGGGAGGTATTTACCTCCACATGTAAACCTAACGAGAATATAATATTCCAGGAAGCAAGAAGAAACCCTAATGAGTTGGCTAATAACCCTAGAAGACAAGTCATCTCAAGAGGATAATTTGTATTAGGTTATTAGCCTCCAAGAGAAGACGTCAAATAGAAGAAATAATATATAATGAGTAAATAGGTATCCATAATGATAATTCGGCCTAGACAATTAGCCATAATTAGTATAAATACAGGAGGCTACTCTTCATTCTAGCAGGCATTCTCAGAATTGCAGAGCAACACTTGTGCACACTGCAGTTGCCCAGTTTGTGCACAAGTTTCGAGGAGAGTTGTCGTTGCAGCTGCTGCAGCTAGTGGTTTTGGATTGGACTATCTCTTGGTTATGTTTTGGACTATCTGATCAACTCTTGTTTGGTGTGCTATCCTTGGGGAAAGGTGCACTACCCTTTCTTTGGCTATCTAGCCTAGGGTTTTCTTCCAGAATGATTCTCTTTCAAGGTTAAGGTGCTCGGAGGTTGGCTTCGGCCTATGGTTGGGTGACAATAGTGATATTGTCGATGGTAAAATGAGCAAATCCATTATATTATAACACTCCCTGGGTCCAGGCTTTCCAATATGTCCCTAGTGAAACGTTCTCCTCTCTCTCTAGTGCAATCCTTTGATCTGTATCTTCCCTTGGCCAGGGTCTCATCATCCATCTGGTGGGATTTTATACCCATGGAGGTCTAAACTAATCATATCCCCATGTCTATTTGTCCATCGGGTGTGGCCCTGCAACATCAATAGATATTCCCTCGATGGGCTCATAAGTCACTAGGATCATAGAAATGTCAATCACATCTAATCATCAAGTTATTAAACATGTGCATAAAACCCCATTTACCTGGACAAGTGCTCAAAGACATTATGCTAATATGCAAGCCAAGTTTGGAGGGGACACTAGGACTTCCTATTGGGATAATGCTCATTGGATGTGGGATGTTCCTGGGAGAATTCAAATCCAGGCCATGTGAGTGGATGAGGTGGTAAGGGATGTCTGGGCAAGGGGTGCAGTGATAGCAGGTAAATGTATAGCTTATATGTGGGTGCCTCTAAAGAGGGTGAGTTGCACCTTGTCATGGATACAAATGTTTCCAAGCCCATTCATGCCTTTTATCTTTTATTTTTATTTATTTTTCTTTCAAGAGGCTAGTTAGAGGACATTGCCTTGGCATGGTGACCAGTGGTGGAAATGATACCCACAATCATTTCAAAAAAATGAGAAGGTTGGATCGTGATGAGACCCCTTTTCTCTTGGTTATTCCACCAAGAGCCACTACCCTGGCATGGTGAACAGCTGTTGGTAGTGTCATACCGCTACATGCCCATGGACCTAATAGGCTAGCTCATGATGATACCCCATATCCTCCAACTAGGTCTTGATTTATTATTTTTATGGGTCCCTCTGTTTCTTGCTAAGAATATTTTTATTGCTTTCTCGAGGATCCCTGGGCGAAGCATCTCAAGGTTTCATTCTTTTGGATTTTTTCTTTTTACAACTTCTTTTACCCTCTGGGATTTTATCCCCTTCTTCAAAAAAGGCAAGGTACAACCCTTAGATATTTGGCTAACCCAATTCTTGGACCAGTGTAATGGGACGGATGAGCGATAAAATGATGAAAAGTGGTAAGTATGGTGGGAGGGAATGATGACCTCCCATGAATCCCCCCAGTGGAAACTCAAACCCTATGGGAACCATCTTACTAGGGAATCCTGTCATTCCCCCCAGGTATGGTCAAGTGGAAAGGCATAAGGTCCAAGTACACGTTAGAATAAAAAATAATTAAATGCACATATTCAAAAGTTTTGAGGATTAGAGTGACACATACCATCATACCCAGACTCATTACCTCATGGAGAAAGACCCATATCTACTGCAATATCAAGACGATGTGATGGATGTTTCTGCTCTTGAAAAAGTGGAGGTGCTGAAGGAAGAAAAGGATGGGCCCTCCAGGTCCATGCTCAAGTCGATCTAGCTCTCAATACTCCACCACTACATTGGACTCAAATTATGATGAAATATTACAACGGTTTAAAATTTTGTCATATTTTTTTTTCTTTTTTTGGACTAAATATACTTTATTTTTTCGGTGTCCAAATGTTGGTCGCTCTAGCAATAAACCTTCCAAGTTGGTCGTTTTAACGACGAAAGTTGGTTGGTAGAGCGACCAACCCCCAGTTAGTCGCTATAGCGACCAACAATGGCACGTGTGAGAATCAACAGTCATTTACGACAAATCAATCCTATATATATCTTAGTTACGAAAAATTTGCTATAGTTGCGACAACCATTTTCTACAGTTGTGAAAATCATTCGGGTGTTCTGATGCAATGGTGTTCTGGTTTTTTTATGAAATCTTGATTTCAATTCTCTTTCAAGAAGAGAAACATTGAATTGATTAGACTCTACATAACTAATATTTTGAAGGTTAGTACTTAAAATTTTTCTATGTGATTTAGTAATTTGGTGCTATTGAACTATTTTATGGTTTATTTTCACTCCTTAAATCAAATTTTATGGTTTATTTTAACTCATAAAGATTTTATGGTTTATCCACTTTTGATAGAGTAAAATGATTACTGATTCAGCTACAATCACTCTAATTAGATTCAATCACTCTAATTTTGTTCTTACATTTCATGGAACTTATTGAATATCTAAGTATCCTTGCCTTAGTAAATTTACATTTAGGGTTTCCTCCTTTAGTTGGAAAAGAACCAACTAGAAGTGAAGAACAGTGGATTTTTTGTTGATATTGGGCATTAGTACTCTTGTGTATCCCTAAATATACCCTACTTTTTATTAGGGAATTAATATTATATAGTGTTATTTTGGTTGATAATAGATCCACCTCATCTTATTAATGTTTCGTGCTTTTATAATTCATGTTGTCCCTTATTTTTTCTGAACATGCTGTGTAATTTTCATTACAAATATCTAAATATATACCAAATTATTTGAATAGATTTGTATATTGTACTTATAATGTTTCAATGGATTTGTTGTAATAGATAATTACAATGTCAACTCAAGATGAGAAAAGAGAGCTTGTTATGTTAAAGCGGCACATGTTGATTCATGGTGATGGGAAATGTTATTGCCCTTGTTGTGAATGTAGGGTTTTTAATGGAAGAAGACTACCTTTAAAAATAGTTGAAAAAAATTGTAGAGAGAATGGGCACATTGAAGGGGGCAATGAATATCATCCCATGGTAAGTAATTAGTTATTATAGATCTTTAAGGGTATTATACATTAATTGTTTTTTTTAATTTATCTTTCAAAATAATATTTTTGATATACTCTAACTGTATTTTATTGCTTCCATTGTTTTTATTAAATAAAAATCATCCTAAGAATGTGATGTCACCTAGTAGGAGACGTTTTCATAGAGATAATACTGAAGAACAAGATGAACTTAATCGTGTGGATAATGGTGATCACATTATTCCTATGGAAAATGATGATATTAATAATGCAGTTGATGATGATGGGACAAATAGATTGATCCAAGACATTCATAATGCTCCAATGGATGATGATGTCAACATGGAGGAGGACAACTTCCAGGATGATAATGATGACAGTGATGAGGACAATGATGATGAATATATTTTTGATAAACCTATCCTTCAAAATGCCACTGAATCCCTATATGAAGGCACAAAAAAGTGTTCTCTCTGCTGTAATGGTTTTGGTAAACTTGAAGGTATCAAATGGTTTTTCAAACACATGTATGACACAGATCCTAAGGTAAGTAACATAATTTTACAATTTTATGCAATTTTCAACTTTTATTTTATTTTATTTTCAGTGTCAATTGATGTCTAAATTAAGGATGCAATATTTATAATGATTAATATACTTTTCATTATTGATATTTTTTTTTGTATATTGTTGTTGTAGGTTGATAGGTGAATATTTCTTACCATCACCAAATAAGTTACCTCTCACATACCGAGAATTATCTGCCATTCTAAAAGAAATTGGAATGGAATATCAGGTTATTGATGCATGCCCCAATGATCACATA
Organism: Picea engelmannii; assembly: GCA_009831015.1. Classification (NCBI taxonomy): domain Eukaryota; kingdom Viridiplantae; phylum Streptophyta; class Pinopsida; order Pinales; family Pinaceae; genus Picea; species Picea engelmannii. Next base: position 413,579 of record ML787339.1, on the reverse strand, counting down.
ATATATTATGGACAATATACATCTGAATCGAATTGCCCACAATGTCAAATCAGTAGATATCGAACTGAACAATTAACAAAAAAGGTGCCTCACAAGTTTCTTCATTATATTCCCATAATTCCACGCCTGCAACGACTATTTATATGTCGGAACATAGAACAATTTATGGATTACCATGCACATAATAGAAGTGAAGATGATGTTCTTTGAATGACTGCAGATAGTTCTTTATATAAAAATATCGAAGAAATATGGCCAATTTTTAAAGAAGAACCTCGTAATGTTAGGATTTCATTGGCAGCTGATGGTGTAAATCCATTTGGTGAGCTCAGGTCTATCTACTCGGTGTGGCCTATTTTTGTTATAAACAATAACCTTCCTCCTTGGATTTCAATAAAGAAAGAGCACACAATGTTGGCAATGATTTTTCCAGGTATATTTTTATAACGATATTGTTTTTTTAATGTTTAACATTTCATTTGTCTTATTCATTGCACAATTTCATATATGTATACAAGGTGTAATAATTATGTGTATTTTTTAACCATTTAGGTAAGTAGCAAGTGAAATATATGAATGTATATATTGAGCCTCTTGTCGATGAGCTATTAAAGTTATGGGACGACATCACTATGTACAACATCTCTAGACCAATAGGTCAAAGAGGATTTCAATTCCATGGGATTCTTACATGGACAATTCATGATGCACCGGGACTAACACATTTTTGTGGTATGTAACACATTATTGCACTTAATAAGTTAGATGTTGATGATATTATAATGTTTGTTTTTTAAATAATTGCTTGTTATATAACTAATGTTGCCATTGATGCGTATCTTCTAGGTTTGCAAACAAAGGGTAAATTTGCATATCTAGTTTGTGGTCCTAGGATGAGATCTTGTTGTTCAAGAAGTTTAGGAAAGGAGGTGTTTGATGAATATAGGCACATTCTCCCTAAGAACCATAGGTATCAAAATACTGATAAACATATTTTCAATGGTAAAGAGGAGAGTGAGATAAAACCACGAAGAATGACACCGCACCTATGGAAGTTGGAATATAATAGATCAAATCGCCAATGTAAATCAATCTTCATCATCGTATGCAATATATTACATTTTTTAATTGTGTTGAATTCTCATGTCTACTGTGTATAATCTAACACTTGTTGTGTTAATTTCATTTATGTAACATATACTTGGTTTTCAAGGCATTGATCTGCTTCCATGAGGAATGAAAAGTTTCCCCAAACAATTCAGTAGGTTTCCCTACTATGAGCAAGTAGAAATAACTCATTTGTTCGATACAATGCATGTTAGGAAGAATGTAACATAAATGTTGTGGATAATCTTAGATGGAAGGTGTGACAAAGAAAAAATTTCAAAAATTTGTAGTGACATTCAAGAAGCCAATCATGCAATGCTAAATATTATTGATTTAAATAGGACTAATGGAGTCAATTGAAATAGCCTCCCATGGTTATTTAAAGAAGATAAAAGAAATGTTGTAAAAGAGATCATTCGAAAAATTAGTTTTCCAATAGGATTTGCTTCAAACATCAAGAATATATTAACAAAGAAAGGCGAATTTGGTGGGTTAAAAACTCACGACTGGCATACCTTCATCAAGATAATTTCTTTCATATATTTGTTATGTATTGGTAAGAATCAATGTAATAATTTTAAATTTTGTAAATATATTGTTAATATGAAATCAGAAATTTATTAATGTTCCATTGTTTTGTTATAGTATGTGCTACCTCTATCTTTGCCCGACAGATTTGAAAACAATGTAAAACAAGTTATATATGACATTGGAAAATACATGAGGTAAATAACGACAGATGAATTACATATTATTATTTATATGTAATAAAAGTGGTGTACAAGTTTTTGATGACATGTGTTTTACTTGTAATATTCATGTATACAATATTGTCTTTGTTGAAACATATTTTGTTCTCATAACATCTGTAGGTGGTTGTCATCTAAAGAAATCCATAAGGAAGATGTAAAATATTGGAAGAGAAAAATTCCTCATTTAATGTGTGCAATTCAAAAGTATCTACCTCTATCATTTTTCAATGCACAAGAACACTACCTCATACACCAAGTCGAGGAGATTGAATTGTGTGGACCTGTACACACAAGGTCAATGTGGATGTTGGAGAGATACTTGAAGTCATTGAAGGCTTTAGTTAGACAAAGAGCACGTCCCGAGGGTTCTATGGTGGAGGGGTATATGGTATATCAAACGTTAGTGTATATTAGCGATTGTCTACCTGATTTAGGGAGGAAAATTAATATGCATTGCATTTGGGGTGTCAATAACGTCAAAATACCTGAAGTGGAGGTCTTGGTCGGGAATGGTAAAATGAGGAAAGTGAAAGGTATTATATTATTTGATTTTTATTTATATTGTATTTCTTCAATTTATATTATACCTCCATCAATTATTATTATTCATTATTCTTACTAATTTATATTTTTTTCATTGCAGCTGGTCAAGTGTGGGATGCACTACATTTATACATTTCTAACAATCTTGATTGGATGAAGCTATGGATAAAACAATGTGAACAACATCATGGTAGGTTATCATGGGAAGGGGTGGATACATTAATTAAAAGATCTCATCATAATGAAGATCACAATCTTACGCAGAGGGAGATTGATTTAGCATATGGCTTAAAAGATAAACATGTAAGCATATAAAATTTTACCCGCACTTTTTGTTATTATACAAAATGTTAATGTATTATTTTTTAACATTTATTATGTTTAAATACGTTTATGAATTATTAATTTATTTTGTACTTGTTGGGAATATTGCAGTTGAAGCACCACAAAGCTATGTGGTATAATGGTCGAAAATTTCATGTCAAAAGGGTGGATGACACGAAGAAAACCGTCAATTCAGGGATAAATGCAGTGTTTCAAGTCACTAATGTTTCTTCTAGAAGTGACAAACATCCAAGACTAAAAAAAAATAGATATTATAGACATTTGGATGATATAATCGAGTGTAACTTCAAATCCTTCAAGATAATTCTGTTTGAGGTCAAATGGTATCGTTTATGGATAAATGAACGTGATCCTGAAAGAACTGTCATTCAACATGACAATGGTTTTACCATGGTTAATACAAGGACATTTGAACCGGGTATAGAAATTTATGTTCTTCCAAGCCAATGTGAGCAGGTATTCTATTACGAGGTTCCCGGTAAACCAGGTTGGTTGTTTGTTGCTAGATATGATCTAAGAGGAAGGCCTGTAAAGTATAATGTACCGGAAGAAGATGATATTCAAGAACTAGAAGGTGATACAGAGGAACATGAGGAGGTAGACCGTGTATCTTCAGATGACGAAGTCGAGGAAGTTGATCAACCATATGATGTAGGTGATAATGTTCTCGATGACGCTATATCTGATGATGATATTATGGAAAATTATGACAGTACTGATGATGATGTTGATATGGCCAATCCATTCAACGATGATTTAAAATACCAGATGATGATACAGAATATGATGAGTTGGATGAAGAAGAACATCAATGATATTCCTACATGTGGTGAGTCATTTGTACTATATATCTCTTATGTTTTTTTTCTTTCATGTAATCTTAGTGTCATTTTTAATTATAGTTTTTAAATCTAGATAGATTGGGTATTGGGGAAATGAAAATGTTCATGATGAAGATGATATTGACAATGTTGAGTCTGATGAAGAAGAAGATGAATGATATATACAGGTATGTGTGTTATATGATGATCTTTATATGTTTTTATTTTGTATAATATAGTATTTTACATGTTCTTTATTATTTCATATTGGGTATGGGGAAATTGAGAGTGATGTGAGGG
>ML787339.1:397941-409661 GCA_009831015.1 Picea engelmannii | reverse complement strand
TGTGCCAGAGAAGACCCTTGAAATCACATAATGTCCTTTCACTTATGGTGTTCCTCAAACAATATCATTGATGATTATGTTAGATTACAAATGTTTCAATGCTCCCTCACTAGGTTTTTTCAAAATGGTATATTGATCAACCCATTGGTTCCCATCCTAACTTTGCATCCCTAGAAAAAACATTTTTAACCTTCTTTCAATTTCCCATTAGGTATGACAAGGGAGTCAAATTTATTCTTTCATGCTATAAAACTACCACCAACCATATCATAGATCAAATCCATGATTGATATAGATGACCTATCTTATGTAAAATTAATCCAGATGATTCCATTTCCTTGATTGGTTCTTGAAATCACTCATCCCCATTATCAATGAGGATGTTGCATCAACTATGTTCCAAATTGAGGAATAATCCATTTTCAAGGATTCACAATTAGACCTTACCTATTCCTAATCAGGTTATCTATACACTATACTCCTTGAAATGACTCATTTTTATTCAACCTTCCATGATTAGCCTAGGGCATCCAATGTCATGGATGGTCTTATAGGTTTAGTCATCTCTACTTCCAATCCTTATGGAAAAATGGATTTCTCTATTGGTACTAGTAGATCACGAACCATTATGGTGGAGATCATCCTATGTTTGGTCTACCTCCATATGGGAAACCTAAAATTCCCAACAACCCAATTCATCATTCACACTTATTTTCTCATGTTGAAACTATTAAATTTAACTCAAATCCTCCTACACAACTCACTCCTTCTTGTAGTGGAATTATATGTAGTATCACATCATTTTCCTCTATGGCCACTCCAAACCATAACCCTTATTACCCATTCCCTAGTCCCCCATCACCATAGTTCTAAATTCCTTAACCCCACATGAATCATTTTCAACAAGGTCCTCCCCCACAAAGGTAGGTTCATGCTCAATAAAATGCACCCAACCGTCCTGATGTGCAAAACCCTTCCATTCCAATTGCCAATTATGGGGGAAATCCTAATCCAACAAACCAAAATTATGTTTCTAATCATTCTCCCAAGTAAGGTAATAATCCTGAATCATCGAAAAAACAACCCTTGTTCATTGTATGGGGTATATGGACATTGCATTCATCATTGCCCGTTATTACCTATGGTAAGTTTTATGTTGGAAGAAGAAACTAAGCGTGATTTTTGCAATGCCTCCTAGGGTCCAATGAGTATTGAACCTACTCCACCTTAGGAAGATTGTTTGTTTCTACCTCATAGGAATTTTACGTTCAACCTAACTTTTTCTTGATACATTACTTGAGACTTCAATTACAACTTACCCTTGACTTGTAAATGCATGAGAACTAACTCAACATGCACATGACATGCATGCATGTCATGAATGTAACATGAAAATATGCAACTTTATGCAACTTTATGCAACTATGAAACATTGTGCAACTTTATGCGACTATGTGAAACTATGCAACTTATGCAACTTTATGCAACTATGCAATTTATGCAATTTTAGGCAACTTTATGCAAGTCCGCTTTTACAACTTGACACTTACAAAAATATACCCATCTATGAATATCTCCATTATTGTTAGAAATTATCCTACTACTCAATGAGTCACAAGAAACCCCATGTATCCATCCTCAAAATACAAAGCATAATGCATCATCCACCCACCAACTCAATCTTGTTAGTTAGGAACTATCCCTCCACCTTCTATGTCCTTGACCTTTAGACTTGGTCCATCACAATATTTAACGCCCCTTTCCCCTAAAGAGTCATCTTCAGGTATACTACCTCTCCTTGTACCAACAACACAATCATAATATAGATGTATTGTATTTTTATCTCCAAACACTACCCTTCAACATCAAAATAGTTTTCAATATTCCACATACCTATGATGTGTTCTAGAATCTAAGGTTAGTGTGAATCTATGGGATATAAATAAATATAGGAGTTTTCATCAACAAAACAAATTATGTGCCTCATCTACATCACTAGAAACTAACTACCATAAGACCTCATGCTCCTGACCTCGCCACTTATAAGCAATAAAACCTATAAACATCAAAATAACAAAACTTGTCAACATTGTTGAAGGTACTTCATAATTGTTGAATCTTTTTTCATGCATGTATGAACAATTACTTCTGTAATACCTATGTGGTTCATTAGGACCCCAGACATGTAGTTTTATAGGGCCAAAATCCATAAAAATTGAAAATTGAATAGAAAAAATTATAAATATGAGCAAAATTATAAATTATAAATATATAAATTATATATTATATATAATATATAATATAAAATATACAATTTATATATTATATATTATATAAATTATAAATATATAATATATATATTATATATTATATATAATATATAATATATATATTATATATAATATATAATATATATATAATATATTATATATTATATATAATATATATTTTATATATTTATAATTTATATATTATATAAAATATATAACCAAAAACTAGGTTTGCACGGACTCCATATCTTGACTGCCCTCAACCATTGTAACAGTTGATCGACTACCCTCGAGCTCCATAGGTTTGCGCAAGCTCCATATCCGTAGCTCTCATCTCTCGAATGCACCCTAGCTCTTGATTGCTCTAGCTCCCTAGCTCCCAATTGCACCCTTTCTCCCTAGCTCATTCCTCCTGACTACACCCTAGTATCCTGAATGCCATAGCTCTGACTCGACATAGGAGATAGAGGATATAGTGGCCCAACTCGACACCCTAGTATCCCAACTATCATAGTTCCCCTCTCAACAAATATCACTCGTGAGGAGATAAAGGAGATAAAGGAGGGCCACGATTCGACAGAGGAGATAAAGGAGGGCCCTGATTCGACATAGGAGCCATGCCGCCAAAATTGGTAAATGAATCTTCCAATCTCTATGATACATATTTTAGGGCTTCACAAAGAAAATAATTAAATTCCATGTAATTCGAGTACAAAATATAAAGAAATTTTTGTTAACATATTAGCCTCCATTTTGTTTATCTTAGTCTTTGCATGTGATGACTACATCTTATCCCCAAGACCCATATGTATTATGCAACACATATAAATGGCACTCATGTCCAAATATTATTCCAAAGACATTGAAGTGAGAGATCATGTGGTTTTCCTCATATCCCACTCAAGTTCTACAAAACCCTAACCATGATGTACACAATAACTATGCGATGTGTGGAACCGAGACATGTTCTCTTTTAAGGCCTTTGTTGTGGTTTAATCATGGCACCCATATCCCTCTAGTAGGACAAATATACCCTATGAAGGTCCTGTTTCATGGTTCAAGGATGATTTCAATGACACAACCTGAGAATATTCATTGTTTTTCCTTTTGGTGCTTGACTTGAGACTCTTCATTTAGGACATAAGGCCATTATTTTTCTCCCTTGACATTGGTTGACATTGGTTACATTTCCTTGAGACAACCCTTATGATAATAAATTAATGGTGCACCAAACTATTGTTTGAAATGTCTTTCTACTATCCTCACAGATAGGGATCATTGCTACTGGCTAATAATGATGAGTCATGTGAATTTCCCTCCAAATCTACACAATAAAACTATTGTAGTAACATGGTAAAAACCTTATATGCATGATTGAAATTAACTATGAGAAATACCCCATGCTTATGAATAATCATTGAAGATACAAACATTGTCCATGATCCATTGAATTCAGAGGTCATTTGGATACCAAGAAGGCTAATCATCTCCCTATGAATGCATTCAAGCAATCTGTTGTTTAAAATACACACTAAAACCTATTGTTTTGTAGCCTTTTCCATCATTTGTATAATCAATTTTGTTATTGTTATATTCTCTAATTCACTGTCTTCTGGCCCGCTATCACTTTTCTTGTCAAAATTGAGTCCAAACTACCTCCATAACTCCCTTGAACAATGAAATTGCATGCAAGGATTGGAAAATATTTCACAAAAGGTCAAATTAGTTTTTTGGCTTTATTCACGTGCCAATATTGGATAAAGCTGAGTCTAAGATTTTCTTGGAAAAATTAGTCTAAATTTTTTTCTCTCAATTGTATTCTTGATCTCTTTCTCTAGAATTCTGTCAAATTTTCCCTTAAGAAGTTGGTAATGTTTCTAATTTTCAAGTTTACCCTCATTAAGCAATTTTTATTGTTCCCTAATTAGAAAACCACATAAATAACTAAAGGCATAGTCTCTATCATCATCTATTCTACAAGCCCAACTAGCATAAAGGTTTGAACATAAAACATCATAGCATGTCCTTAAATTCATCAAGTTTAGTTCTATAAGTTGTCCATCCTTCTTCAGAAAATCCTTTCTATATTGACCCAAATTCAACTAAAGATCCTTGATGCATGAGCCAAATAGTCTTCAATGTTTTCAAGGGAGACATGATTAAGAGACATCAACTCTTTCTCAATTAGGTTACCTTGTGTTTCGTTGTTCTTATAAAACGTATTCTTTAACTTCTTCCGTAATTGATTTGGATAGTTAATCCTACTAATATGAAAGTAGATCTCCCTAGATATGTAGGTTGTCACGATTCCTATACACTTGTCCTTCTTCCCATTAATGATTAATTTCTTCTGTTCATATTTAGGGTCCAAAACCATAGAATTTGTGAGCTACTAAAGAGGTTTAGTGTTAACAAAGTTTCCATATCTTGTACTTTCATTCCATAGTTGTGGCCATTTAAAACCATTGGCTCTTTCTTAGAACTCATAATCACTCTCCAAACCTTAATTCAATATGCAAGTTTAAAATTTATTCAATCTACCTTAGATATGTGAGACGATATGGAAAGAACATATGTGATAGACCAATCCATAGGATCATCTACATGTATACCCAAAAGTGTAACTATCTCCCTTAAAATGTGGAAGGTTTATTTCAATTTGATCACCTTAGGCACACTGAAGATCTAGGTTTTAAGTCTTGACATAAGCACTAGTCAACCTAGTCAACACCACATCTAGTTGGTTGCACCAATTAGTTGACTACTTAGTGGACCTACTAGTCGACGTTGATTGTCACCAAAATGACATCGATTGATTCTAGAAACTCAAGAGTTGGGTAGTTCCTTTTGTTTTAACAAATTCCATTTCCAATATTGTTTTTATCTTCCTTTGACCTAAAGATAAAATTTTGAGGGATATACCCTACCACAGTCTTCCAATTTCTTTGCATCCATAGTTTTAAGTCCTTCTCTTTGATTTTTTATCACAAAAAATTCCATATTAGGGAATCTATGCATAAATACTCATTCTTTATGAAACACCATATTCCACTAGTTGAGATAATACAACTAGCCATGATCAAATATCAAATGCTTTCGAAAACATTAATTCAATTCAAATTTAAAAGGAAATTTGTGAGTCGGAATTATTTTCTATCTCATCCTTTACATATGGAATTGCATTAACTAGTTGAACTGAGTCATCCTTTTACCTTAACAAATAATGTTAGTATCATTTTGACATGTTTCCCATCATATGGAGGAAAAATCAAAATTTTCTTTATGGGTATCAGTTTGTAACAATTATGAACACATTGAAGAAAGAAAGAACAATATCAAGCATCTTTGTGCCATCTATTTGAAGCTATTGCTGCAAAGCCTTCTTCTCTTGGTTGTTTGATTTTGCGGTGCTATCTAATGGAATAATACAAAGTCAAACAATATATACACAAAACAACCCTCTTGCAACAATTTCTATTGGGTTTCAACTTTTGGTAATTCTAATCAATTTGGTGGATTTTAGGTTTTTGTAAAATATGGATGAATTTGGAGGTACCAAAACTTGAAATTATGGTCAAAATGGAACCATGAACAAAATCATTATTGTCACCAAAATTCATTGCATCAGAAACAAGGTTCTTCTACCAGTGGTTCCACCCCACATGTGTAGCATGAATTCAAGAAGGGTAAGGATTGTTTCCTTAGATCATGATGTAATATAAACCCATGAAACTTCTATAAGGTCTTTTTCTACCTTTTCTCTACTCAAATATAACAATCATTTTCTCTAGTCATCTATATTACAACTACCTTATTCAACATTTGGTGTATTGAGGGAACCCAATGCTTCTGCATATAAGAGAAATCCTTTTCACCATATAACCTACTAACTAGCACGATGAAATCCCTCACGGGTTCTCATAAATTAGAGGTGGGATACAAATTAGATGGGAAATTCAATATTATTTCTTTTGTCTTCTCAGATAATTTTGGCCCAACACCTACCCAAAATATTGAGTGAATAAATACTCTGTGTTTTCTCGAAGTTTTGTCTCCAACCCTAGATGCAAAAGTCTTACATGTCAAGTTATATTTTCAATGCTTATCTTTAGCTATATTATAATATGAATATCGTTTTCCTAACGTTTCCTTCTCCATCGATGGAGTGTAGGTACAACCAAATATGTATCTATCATACCTGTCATCCAACTCGAGTGATGAAATTTTGAGAGGGACAAGGGAAAACATATCCAACACATGTTACAAGGAGAAATCAACTAGAGGTGAAAAGGTTAGAAGAAAATTTGGTAGGCACATGAAATTATGTCTTGCTAAAGGAGGATCATGCTCTTATGACGATGAGAGCATAGGTGACATCGAGGTTCCCTTGAGGTAAAAACACCTATTGAAATAGTGGGTACCCAAGGAACTCCCTGAGTTGGACACCGACTTCTGTCTTAATGAGAGGATGTATCGCATTTCTCTGTCATCCATCCATGGACTTGGTTTATTCTCCATGGACAACATAAAGGTAAAATATGGTGGATTAGTTGAATTGTTTGAGTATGTTGGACCATGTTACACTTATGGAGTATGGTTGAGGCTGGTCCAATATATGCCTAGTATGCGGAGATACGCACTCGCCACAAATTATATACAGCTGAAAGAAAATAATAGGAATAAAGGAGCGACTATGTATATTGATGGAAGGCCAAAGGCATCGAGGAATATTGCATGTATTATAAACAATACAAGGACTGGGACGACAAGAAAGGAACCCAATTGCAATATTGAGGAGAGTGAAGGTAATAGGATATTTGTATGTGTAGTGAAAACAATAACAAAAGGCGAAGAGATGCTGGTTGATTACAATCTGAATCGAGTCGACCCAGGAACATCTTCTTTTGCTACGGTACAAAACCCATTATACCCAAACTTAAAAAGTGATTACTTAGTTTGTGAATGTTTCATTTGTGACGAAATTTTATTGTATTTTTGAAATATTTTACTTTTAGGCATATTTTGTGTTCCTCTACACTTATCCCTCTAACATCAAGTGTTCTTGTATATTCACACAAGCATAGCACGAACTAAAAAATTTCAGTCAACATTTACAATCTTGGGTTACCTCATTCCATGCCTCTCTTATCTTACCTACAATTTCCCAACCATAATATCACCAATTCATGGATATAATGAAGCATGTTCCTCTTATGTTAACTTTGAACAACTACAATGACATCTACAATACATTTTAGAGGGTGCATTATAAATCATTTGAAAGGTTTTTATGTTATCTAAAATGGGGTGTTAGAATATTTTTTCCTAGTTTGGGGGATATAATCACTAGAAGCAACAAAACTCTTTAACACGGTGATGCTACCTCTCTCTTGAGTTTCAACATGTATTTTCTTTCTCCATGGGCCATCTTCCATATATGACCTTCATGAATTTATCCCAAATTGCTTGGGATTTGTATTGCACCCTTGAATATGTTATGCACATCCTTTCTAATGGTTTGGGCTTCAAGAAATCCTTTGGCCCCATTCAAATCATGTTGGAAAAACTTTCGACCCACTTTGCCTCATTTGTTGCAACACCCAAAAGGCTTCTTTCCATTACATCCAAGGAACATGGGAATTTAAGACAACGTTATAGACCACAACATTCGGTTCAAGCCGAGGATATCAATGTAGAATTTCCACATTATTAGCTTGGAAGGACACACATCACATGAAAGACATCCAATGCTTCTACCAACCTCCTCACCTTTCGAAGAACATAAATCAATGTTGTATAGACATGCCTCCATTGAAATCCCTTATGTTGCACTAGATGGCTTGGAAATGTTAATTTGATAGAGCTGACTTATCACTTGTTCTCATGGAAACTACCTTACTACATCCTTGTTGAATTCTCTAATTCTCGGATCTGATAGTTATTGTTTTATAATTTCAATGAAAATTTTTGTTTCATGCCACAGTTATCATAGAATAACTATGCACTGAGAATCTCAACTATTACAATGCAACAAAAATAACAAGATCTAGAAATATTAACCATGCACAGAAGACACGAGAACACAAGAATTTATCCTAGGAAAACCAAAACCAAGCTTGGAAGAAAACCCAACAACATTTCTTATAGAATAATCAATTCAAGAGTTTACAAGTTTATCACCATCAAAATACACCAAGAGATATCAAAGAGTCACCCCCCCATCCTAGAGCAACTCCCAAGAAGTAGTGCACAAGATAGAATACCAAGAACTTCAAGTTGCAACGAATTTTACCTCGAATTTTACGAAACCCATTATACCCAAACTTAAAAAGGGATTACTTAATTTGTGAATGTTTCATTTGTCATGAAATTTTATTTTATTTCTAAATGTTCTATTTGCTAATTTTTGCTCGATGTTTCCTTTCGAAATATTTTCTAATTTGTATGTGTGAATGTTTCATTTGATAATATTTGCCAATATTCCATTAGTTCATATATTGGTTTTTCAATATTTCTTTCACGTACTAACATTCTTCTTGAAATTATGCCAGAGTGGTGATAGTGGCAATGGACTTGAGCATGGAAAAGGCATTGATCAGGGCAAAGGCCCCATTCCTAGCACTGCATCGACTGAAAATGATGAATATATAAGTGATGAAGATATATTTGATTCTAGAGACCCCTTGCAGACAATAGAATTGTCCCTAAGAAAGGCCAATAGGGAATTCCGGGATTTGGTCGCTGTTGGGGCGGAAAATGTCGAGGATTTCCAAAGGATAGTTGAATTACACGTTAAGATAGAAAATTATGGGGTAAGTCATGTCATCTAACAATATCAACATTTGGTTTTAAATTTTGTAATTTGATATATGCAATTAACACATATTTATCATTGTAGAATTTTGTGAGATCGATGAGAGGGGAAGCATAAGGTCCTGGTAGCATCAACCAGACTGCAACAGTGAACCCGCATGGCCATGTAGCCACCAGGCTATTTTCCACCCCAAGTGTGTCACCTGAGATTGATTCTATGGCTTCTAGGGGTGATGCAACGCCCCCACAACACACTCCAGATCATGCAGGTGGTGATCATGATCATGGAACTGATCACTCTTCTATTGATTTTTACCCTGGTGCTACATGTATCCAAAGCACAAGAAGAACCGCGGTATAATTTTTGGTTGACCAAGACATGGTTCCTCTAAAAATAGTACAACTACCAGGTATTTAATATATGTCTTTATAGAGATTTCTGATATATAATTGTTTAAACAATCACATATCAATGAGATTTAAATTACTAATGATGACGATGTTTTACAAGAAATAATGTGTTCTACAATAGTTTTCATGACTATGCATTAGAACTTTTTGGTCCGACCATTCGACTACGATGGAATCGACAAGATTCCGAACTGAAAAACGTTCTTTTCTCCAGACTGGTTGGCGAGTTTGGTGACTCATTCAATAAGCCGGAAGTCCTAAAAAGGACCGGAAAGAATTTGAAACATGTTAGAGAGGCATATAGGAATAAATTAGTATAGGACCCCAAGAGCGAACACCCTTTGGTTGTCCCCGAGAGGGAGTGGAAAGAAATTATTCTCGATGCAAGAGAATTAGGGATGAAAGCACAAGGGAAGAAACCACCTGTCCCTGGAAGGTAAGAGGTGTTTTCAATTTACTATGATGGTGTTTTGTTTACTTTAAGAGGAAAACAATCAATATCTAAAATATCTCAAAATATTGCGTAGACTCCAAGACACTTCCAAGGAAACAAAGGCAAGACAAGACAAACATGCACAACATAAACTAGGCCAAGGTGGTTACGGGATATTGAAGGCATGGGTTGTAAGTGCCTAAACATTTTACTTTTTGTTTTATCATCGTCACTAGATATGTAATTCATTTCAGCTAGTGACTAATGATTTTGATATTGCTCAATGAAGGGGGATTTGTTCAATGACCAAGCCACAAAAGAAGATCTAAAGGTCGGGTTCATGCAGGGTTTTGATGGTGTGGTGGCGTGGCAAAGAATCTTGGGGAAATCGCCATGTGTCTCTCTGGAGGACATGGTAAATAAAATGAAATTAAAAACTTGTTGATTAGTTTTTACTCATTGATTACTTGTAATGTAAAATATAGTTTTTATTCATTTAAAATGTAAAATAATGTGGGTCTTTTCCACATTCGCAAGAGAGTAACAATGCTACCAATGCTTCTGATGTACCTGTTAAACCACATATCGACCCCCATATTGATTCAAGTGGTGTTGTCGAAGGACTATTACATAGTGGTATGCACGCATTTTTAATGTTTTTCCATTTTTCAATGAGTATTAATATTTAGGGTATATTCTGTACTAAATACTTATATTGTTTCATATGGAAGAGCGTGTAGATGCACTCGATTGAGAGCGGAGATCAACAAGCACAGAAATAACAATGTGACCACCAACCATTGTTTCTACTGCACCGACTAATCCAGGTATAAAAAATTGTAATTAAATCTGTATTAATTAAATTTCCCTAGGAACAGTGAATAACAATATCACTTGAATTTTTTTTGTTGTTGCGGCAGTGGATGCACATGTGCATCCTCAACCGCCACGCCGAAATACTAGAAGTTCATCATGTCATGAGGTGTTGAGGATTGATGATGCAACACTTCAAGAAGGCCCAATAATTGTGGGGGATCAGTTAAATGATGATGATGACGACTTAATTTGTGCTTTCATGGATACTAGGAAGAAGAAGAAGAAAAACAAATGATTAGACATTTTATTATTAATATAAATCCAATATATTTCTGGTGCAATGTGATGTATTTTGTTTTCCTAAATGTCATGAATGTTATTTGCTTTCATATTTTTTGTTTTAGCACATGGAGATGAATGTTTTATGCTTACATTTAATGTTACTATCATTTCTAATTATAGTTGTAAAATCTAGATAGATTGGGTATGGGGAAATGAAAGTGATGTGAGAGGGGGGAGGGGCCAAAAGAGCTTCCACCTTTACGTGGTTGGTCCTATTTAGTAGAGAATAATTTATTCTCGAAACGAAGAGAAGCTCATTCAGGTATTCGTCTTTAGTCACTAATTTGTAGAGGTTGTTACATCTTTAATTACTATTCTAAAATATAATTAAGTCATGTGATGAATCGTAGGATGGAGAGGAGCAACATTGGAGGCACCCCATCACTCAAAGGTATGGATCTTGTTAAGTAGTGGTTTAAGGTGATATAATTACATATATGTTAGTCAATCTTAATATTAAATAATAATAATATAGGAAATGTGTTAAGAAATTTAAATATTTTATGTTTTTTATATTTTTTTGGAGATTATTTTTGTTGAAATTATAATTTTGAATTGATGAAATTGTTGTTTTTAATGTAAAAATAGTTTAAATGTCTTGAAATACATCTTTTTTCACTGGATTGTGTACAATT
>ML787339.1:365109-392668 GCA_009831015.1 Picea engelmannii | reverse complement strand
ATAAAAAGAAGAGATGAGCCGTGTTGGGGGTTCCTCCTCCATGGGACTCACGGACTGCCAGAAGGGAAGGAGTTTGACTCTTGCAGAAAAACCCTTGTACAACCTCTGAACCGTCCGAACCTGCATTGACCCTTGCGTGGATTGTCTGTCATGCATTCCCAACACTAGAGCGTGAGTCTATCCTGGGTAGGGCGGATGGGAAATGACCATTTTGCGGGGTAGAGAGGTTCTGTGTAATTCCCTGCGGAAATTTGCTCTCAGGAATTTTCGAAAATTAACACTGTGAGACCTGGCTGCCATTGCTGAGCTTGTTTTGAGAGGTCTGAGTCTGTATTCTCGGTGGACTGTGGTGGTCATGCAGAGATGGATTGCGCATGAATTTTTGTGCTTTGCAGGTGGTGATTGAGCCTGTGTGTGACCTCTCTCTAAGTGAGGGAGGCTTATGTTGTTGGAAGAGGTTTCTTCCAGAGAGTGTCCAGCACCAGCTTCAGGCTCTGAGACTTCCTGATCTGGCCTATTGCTGAGACCCAGAGAGGGAGGTTAGCACCGATGGACTGTGCTTGTGAAGGTGTATACTCCTGGGTGGAACAAGCATGTGGGGAATGAGATTCTGGTAGTAGTGGGCGTAAGATGGCATCCTGGGGAGAATCCTTCCAGATTCTAAATGTTGTTTTCCCTGTAACCTCAGCCTAGCTAGGATTCCTTACCTTGGGGGTGGAGCTTAGTCCCAGCTCAGGGGTGATCCACTGCTGATTTGATGAGCAGTGTGGTCTAAGGCTAGGTGTTTCATGAAATGCCTGCACTTGGTTGGTGGAATCTACCACTGTTTTTACAGATAAGTACCATATGATGTTTTAAATATGTTTTGTATCTCTGTGTATTATAATCATCATGCATTCTGTTGTGCATTTGGATTAATGTATTTGCCATGGATTATTTATGTTAAAAATGATTCTTATGCTTACTCTGAGCTTAAATGTATTTAATTGCTTAAATGCATGTGATTAATTATGAATGAGAATGTGTTATTCCGCGTAGTAACACCTACACGGTAGCCAAGGTTCGCTATAGATTTTATGGGTTATCTATCAAGTAGTGTTATAGTAACCCTGGGTAGCTGAGCAAAAGGGGTGTTACAAATTGGTATCAGAGCCAAGGTTTCAACGCTGAGCCTAGATGGGCCGGTGGAGTGGTCGTTAGACCGAGAATGTGAAGGAAATTGGGCCTGGGATGGCCAGTTTCGGACCTTGGTTTGTTCCAGAGTGTCAAGTAGTTGCTTGACTGCGCTTACGAGCTCAGGAGGTTTAGCGGTGCAGTGAAACCACAACCGATGTAGTCTATGGACACATGGAGACAGGTCTCTACACCAATGGTGTTCGAACCTTAGGATTTGTTCGAGAGGGAAGGCGAGCTCTCGCAACCGTCGAATTTGGAAAAATGTGCGTAGGAATTAAAATTCCTTTTGAAATACATAGGAATGTGGAAATTGCGATATGAAAAATTCCGAATGGGTTAGGAACCATCTGAGCCGTCAGATATCGGTCGAAAAACCCGTCAGCCGTAGGATCATTCGGGAGATGTCCGAAGGTTAAACCTCATAAACTAGGGGCGAAAGTTCCGGAATAGATCTAGACCGTCCGAAAGACGGAGGGCATGTGTCACGTGGTCATCCAGATCGGGAATGTGATCATCAGAGTTGCAGTAAGTGAAGGTTCATGGTTTGGTAAAGTAGAGAAACTCGAGGTTTGACCTAAACCATCCATCATTTGGGACATGCATCAGAAATACGAAGAGAGTCGGAAATCGGCGTATCGGAGATCCTAAGGACAGGATAATCTTGCAAATTGAAATCACGAAACACGATATCCCGACAGGCTAAGGAAATAGCGTGGGGCCATGGCAGATTCGGTGATGTGGACAAGTGGCAGCCATCGGAGTCATCGAGAAAAATCCCAACAAGGGAGTCGTCTATCGGTATTTGGGTCATCAGGATATCGGGGATCCTGGTGACAAGGTGTTTATGCACTTTGGATTCGCGAAGTCCGAAACCCGGACGAGAGGCTTGACTACGGTCACGGGGTAGAGGTCACGTTGACCAGGAGCTAAGCCAGGAGGGCTAATGTGTGAAGGGCGCATCGGGATTTGGAGAATCGCGAATCCTGACGACATGTGCATTTGGACATTGGGAAGTCCGAAACCCCGATAGGAAGTATGATTGTGGTCATATAAGGGGAGGTCGTGTGAACCATGAGTCTAGCTCGAAGAGTTAAATAGGATTTCTCCAGTACCGAGACTCCAAAACCTCGAAACCTGAAGTTCCGAGGTACCAAAAAAAAAAAAAAAAACCGAAGTTCTAAAATCCTGAAGTGTCGAAAATGAAAGCTCTAGAAACACGAAAATTGCAGAGCCTAACGAGAAGCTCAGAAAACTCATTTGGAATCGAAATTTATTTGTTCTTGTTGGTATTAGTTATAAATGTTGAAGATTGTTCATGAAGTTTTGATGGCCTGACAAACTTCGAATTTAATTGCACAGTGTGTGTGTAGAGTTCAACGGAGGTCAATACTCCAATTAACCAACGCCGAGTATGGAATGGGGAAAGGTGTAGATTACCCCTGAAACAGAAGACCAATAGGAAGGAAAGGATGTTAACCTGGGAGTCGAAGGATCGAACTCCAATGGGCATGGAAAAGAAAAGGATAGGGAAGAACACATAATGACAATCCTTGAAGGATTGCAAAGAGAGGCCAAGGCTCGCTGAGATGATAGCCAAAAGCTCATGAAAGTCAGGGACCGACAAGGTGCATTAAACTTAAAATTTTTGAAGAGTCTGGAAAGAATAGAGAAGAAACTCGAGAAAGAAAGAGACTCAAGTACGACAGAGAGACGCAGAACGCATAGGAGAAGAAGTAGGTCGAGGAGTGGTAGTCGACATCTTAGTTGCTCCCAAAGACATTCTGACAGTAAGACACACAATAGTTCAAGCCCATCCCCTACCAGAAAACATCGAAAATCTAGAAGGGAGGAATTGAAAGGAGAGATGAACAAGATTAAGCCTACAACATTTGATGGAGAACATAAGAAGGAGGAAGATGTCGATACATGGTTGCTTGGCATGAAGAAATACTTCCAATTGCAGAATTATTCCACCCATGCAGAAGGAAGAATTGCAATGTACCAACTGAAAGGAAAAGCATCCATGTGGTGGGATCAGTTTGTGCAGGTGCAGCACATCAGAGAGAAAGAGGTCACTTGGAAGGAATTTAAGAGATATTTCGAGAAGAAATACCTGACTAAAATATACTATGACAGAAAGATGAAGGAGTTATTCAAACTCAAGTTGGGCAGTACGACCATTGATGAGTATGAATGAAGTTTTCTGGAACTACTGAAGTATGTTCCATTCATCAAAGACGAGGCTGTCAATATTCAAAGGTATCTGAGTGGACTACCACCTTTCATGAGTGACAAGATTCAATATGACGATCCTAAGACCATGGAAGAGACCATCAGAAAAGAAAAATGTTTATACAAATAGCAAAGGGAAAAGCCTACCTTTTGGAAGGCTTGGGATGACCAGAAGAGGTTTAAGAAAGAACAAAGGCAGAAGGGAGACAAACCTTCCTTTTTAAGAAATAGTCGTCAGGGACAGCCATTGTTTAGAGATCTGAGAAGGAATGAAGAGGGAGCACAAAGACAGAGACAAGCACCCATTCAGTGTTGGGGTTGTCAAGGAAACCACAAGTACAGAGATTGTCCCCATAAAAATGGTAAGGCAAGAATTGTACATACTATTCAGCAAGCTGAAACAGTGGAGGATTTGGGCAGCAGAATGCCGAGGATCTACGCAGCCCTGGACAAAAAGCAAGCAGAATTTCAATCGCACATGATTGAAGTGGAAGGTATGATTAACAACCGACCCCTTGTTATTTTAATTGATTCAGGGGCTAGCCATAGTTATGTATATCCTAGAGTGGTGGAAAGTTTGCATCTAATGAGGAGCAAACATGAGAGGTCTTGGTTAGTGCAGTTGGCCATAGGGACCAAGAGGAAGGTCACTGAATTGGTTAAGTCCTGTTCAGTGGACATGAAAGGAATGAGCACTAAGGTTGAATTGAACATTCTGCCTTTAGGCTCATATGATTGCCTAATTGGGATGGACTGGTTGGACTAGCACCAAGCCCTTTTGGATTATCGTAACAAGAGGTTCACATGCCTGAACGAAGAGGGAAATCAGGTAACATTCCAAGGAATTCCTAGAGCCGTGGCTGTGAGGGAAATCTCAGCCATGTAGCTGAAGAAATGTTACCGGAAAGGCTGTCAATTATTTGCATCTCGGGTGGAAGAAGCATCCCAAGATGTAGTATCGAATTTGGAAGACCATGAAGTACTCAAAGAATTCAAGGACATATTTCAGGAGGTACCTGGACTACCTCCGAGGAGGGACCTCGATTTTTCTATAAATTTGATGCCTGGAACAACTCCAGTTTCGAAAGCTCCTTATAGGATGAGTACGCCAGAGTTGAAAGAGTTGCAATTGCAGCTCGAAGAACTACTAAAGAAAGGTTACATTCTCCCCAGTGTGTCACCGTGGGGAGCCCCAATCCTATTCGTGAAGAAAAAAGATGGGAAGTTGATGTTGTGCATTGATTTTCGGCAGTTGAATAAGGTTACCGTCAAGAACAAGTATCCTCTTCCAAGGATTGATGATCTTTTTGATCAGTTGAAAGATGCAAAAATATTTTCGAAAATAGATCTCCGATCAGGATATCACCAAGTGAGAATAAAGGATGAAGACATCAACAAGACCGCCTTTAGAACAAGGTATGGTCATTATGAGTTCACAGTGGTGTCGTTTGGACTGTCCAACGCGCCTGCTATTTTCATGTGCTTAATGAATGGAGTGTTCAGAAATTATTTGGACAAGTTTGTCATAGTCTTCTTAGATGATATCTTGGTGTATTCCAAGACAGAGGAAGAACATGAGAAACACTTGAGAATGGTGTTGTAGGTGTTGAGAGAACACCAGTTGTACGCAAAACTGAGCAAGTGCTCTTTTTACCAAAGGCAGATCCATTACTTGGGACATATAATATCTGAAGAAGGGATCGTTGTGGATCCTGAAAAGGTACAGGCCATTTGAGAATGGCCAGTGCCAAGGAATGTGACATAAGTTAGATCTTTTATGGGTCTGGCAGGCTACTATAGGAGGTTTATAGCCAGATTCTCAAGGATATCTCATTCTATCACTTCCTTGCAAAGGAAGGGGAAGAAGTTCCAGTGGACTGAAGAATGTGAGAGCATATTCCAGTGATTGAAGCAGCTGCTAAACAGTGCTCCAATCCTGAAGATTGCATATCCAAACAAGGATTATGTAGTGTGCACAGATGCATGTAAGGAGGGGCTGGGAGGATTTCTTGGCCAAGAGGGATTTGTAGTTTGTTATGAATCCCGAAAGTTAAAGGAACATGAGAAGAATTATGCCACTCACAATTTAGAGTTGGCAGCAATTGTCCACGCCTTGAGGAAATGGAGACATTACCTCATGGGCAAGAGATTTGAGTTGAGAACAGACCATAACGGTCTTAAGTATTTATTTGATCAGCCGACCTTAAATGCCAGGCAAATCAGATGGCTGGAGTTTCTGTGCGAATATGACTTTGATATCAATCATATCAAAGGGAAAGAAAATAAGGTGGCTGATGAACTTAGCAGAAAAGTGCATGAATTACATGCTACAACTATTAGCATGTACCAGACTGAGATGAAAGACATAATTTTGGAAGATGCAAATACCGATTTGCAGTACAAAAATCTTGTAGCAAAGCTACAACAGCATGAGAGACCACATACCAAGGAAAGTTACACCTTGGGAACTAATGGTTTACTTCAGTATAAAAACAGAGTGTATGTACCCAATGTCCGAGAATTGAAGCTGGCAATTCTAAAGGAGATGCATAACGTGGCTTATGCTGGACATCCTGGATATCAGAAGACTGTGGCAGCTGTCAAAAGCCATTATTTTTGGTCGGGTTTGAAGAAAGAAATCGTGGAATACATCGCCAGATGTATGGAGTGCCCAAAGGTTAAGGCTGAGCATAGACACCCAACAGGGTTTTTGTAGCCTTTACCTATTCCTGAGTGGAAATGGGACGTGGTAACAATGGATTTTATCACAGGATTGCCCAGAACAAGCAAGCAACATGATTCAATCATGGTGGTGGTGGATAAGTTGACTAAAGATGCCCATTTTATTCCATTGAAAACAACCCATAGAGTAGCAGATGTTGTTGATATCTTTTTAAAATAAGTTGCATGCTTGCATGGAATTCCTAAGACAATTGTGTCTGATAGGGACCCGAAATTCACTTCGAATTTCTGGAAAGAACTGTTCAAAGGATTCGGAACGAATCTGAACTTTAGTACAGTGTATCATCCTGAGTCGGATGGACAGACAGAGAGAGTAAACAGAGTAATCGAAGACATGCTAAGAATGTATGTGATGGATAAACCATCAAGGTGGGAAGACTACCTGCATTTGGTAGAATTCACCTACAATAATGGGTACCATGCATCATTGAAGATGAGCCCATTCGAAGCGCTTTATGGAAGAAAGTGAAACACTCCAGTGAGCTAGGATAATCCAGCTGACAGAGTAGTAGTTGGACCTAAACTACTCAAATAAATGGAAGATAAAATGATAAAAATCAAATAGAATCTGAAAGCTTCCCAGGACAGGAAGAAAAGTTACGCTGATAGTAACAGAACCCATAGAGAATTCAAAGTGGGTGACCATGTTTTCCTGAAAGTGAAAACTAACAGGAGTTCCCTGAAGCTGGGAAGTTGCGCCAAGTTGGCAGCAAGATTTTGTGGGCCATTTGAGATCCTGGAAAGGATCGGGCCAGTTGCATACATGCTTGCATTACCTGCATCTATGACTGTACATAGTGTATTTCATGTTTCACTGCTTAAGAAATATGTACCTGATGCTAATCATGTTATCGATTGGAATGTGATTCAGGTGGAACCAGAGGGTGTCCTGCAAGTGCATCTTGTGCGCATATTGGACAGGAAAAGCAAACAGCTCCGGAATCGAGCTATAGAACTTGTAAAGGTTCAGTGGACCTGGTACGGTCCTGAGGACACGACATGGGAGAATGAAGAGGTTATGCAGGCAGAGTACCCGCACATTTTTGAAAATTTTGAAAGGCTTGGAGATGCTGTGTAAAGCTGCACTGAGGACAATGCAAAAATAAGGGGAGGGGGATTGTAGTGTCCCCAACCCCGAGCCTCGTTGTAAACCATGTTTTGAAAGGAATTGTAATTATGTTTTATAGGCTGGTGAGCCAAGTTTTGTATAACTAGTAGGCTTATGTGTTTGTTAGGCCAGGGAGCCTAAGTGTTGAAGGCCAGGAGCCTCGTGATGTACTTGTATGTATGCAGAATGATTAATAAAATATAAACACCGCCAGGTGCAGATCGACCACGATGAATGAGTGAAGGGGGACTGAGCATCCATAGAGTGGGCAAGGAATTAGGGTCTAGAGGTGGGAAAAAGGGGCTAAGTGTTGAACCTAGAGGGCTTAAGCCTTGGGAATAATATTTTAATATTATTCCAAAAGAGAAGTGCATTATATGTTTTAACCTAAGTCCTCTTTGGAAGGACATGTGATTTCCAAATGGTGGGAGGCACACACGTTGCCGAAACGCATGCAGTCGCATGGGTGACAAGTGTCAACCCTGACCATGCAATAAAAAGCTGCGATGAGCCATGTTGGGGGTTCCTCCTCCATGGGACTCACGGACTGCCAGAAGGGAAGGAGTCTGACTCTTGCAGAAAAATCCTCATACAACCTCTGAACCGTCCGAACCTGCATTGACCCTTGCGTGGATTGTTTGTCACGCATTCCCGACACCAGAGCGTGAGTCTATCCTGGGTAGGGAGGATGGGAAACGACCATTCTACGGCGTAGAGAGGGTCTGTGTAATTCCCTGTGGAAAATTGCTCTCAAAAAATTTTGAAAATTAACACCGTGAGACCGGGTTTCCATTGTTGAGCTTGTTTTGAGAGGTCTGAGTCTGTATTCCCGGTGGACTGTGGTGGTCATGCAGAGATGGATTGTGCGTGAATTTTTGTCCATTGCAGGTGGTGATTGAGCCTGTGTGTGACCTCTCTCTAAGTGAGGGAGGTGGATGTTGTTGGAAGAGGTTTCTTCGAGAGAGTGTCCAGCACCAGCTTCAGGCTCTGAGACTTCCTGATCCAGCCTGTTGCCGAGACCCAGAGAGGGAGGTTAGCACCGATGGACTGTGCTTGTGAAGGTGTATACTCCCGGGTGGAACAGGCATGTGGGGAATGAGATTCTGGTAGTAGTGGGCGTAAGATGGCATCCTGGGGAGAATCCTTCCAGATTCTAAATGTTATTTTCCCTGTAACCTCAGCCTAGCTAGGATTCCTTGCCTTGGGGGTGGAGCTTAGTCCCAGCTCGGGGGTGATCCACTGTTGAGTTGATGAGCAATGTGGTCTAAGGCTGGGTGGTTCGTGGAAGGCCTGCACTTGGTTGGTGGAATCTACCATTTTTTTTACAGATAAGTACCAGATGATGTTTTAAATATGTTTTGTATTTCTGTATTATAATGATCATGCATTCTACTGTGCATTTGGATTAATGTACTTGCCATGGATTATTTATGTTAAAAATGATTCTTATGCTTACTCTGAGATTAAATGTATTTCATTGTTTAAATGCATGCGATTAAATATGAATGAGAATGTGTTATTCCGCGTAGTAACACCTACACAGTAGCCAAGGCTCGCTACAGATTTTCTGGGTTATCTATCAAGTAGTGTTATAGTAACCCTGGGTAGCTGAGCGAAAGGGGTGTTACAGAGGAGGGTGGGGTTTTTCTATGAAGACTTATTACTAGGATGGCTTGATAAAAATGTCATATTCTTCTTTCTTTAACAATTTGACTATCCCAACTTCTGTGTCCTTGTATTTTTATAGGATTTGTTGATACTCTTCCTTCTTTGGCCATTGTATTTGATCAAAGTCTTCCTCTGGAGAGAAAGGAAAATCATCAAGGGAAAATACAGGAAGACTTTCTCTGGTTGGATCATGCATTTTACTAGTTCCAATATCATCATCTTCCCATTTGATGAAGCCAACTCCTTTGCTTATAAACCTCATTAAATAGTCATCTTCTTATGTAGAAGAATAATCATCTAGGTCTTCAGAGATGTTAGATGCGTCGTCAGGATAATCACCCTAATTTATATCTCTTTCTTGCTCTAGAACGATGGGGAAAGGTCTCACCAAAGCACTATCTCTTATGTATTTTTCATGTAAATGCCACACCTCGTCATTAAATAGCGGAATAGTGTTCTCGTGACTACTAGGAATATTATTCTCACCCTTTCCCTTACTAATATTATATTCTTTTGTCGAGGGAAGGGTGGGCCAACCTTGAAATAAGCACGAGTCTACTGAGTTGTAATCACTATGTCCCTATATGGGGGTTTTCTCATTTTTCTCAAAATGACCAGTTTGTAATAGAGTGGAAGTTTCTTTGGACGATAGCTAGTCATATGGGATTTGTTTTGTTAAAGAATGGATTTCCAATATTTCACAAATCCTTTTAAAAATTTTGTTGGCACAAGGGAATACCTAGGGTTCAACGCTAATGGCGCACTAACAAGCCCTAACTACTGGCCCTTTCGGCAACACCTGTAAAGCAGATGCAGTCTCACCCAACGTATCTATAGGGGGTTGTAGGACACATATGTATACAACTAGAGGAAACGTAAATTGGATCCAATACAACAACAACACAACATATAGATATCAGTTACCATCTTATACCTAATTCGCACATTTATTTTTCATATCTAACATAACAATGTAAAAACCATATATCAAAGGACTAAATAACACAACATCAATCACACATAATGACAAGATGTTCATGGTTCACCCTCTCCCTAGGGATATGTTCACAGAACTGTGATTTATAATATATTAAGTGAAATCATATAGTCCTATCTGCGTTCTTATCTAGAATATTTTCTCTCTTTCTCCCTTCCCTGTGCACCCAGCTACAGGGTTGATATTCACACCCAACTGAATATTTTACAATACAGAATGCTCTCTCAGCACAATACTTCCCTCTCAGTAATAACAACAATCACTCATCATCACATCATCGAACTAACAATGACAAAAACAACAACAACAACCTAATCCCAGGTCCTCTTGACCTTTATTTATACATTACAATAGCTCATCGACATCCTTAGGCTGACGACTACGTGTCTAAAACCCTAGATACAAAAACCCTAGGTGTCTAAAAACCTAGGTCAGATTGACCCGCGTTTTCAGGGCTTCACTAGCCTGTCTTTCCTTCTTTCTCTCGCCGTGCTCTCGAAGCATCTACCAGTGGCTTTTTCTGCTTGTTGAGTTTTCCACGATTCTTCCTCCTTGTTGATATGTCGTCCTTGATATCCCCATCCAACATCTTTCTTTCTCTTACTTCGCTCCATATTTTCTTCTCTTTTGCTCACTTCTACCTAGTATCAGTCACTAGTCTTCCGTGCAGTTCACATTTCATATTTTCGTCCTTAATTTTCACTTTCTTCCAGAACCAAGGTCCAACAGGCCCCCAACACTCACCTATGACTCGTCCTAAGGCACTTCATATCTGATCCTTATGTTTTTCTTTGACTTCAGGCTATGCAGAGAAGCATGTGATTTCTGCTCTCTCCTCCCCCACTATGTGTAGATTGTATTTTCTATGTCTGGTACCCAGTTTCAACTGCACCTGGTACCTAGACCCTTTCTCCTTCTATTTTTACCAAGAGTTGTGAGGCAACTGGTTGTCATAGTACAATTTCAACTGTCTCCCATTCACCAATCCTTCCTTCCATTCTCCATTCAAAGTCTTCAACTACACAACTCCTCCTTCCGTAACATAGACAACCTCATATGGTCCCATCCAATGGGTTCTGAACTTCCCTGGATGCTTCATGAATTTGTTGTCGTATACTAGTACCAGATCTCCTTGCTTAAATTCTTTCTTCTTGATATGCCTGTCATGGTAGGCCTTTTCTCTTTCCTTCTACATCTACTGATGGAATCCTCCAATGAATTGGTCTTCCTCTAGTTCTACCAACTACGCGAGGCTCTCTTGAACAATGCCAGTGTCATCCATATCTGTAAAGGTTGCGATTCTTAAGCTGGGGAATAAATATTCCATGGGCACAACTGCTTCTGGAACATAAACCAACTTGAAGGGGCTCTTCATTGTCAGGTACTTACAAGTGGTTCTATAGGACCATAATACTACTGGTACTCTTAAATCCCAGTCATCTCTGTTCACACTGCAAATATTTGTCAACACTGTCTCCAAGATCTTATACAAATCTTCGAACCTCTCATTCGCTTGTGGGTGGTAAGGAGTGCTCTTATGATGGTGAAATGCAAATTTCTCAGTCAAGGCTTCAATGGTTTTATTAATAAAATGTGTGCCTTGATCGCTCATAAGGATCTTCGGGCATCCAAACCTGGTTATGATTTCATAAAATATGAAGCATGCAGTTGTATTTTCACTACAATCTTTAACTACTCTTGATTCAGCCCATCTGGTCAAGCACTCTATCGCAGTGATTATGTACCTTTCTCCCGTGAACTTTCCTGGTGGGTTTATAGGTCCCAAGAAATCAATGGCCCATTTCTCAAATGATTGTAAGGTTATTTGGGGTGGTAATGGCATGTCATATCTTATGGACAGTTTCCCAACTCTTTTTCATACATCACAGGCTTTGTAGTAGTCTTTAGCATCTCTGTGTAAAGTAGGACACCAGAGGCCAACTCTAAGAACCTTCTGCATTGTTTCTTTTCTAGCGTAGTGTCCTTATACGATGCCTTCATGAGCTTATGCTAAAATTAGTGGTCTTTATTCTTCCATAAAACATCTCCTCAAGATCTCATCAGGTCCCATCTTATATAGTTGTCCAACTATAAGTGAAAATTTTGTGGTGCGCACTACCAGTTGTTTCTTTTGGGTGATTGTATATTCACTAGGTGCCATTCCTCTTTCCAGGAACTGGACTATCTCAACAAAGTGATATTCAATATTTCTAATGTCCAACAATTGTGCATATGACAGCGTATCCTCCAAACTAGTAGGCTCCTTTCCATGTTCCAACCTCAACAAGTGGTCAGGGCCTTTGTTCATTCTCCCTGGCTTAACCACGATCTCGAAATCATATTCCTAAAATAGTAGAATCCATCTGCATATTCTTCCCCCCTACACTGGCTTGTTGACTAGGTGTCTCAGTGTGGAGTGATCAATAAACATTTTAAAGTGTCCTCCCAACAAGTAGTGGAGAAACTTCTAAAATGCATACACCATGGCTAACCCTTCTCTCTCAGTGGTGGTGTAATTAATATCAGTTTTTGATAGCTTCCTGCTATCAAAGGATAACGGGTGGTCAATGTATCCTACTCTTGGTTGTGCTAACACTTCTCCCAATGCAATAGAATATTCATCAACATGCACATGAAATTCCTTTCTCCAATCTGGGAAAACCAGAATAGCCGCAGTAACCATTTTTTGTTTTAGTGTGTTGAATATCTGTTGGCATTCTTCTGTCCAATGAAATTGACAATCTTTCTTCAAAATATTCTCCATGGGTTCTATGATCTGTGCATAGCCTTTAATGAACTTCTTGTAGTATCTAGTATGTCCCAGCGCAGTGCGCAGCTATTTGAATGAAGTAGGAGGGGGTAAATCAACTATAATGGAAATCTTAGATGGATCTACCAACAATCCTTGCTTACACACAATATGGCCTAGCAACACTCCAAAGGGTGAAAATAAGATGCACTTTTTCAGGTTCAGGGAAATCTGACATTGCCTGCACTTATCCAACATTAGTCTTAAGCATTCAATATGATTTTGCAACAAACTAAAAACAATCCAATCATCAAAATATGCTTCCAGAAATTTATGTAAAAACTCCTTGAATGCTTCGACCACCACCCTAGAAAAGATGGTTGGTGCCTTATTCAATCCAAATGACATCACTGTATACTGGTAGGATCCCCATTCTGTATAAAATATGGTCTTGTGACAATCTTCCTTGACAATCCTAATCTGATGGTATCCTGAAAATCCATCGGTGAAGGAGTAGACCTCCTGTCCTCCAACATTATCTAACACTTCATCAGTAAATGGTGTAGGGAATGGGTCATTCAAACAAGCATCATTCAGATTCCTGAGATCTACACAATCTTGATTTCTCTAGTCTTCTTATCCTTCACCGCCATAGGGTTAATCCACTCTGCCTCTTCAATAGGTTCTATGATTCCTGCTTCCAGCATTCTGTCTAGTTCAATATTCACTTTCTCCTTATATTTAGGATTCAATCTGTAGGGTCTCTGTTTAACTAGCCTTGCATTTGGCTTCAAGGGGATATTCATCTCTCCCATGGCCCCTTTAATGCCTTTCATTTCAGTGAACTTGGTTGAAAACAAGTCATGATATTCATGCAACAACTCTATGATCTTGTCAATAGTGGAAACATCCCAATAATATCCAACATTTGCAAGCTTCGGTATTTGCTCTGTTCCAATATTAACTTTCTTGATTTTAATTGGATATCCAATGAAAGGTAGCTCAACTCCCGGTCCATCTATGTCTCTTTTTCCTTCTGTTTCAGCAATGTTCACCTTCCTAGGATCATCGTCTTCATCAACATTGATATTGTAACAGCCCTACAATTTATGAAGAGGTGCAGTCCATTCATCTGCTTCTTTCTCCAAAGGGAGGCTAGGTGCCTCCTCAAATACTTTCTATCTTACAATCTGTAACACTTGATCCACTCTAGGATATTGGCTTTCAAATAAAAATGTAGTTACAAAGTTTTGAGTCATAACTTCCCAATCTACAGTGATGAGGCACAATTCTTCTTGAAGATACCAATCGATAGGGGTTTTTTCCAACGTGTTAATGAATTTGTGCACACACTTCTCTTGAGGAATGTTTCTTCAATATTCCTCTCAACTTCACACATGGTCCTTCAGACAACTTCGACCTATGTACCTAACTTCGCAGCCTTCTACTTGTTCTAAAAACTGCGCTGTGATCAAAGTGTGACATTGTATCTAGTTTGTAATGTTTTTTTTGTGTGTCCCCCACCATATTGATGGAGTTTCTTTCAAGGCCTCATTCAGTGCCAACAATATTTGTTGTATTGGTACAATTTCATCAAATTCCAACAAGAAATATTCTAAATGATTTAGACCATCAAAGGTGGGCAAGTTACTCACTGTTGTGTCGATCCAACGAACTTCTCTAACTAATATAGCACATCTCCTTGTAGATACTTCATACATTTGGTTCTTTTAGTTCTTCAGTGCTTCTTATGAATCTGATGAACATGTGTTGTCACTTTTCCATCTTAGGTTTCCATCTGTTGTAGGATTAATGTAATCCTACTGTCTAGCTTTCAATTTGTATATGTTTTCTAGCTCATATGCATCATCTTCCTCTCTGATGGGCTCTGTGTATCTGGGACCTTCATCAGTACCCAAAGGTGCGATGACGCTAAGGCCATCTCCTTCAAGTCAACAACAGTAGAATTATTGAAAGCCCAATCAATTCCTAACAGTGTGGGGTGAGGACAACTCTCATAATCTATCTCAATCACCTCGAAGTCCACAAATGTTCTGACCCCATCGATGTCCATAGGGACATGTTCCAGTCTTCCAAACGGGTTCATAGCCTGTTGATTGGCCATCCTAAGCCTAATGGGGGAATATATGAACTTAGTTTTTCCCATCAGTGCGCAGGTCTTCTTTGTCATGACATTAACCTCTGACTGTAAGTTGAGGACTACATAGTCTATATCATACTCTCCAATTTGAGAAGTCAGGTGTAGTTCCATATTTGTACTTCTCTTGTTGGATATTTGATGTACTTCTTTATTTAGTAGAGGATCTATTTTTCCTAGATCATACTATTTGATCAAGTTTTGTAGCTCTTGTACAACGCTCTCATCCTTTATCAAATTAAGGCAAGTTCATAAAAATTCCTTGAGATTACTTACCTCTTTTCCTTCTCTGGGTGAAGCATACTAATCAAATTCTAGAGGCATTGCATATTCTCTTACTTCTAGTTGAGCCTTTGATGAAGAAGCCTGATCTCTCTTGAATTGTTTTCTTTCTTCCTCAAATGTATGTTTCTCTTTCTTTGGATCAAACTCTTGTGTCTTATCTGCAACTTTTCTGACTCCTGATTGTTCTATAGTCTTCCCTGGAGTCATTATGTCTTCTCCTATAGTAGCACCTCCTCTAGTGATAACAACGACTCTGGGATCCACTCCACGAGGTTCTGTTGTGATTAGTTGTACTTGTTGGTTTCCTCCTCGTCTTTCTTGAAGTTTGGCTAACAATGCAGGACAATATTCAATGACATGTTCAAATGAGTTATAGTAGTTGCAAGTGGTATAAGGGTTCTGACAGTCCCTTTCCAAATTTCCTGGCTATGGGTAGTTAAAATAAATTATCTATCCTCGACCTTGACCCATACCTCATGCTCGTCCTCTTCCTCTTAATCCACCACGAGGGTTGAATTTTCCTCTTCCTGGGGAATTATACTACGTAGTGTTCTCTTCTTGTTGTACTTCACCTTGAATTTTTTATATGTCCCTTGACCTTTCATGCATGAGGTCATAGGCCCTACAATCCCTATCATAATGCCCTACCAAATTACAGAATGTGCAATACAAATTTTTGGGTGTCTGAACATATTTTTGCATGTAATAGCATTCACCAGGGCGATGCCTATTTCTACATACCTTGCACCAAGGTAGGGTAACTTGCTTCAAATGGCTCGGAGCTCCCGATGCCAAGTACTCGTGGAATAGGGGACAATTCTCTTTTTCATAGCCTTTTTTTTGCATCTAATGCACCAGATATATTCTCTCTTATATTTTCCCTTGTCTTTTTTTGTATCTTCGACCTGCAGTGATAATCTAGTTAACTGACTTAAAATGTGACTCATACGTGAGCTGGATTCTCCCATAGGGGTTGATTCTATCTTGATGGAAATCTCCAGTGCCTCAACCTAAGAAGCAATCGTCTATTGCATCAGAGGGACTCTGATGTGTGGTAAAAGGGTAGCAATGAACCATTCCTTGTTCTTCTCATTTGGGATCTGAAAAGTTAGTTAGCCCGTTAAGGTTTTAAACCTATGATCAAACTCCTAACCAGGTTCAGATACTCTTTTCTTGATTTATTTCAACTCTTTAATGCATTGTGACTCCGACTTGGGTTTCTTGAATTCTACAACCAACACATTCTTAATCTCATTCAGCGGTTTAGGCTGTGCAGTTCCTTGAACAAGCTTCATGTACCATCTCAATGCACGATCTCTTAGGGTAGTACTAAACTGATCTCATTTAACAGCTTCGTCGGTGACATTCTTAATACTCCATAAAGCTTTACATAGAAACCAGTGTTGATCAAGATATTCATATCCATCTCCCCTAAAGGTGGGTAACCTCATCTCATCTGCCATAGATCTTCTTGGGTTTCCTGAATGAGTGTGTGCTGAACCACTTGTACCAGTGCTCTGAGTTCTTTGATGACTTAGTTTACTCTGGTTTCTTAGTGCTATTGAAAGAATGGGAGGATTAATAGTACTTATTTCAATAGTGGGCGTAGTTCCTGAAGTTTCTGGCTCTTCTCGGTGAGGTTCTTCAGTCTTTTCTTCTCTTGGCCCAATAGACCTTGAATGTTCCTCGTTCAATAGCTCTTCCTCTTCTCCACTATAAAACCCTTCTTCCTGTAGAATAGGTTCATGATCTTTCTCAAACAAGTTCGCCAAAGGAACTTCCCTGAAGGTCCTTCCACTGCACGTATGTCCAACCTCTATTTCATTGTCACTGTCTAAATTCTTGAACATTAGATTTTCAGTATGACCCACTACTGTATCTTCAATATGTTCTTATTATGCAATAGCAACTTGATCTTCAACTTCAGAAATTGTAAAACATTTATGCTAGGTCCCTTAAAGAAATATCTTTTTGCTTTACTATATGACTCTACTCTGTCAATAGAAAACTCGATCATATACCCTCCGATGGTACTATCAAACCAGTGATATACAACTCTTGAAACAACGTTATAAATTGTCTTGACCTTCTTGATCAACACCGACATCCAAACCATAGGTGGCCTAGATCTGATCGCAAATTGGGTATCTTCTAACCTGGCTAACCACTCGTATATCTCCTTATGAATGCCTCCAAAGAAAATCTCATGTATATCAATAAAGATATACCTTCCCAACAAGTCCTTGATGTTAATCTTAGGTTTCTTGTCCTGGGCTTCTGCGAAGTCCTTTTATTGTTATTCTATCCACTTTTGAATCTCTGTCTTCGATGGAAACCACCTTGGCATTCCCTCAAGAAACTCTCGGTCCTAACAACGGAACCATTTGTTGGCACAAGGGAAGACCCAAGGTTCATCTCTAATGGCACACCAACAATCCCTAACTACTGGTCCTTTCAGAAACACCTGTGAAGCAGATGCAGTCTCAACCGAAGTAGCTATAGGGGGTTGCAGGACACAGATGTATACAACCAAAGGAAACGTAAAGTCGATCCAATACAACAACAACATAGTATCTAGATATTAGTTACCATCTTAGACCTACTTCGCACATTTATCTGTCATATCTAACATAATAATGTAACAACCATATATCAAAGGACTAAAGAACACAACATCAATCACACACAACACCAAGATGTATGTGGGTCAGCCTCTCCCTAGTGCTACATCCACAAAATTGTGCTTTATAATATATTAAGTGAAAGAATACAGTCTTGTTTTCACTCTTATCTAGCAGATCTTCTCTCTTTATCTCTTTCTCCCTTCCCTGTGCACCTAGTTGCAGGGTTGATCTTCGCACCCAGCTAAATATTTTACAATACAGAATGCTCTCTCAACACAATAATTCCCTCTCAATAATAAAAACAATCAATCATCATCACATCATCAAACTAACAATGAAAACAACAACAACAACAACCTGATCCCAGGTCCTCTTGACCTTTATTTATACATTAAAATAGCTCACCAACAGCCTTAGGCCAAATCCTAGGTGTCTAAAACCCTAGATACCAAAACCCTAGGTGTCTAAAACCCTAGATACCAAAACCCTAGGTGTATAAAACCCTAGATAACAAAACCCTAGGTGTCTAAAACCCTAGGTCAATGCAACCCACATTTTCAGGGCTTCACCATCCTGTTTTTCCTTCTTTCTCTCACGCTGCTCTTGAAGCATCTACCAGTGGATTTTTCCTCTTGCTAAGTTGTCCACGATTCGTCTTCCTTGCTGATATGTCATCCTTGATCTCCTCACCCAAAAAATTTATTTCTCTTACTTCACTCCTTCTTTTCTACTCTTTTGCTCACTTCAACCCAGTCTCAGTCATTGGTCTTCTGCATAGTTTGCATTTCATATTTTATTCCTTAATCTTTGTTTTCTTCCATAAACAAGGGCGAACACTTTTGTAGCATACAAGCCATACTAGTGCTCAAGTTTGTTCTATTATTGTCAGGTTTTTGGAAATGTTGGGGTTGATTGCTAGTATACACCTCGGGCTCTTCAAGTTTTACCCTTGAGTTCTCATTTGTTTGGCCAAAGTATTCAATACTAGGCTTCATAATGTCTTGATTTTCTTGGGTTTGACTTGGTGTGAAAAAGGTGAATATGGAATCTACAAAATTATGTTTCTCATGAGTAGCCTTTGGGTGATAGCGTTCAAGATAGGAGTCCTTACATGACCAGGGTTTAGGATCATTTTATTGTCTTGCAATATTTTTCAGGTCCAAAGTGTTTATAAAAATTTGTTCTATTGGAGCATGAGATTCTATTGTTTGAGGAGGTCTCATAGAAAGTGTCTTTTGGATTTGTGATAGTCACCTTTCTAGCTGAGTGATTCTTTCAGAGATACTTATATCCTAAGAGGGTTCATGTTGTTTTGAAAAATTTAAGGCATCTTTCATGTTTGAGAAACATGTGCTCCATTTCCTATGGTGAGTATTGTTTTCTACCTCTAGAATCTCTGGGAGGCCATTCTCTAGTCCTCCCATGCTTTCCTTATTTATCTCCTAGATGTCATCATTGTTCAAAAAATTGACCTGATAGATGGCACCGTCGAACTTAATATTCTCTTCAATCTGGTAGGCAACATCTTGAGCTTCTTCTAGGGTTGTAGGTAATAGATCCTTGAGGGTAAATCACAAAGTTCCTTTAAATGAGTTAAGTTAACGTTGGAGAACAACGCTCTTTGGGAGAAAATTGGGGTGACATTTTCTAATGAGAGTATTGATCCTATCAATGAATTCCATAATGTCTTCGTTTGTTTGTTTGCAAACTTCTAGGAATTGAGAGGAAAAGAGGCCATACTTTCTTTTTCACACCACCTCTCCTTGAAATCTTGTTCAAGATCTTCAAGGGTTTTGATGCTTCCATTCAGGAGACCATTAATCCAGCCTCTGGCACTCCTGGTGAATGAGATTTCAAAGAGCCTCATAAATACATCAGGGTGTTCGTATCCAAATTGGTGAAATTAAAACCCTTCACAAAACTTGGTCCAATGTGAGTTACCATAGGATCCCCCTTCTCCCGAAAACCTAGGTATCCAAGAGTCATCCTTCTTGGGTAGATCATGTAATCCCCCTTGGGTGTTAGCTAAGTCCAAAGGGACAAAGAGTTCTTTGTGAGACCATTTGGGATGACTTAAAATGGTAACTTGATTTGCTGGGGTAATAAGGATTTCAATAGTAGAAGGGAGTGTGTATTGACGCCCACTACGAGTCTCCATTTGTGGAGTCACAAGATAATTCTCTTGAAATTATCAAAGAAATAAGGGAATCGCCCTTAGTGGAGTCCCTGGGTAATCTTGTAAGAAACATTCGTTGGACAAAGGATCACCGAAAAAGAGTCGTTTGAGGAATTTTGACTCAGTGTTCCCCGAAAACGATGCCAAAATTTTATCGCTCAATTTATAATTTGATAGAAGGAAAGGTTAAATGAGATCAAATTGGCATAACAGGAGACTATCCTATCATTGTCACCTCAATATGATGTCTCTTTCTATTTAGGGTGGTAGGCCTAGGGGAGACATCCTCAGTGACCTGGGGGTTTGAGATGGAAAAGTCAAAGTGGCTAGATAAATATCCCCTCTTAGAAGTCAACATCGATCAGAAAGTCTGGTTTTATAACCAATGAAAAGATAATGTGTCAAGTGTACCTACCCAGCTCAAAGCAACAAGAAACTAGATATATTTGCAAGTATACATGCTAGTTATAACTTCATAAAACCATGGGCTTTCTTGATAAAAGAAATTTGTTGAATATGATGAAGTAAACATAAAATTTATAACATCAATCTTTATAGAGAAATATTTCAAGTTAAATTCCTTGAAAATAGCTTCAAAATGACTAAGAATCATTAACCATTGAAATCATAATACTAGCATTTGATAGAAGCAAACAAGACAAGGTATAAATCAGCCTTTTCAATTGTTTTTATGATCTTTTAATGTTGCATATAATGGTTGTATCTTACTTTAGTAACAACAACATTATTGTTAGTAGGTTAGTCTATTATAGGGTTAGAAAGTGTTAGTAGGTTTCTCAAAGAGTAGGTTTTGAATTTTTTGTTGATCAATTACTCAAGAGAGGACTTAGACTAGTTCTTTTAGGGAAAATGGATTCAATAATGCAGAGGTAAATGTTGAAGAAAAATGATAATAGAGAATCAAAGACAAGAGAGAATGATAGATTGGATTGTTGGTAACCCAAGGCTCCAATTATCAAACCCTAGAGGAAACTAGCTACCAAGGTGTAGGTAACCCTAGACCTTAGTAGATTTTGTCCCTATTTA
The DNA here is from genome assembly GCA_009831015.1 of Picea engelmannii. Taxonomy (NCBI): domain Eukaryota; kingdom Viridiplantae; phylum Streptophyta; class Pinopsida; order Pinales; family Pinaceae; genus Picea; species Picea engelmannii. Next base: position 371,706 of record ML787339.1, on the reverse strand, counting down.
ATTCAATGATGAAGTAAAAATGGCTAAGATAATGCAATGAATACTAAGGTGTTGCAATGGCAAGGCCTTAGCTCATGCTTCAAGAAGAATGACCTTTTGACAATATCTAGTAGATGAAATCTTTTGAAGCTAGGACAATAACATGTGCTAGTCTTCCTAGGGTTTAATCAATAAATTTCATAATATTGAATATAAATGCAAGATAAATTAAACTATGACCATTCAATTAAGAAGAATTGCAGAAAATCCACTTACATACATTAAGAATAATCAAGAAAATCCCTAGTTGAAAACATCCACCAAGAAGCTTGCCAAAATATACCAAATTTATCCTCCTCCAACAAGTGCGCCTAAAATTTCAGCCAAGAAACCCTAGATTGAGCGCAAATTTCAGTCCTCACAAGTGTGAGTGAAAGATGATGAAAAATAAGAGGGATTTCCCCCCTATTTATACAATATTAATGACCATAATTAGGTCAAAAATGTCGACATGGCCAGTTAAAAATAATATCTATTTTTTACATTAAATGTCATAATAAAACCCTAAAACAAGTTGCTAATGTGATGTCATGCCCTTTTAGGGTGACGTTAGGCCCTTTTTGGGCAATGTTGGCCTCCTAAAGAAAAACGTTAGCCCCCATTGGGCCTCAGGAACCTGCCACTTCGCACACAATTGCCTCCAAAACATCCCAAGACGTTGGGTGATGTCATGTGTGATCTGGGTGAAATCATGGGCCTTCCAAGGCATACATGATGGTGGAAAGGGCACAACCCCCCTGGGTCTATGTCTTCCAGGTTGTCCCTGGTGAAAATTCCTCATATCTCTTTGGTGAAATCCTCTGATCTATCTCTACCCCTGGTTGGGGTCTCAACATCCATCTAGTGGGATTTTATCCCCATGGAGGTCTGAACTAATCATCTCCCCATGTGTACCTGTCCATCGGGTGTGGTCCTGCAACATCAATAGATATTCCCTCCATGGTATCATAAGTCACAGGGATCATAACAATGCCAATCACATATAATCATCAAGTTATTAAACATGTGCATAAAACCTCATTTACCTGGACAAGTGCTCAAAGAAATTATTCTAATCTGCAAGACAAGTTTGGAGGGGACACTAGGACATCCTATGGGGATAATGCTCATTGGATGTGGGATGTTCCCAGGAGAATTCAAATCTAGACCATGTGAGTGGATGAGGTGGTAAGGGATGTCTAAGCAAGGGGTGTAGTGATAGAATGGAAATGTATAGCTTACATGTGGGTGCCTATGAAGACGATGAGTTCCACCTTGTCATGGATGTAAATGTTTCCAAGCCCATTCATGTGTTTTATCTTTTATTTTAATTTCTTTTTATTTCAAGAGGATAGTTAGGGGACACTTCCCTAGCGTGGTGACGAGTGGTGGAAATGTTACCCACAAACATTTCACAAAAATGAGAAGGTTGGCTCATGATGAGACCCAATTACTCTTGGCTATGACACCAAGAGTCACTACCCTGGCATGGTGACCATTTTTCGGTAGTTTCATACCACTACATGCCCATGGAACTAATAGGTTGGCTTGTGATGAGACCCCCTATCCTCCAACTAGGTCTTGATTTATTATTTTTATGGGTCCCTTTGTTTCTTGCTGAGAATATTTTTATTGGTTTCTCAGGGATCCTTGGGCTAAGAATATCAAGGTTTCATTCTTTTGGATTTTTTTATTTTTCCAACTACTTTTACCCTCTGGGCCTTTAGCCCCTTCTTCCCACAAGATAAGGTACAACCCTTAGATATTTGGCAAACCCAATGCCCAGCCCAGTGTAATGGGATGGATGAGTGGGAAAAATATGAAAAGTGGTAAGTATGGTCGGAGTGGACGATGACCTCTCATAAATCCCCCTAGTGGGAACTCAAACCCTATGGAAACTAGCTTACTAGGGCATCCTGTCATTCCCCCTAGGTATGGTCAAGTGGAAATGTATAAGTTCCAATCACACATTAGAAGAAAAAATAATCAAATGCACATATTCAAAAGTTTTGAGGATCAGAGTGACACATACCATGATACCCAGGCTCATTAAATAAGGGAGCAAGACCCATCTTTGTTGCAAGACCAGGCCGATGTGATGGATGATGTTGTTGCTGGAAAAGTGGAGACACTGAAGGAAGAAAATCATGGGCTCTCCAGGGCCATGCTCAAGTCGATATGGCTCTCGGTACTCGATGTCTAGGACCTATGGACCTCAAGACATAATCTCCTCAGTTATCCCTAGGTTAAGGGATAACAATACTTGTTGCAAGGTGTGCACAGGGTCAACATTTGTCTAAGTGTGGAAGAAGTCATTTTGAGAAGTGAAAGGAGTGTGCAAGAAGAAACATTTTGATAGGTTTAGAATTTTCAGGGAGGAATAAGCTCAAAAGAGATAGAAGACGAGAATTTATTTAGTAGGGAGGATCCCACTAAAAATTTCCTAATCAATGAGCGAGATCCATTCGGATTGGGAATCAGGGTGTTTCCAGGGCATGAGATCTGGGGAAGTTGCACAGAGGATAGTATTTCAGTCCTTTGACACTTTGTGTGTTCGAAGTTTTGAAGGTGTTCAAGGAGAGGGATCGTCGAAGTCCCAAAGATGCAAAGTAAATATAAGATGCCGGTATCGAGGAGGATACATGGCAGCATATCAGAAAGTTTGGGAGATAAAGCTTCGAAAGATTTGCATGGAGTAGAAGTGATTTTTTTCAAAGTAGCGAAGGACAAAGAGATATAGATCATTGGATCTAGGAAGGACACACAATTGATATCCATGTGTTCCAAGAGAAGAGTGCTTTAGAGGAAAATGAGAGTAGTGAAGCCAAAACTCCCAAATGCCGAATTGTCAGATTCAATTATGGTCGTCGATCTCAGAAGGACACGCATTATCAGATCATAGAATTAGAAAGCATGCACTCTAGAGGAAAATATGAGGAGGAAGTGGATTCGTTGACCAGAAGTCATCTGAATATCCAAAGGTAAGGAATCATCCTAGCCGTCCATTGTTGGAACACCTAGTGTCAGATCTATCACTCTAGTGATAGAACACTTCGGGGAAATGGTCAAGTAAGTTTATGAGGGTCATAAATCCCAAAGGTTGGAGTCAACAAGAGTCATTTATGAACATAGGGACATGTGGAGGATGGATATTTACTCTGGAGAAAAGTCACTCTAGAGGAATTGAAGTGTGAAGGCATAAGAACTCCCGAAGGCTGAAGCGTCAGATTTCATCCGAGTCTTCAATTGTAAAAGGATGCATGGTGGAAGATCTATCACTTTGGAGGATTGAAACTTTGGGAGAAAGAAGAGAAAATGGGAATTGACTCCAAGTCGCCCGAAGTGGGAACGAAGGAAAATCTCGACCGTTGATCGAGGTGAGCACATGGCATTTGATCCATAGCTCAAGGTAAAATTCACTCTGGGGGAAAGGAGTGTTGGGAATTCTTGGAACTCCTAAAGCCAGAGTCCCGGAGTAAATCAGAGTCGTTGGCTGTCGGAGAGACGTGAACCATAGATTTTTGTCTAGGTGTTTTCACGGGTCTATACTTCGTGGAATTGAGGGTCAGTTGCACTTGAAAAAGATGAAGTGCGAAGTCGTGAAGGTGGATAGTAAGAGATTATATCATGTGGTATTAAGGAAGAAGAGGGATAGCAGAGGATCTAGCGCTCGTCATTTAAAGTTACCAGAAGCGCCAGGAAAAGGTTGTGCCGGTGAATCAAACTTGTGTGGGTAACAACAAGAGACTTGTGTGAATTAAATTATGGGTCTAGTAGAGGACCAAAGAGATGATTCGATTGAAGTAATTGAATATCCTTGACCAAGAGGTCACACAAACCAGAGGAGAGAAGGGGTTCTGCATCAGGATACAAGGAACAATACCTTCTTTATCCAATTGATAAATCTCAAGAAAAAGGGTTCAATTGCGGAGCACATCGAGAAATTCCAAAGATTGAATATAAAGGTAATGGATATTCCAGATGAGCACCTGATTGATCTATTCATAGGAACTTTAAATGATAACATTCAACATGAGGTTCACCTTTGGGAACCAAAATCCTTGGAGAATGTGTACAGGGTGACGATAAATGTTGAAAGTAAAAATATGGATATGGATACTTGAAGGATCACTCCTAACATCTATCGAGAGAATAATGTTCCTTCTTCTAAAACACCTCAACCTACAAGGTTTACACCTCAAAAATTGGAGGAGAGAAAAGAAAAAGGTTTATGCATTAATTGTGACAACAAGTACAGTAAGGGACATAAGTGTGGTGAGAAGACATTATTCTACTTATATTGTGAAGAGGAAGAAGAACAAGAACCATCTCCAGATGAAAACATAGAAGAGATTTCTTCTGAAGAGTTGAATCCCACAATATCATGTAATGCATTGGTTGGAATTAGCACTCCTCAAACCCTCAAGATCGAAGGATATATATATATATATATATATATATATATATATATATATATATATATATATATATATATATATATATATATATATATATATATATATATATATATATATATATATATAGATAGATAAAGGTAATACTCCTAATTGATTCTGGTAGTACTCATAATTTTATTCACTATAAATTAGCCAAATCTCTCAATTGCTTTATATATCCAATGCCATAGTTTCAAGTAATGATTTCAAATGGAGGAACTATCAATTTCTCAAGAAAATGCCATAAGATCAATCTTACTATGGGGGAATATGTAATGAATAGTCCAATGATTTCTATACCCATGGGTGGTGTTGATGTCGTACTAAGAGTCTAATGGCAATAATCATTGGGAACAATGGCTTTTAATTTTCAAGAAATTTTCATGAAATTTTCATTGGAAGGAAAGGAAATTGAGTTAAGTTGTATCACAGTGAAACCCAGTAAGGTGATAAGCTCTAATGGAATGAAAAAATTATTGAAAAAGGGACATCAAGGTGTAATTTTACAACTATTCTCACTAGATGTGCAAACATCTAAGACATATATTTCGCTAGATCTCCAAGGGATCATTGATAAGCATTCTAAAGTATTTGAAGATATTCCCAGAGGTATTCCACCCACTTGAAATAATTATCATGCTATTCAACTAATTACTGGGAGTATTCCTCCTATCATCATGCCTTACAAATACCTTTATTCCCATAAGCATGAAATTGAGCATATGGTTGAAGAAATGTTAGAGGATGACATTATTAGAGCTAGCCAAAGTTCTTACTCTGCACTGGTGGTAATGGTACTTTTTATCACTAGAAATCACCTCTGGATTGCAGCAAAGGTAAGCCCAGTACCCATCAGTTTTATGTCATGATGAATAAATTTAAGGGTTGTCTAATGGATGAAAACTCAGGATAGCATCGCTTTAACTCAGAAAACTAGACTAATATGCATAGGCAGATGAGGTCTTGATCTAACTTCAGTCAGTAAGTTGTAGTAAGGGTGAGTAAGGGGCAGAACTTGAGGATAAAATGTAAAGGAATGATATGGACATCCGGTATTCCAGTAGCATAAGGAGAGAAAGAATGTGAGGACAAGATCCTCTTGATTCATAGCTTCAAGAAACCGAAAACGTTAAAACAACACTACAATCAAACATACATTGCAACATATTCCCAACAACTAGATTGGATCATCCATGCCTGAGATTTCAGTATCAGAGGAAAAAGAGATGGGGAAGAAGGTTGATTGTTATTAAACAAGAAGTCTCAAAAAGTCATACATAACCAGAGAACCAGAGGCTTTACTAAAAATTTACAAATCGAGAGCGTAGCTAAACCATCGACCCTAATACAAATGGAAAAAATTCCTACATATACTTTGAACTAGCTCTGACTACCTGAGGCAATCCTATCATGCTTTCAAATATTTGCGTTGATGAGATTCTCTATCAGGCTATGAATGCAGACATTGGTTAGAACACCCATGCAATCTTTTGTCAGACGTGATATATGTCAGTCTGGACTGACTATCTACCTCTATGTTTTTCCTTTTCTAGCTTTCTATTTAAGGAAGGAGATGATGTCTCACCCACCTTCCATGTTTACATTAATTGCTTCATTGAGATATGAGTGGGCAGAGTTAATGTCTGCAACTGGAAGATGTGGCGACCTTTCTTTTGTCGTCTATTCTTAGCTGGATGTTAGTTGGGACAACTAGTAGACGGATGAAGGATGTTGATGAGAAGACACTGGCGAGATGACTGGTGAAAAATCAGTGACCTAAGGCATACACTCGTCATCCAGGTGGAGAACTACAAGCAGCGAGGTGGTGAATGGGAAAGTGCAGGAACCGGCATGAGATATATGAGGTGGGAAGGTGTAGGGGTGATGAGGCGAGGACAGGGGATGTGGTGGTAGTGGGAGAGTGGGGAAAACCATATAGGTGGAGGTGACATGGGAGATAGATGGTGAAAGGTGACAGGTGGAAGCAGGAAGGAGACATGACATGAAACTGGAGTGGGAGACACATGGCAGGAAGGGGTGGAGAGGGGAAAGGCATTGATATGACAGAAAAGAGGAGACAAGTGAGTGGAAGATAGGTGTTGTCAAGATGCAAGGGTGGAAA
>ML787339.1:352805-365056 GCA_009831015.1 Picea engelmannii | reverse complement strand
CGAGGAGGTGCCATGTTAGTGGGGGGGCCGTGCTCAAAAACCACCTACTCGAACCCCCCCGTTAAAGGTAGAAGGTCCGGGGGGGGTCTGATATGGATCCTACATTGTAGATCAGAGCGTGCAGATCTCAGCCACTCATATCTACACTCCCCTTAGTATAACGCGCCCAAGAACCAAACACTTAGGATAAGGCCTCTTTATGGGTTTTTTGCGTGCTTCTTGTCATTTTTTCTCTATGGTGTCCATTCCTGAGGGAAAAAACACCCCGTTACAAACCAGTGTGATAACATTTGGCTCCATGGGGGATGGCCTGCTCCCTCTGAGATGCCAATAACTTGCAACTTTAGTCACCTTACTGTTGGGTTGTGGAGTCAACTACTAAAATAGAAATAAAATTGGTATTTGCAATGACATGGAGGAGCCATGCATGGCTCAAACAAAGAACTTTTTAAGAAAATGCCCATTAACAGGGCCACCAAAAACTTCATCCCCCTCCAAATTCTACAACCTGTAAGTGTTATTTGGAAATATCTTAATAATTTTGAAGGGTCCAATCCAGAGGGATTCAAATTTACCATGCTTTCCCTTGTTCTATTTGGGTGCATTCCATTTGAGTACTAGATCTCCCATCTAGAAATTATCTTTACTCCTCTTCCTATCAAAGGCCTGCTTGATCTTCTGCTGATGTTCATGTGCTTTGTCCAACATCTGTTCTCTAGTCTGTTTCACTTCTACGAACTGTTGTATTCTTCTGATCATATCATCGGGCTCCCTTGGTAGTCTTGGAAGAATTTTTTTGCTGGCAAGGAAAGATGATAAGGAAATATGGCCTCAACTCCATACATGAGCTTAAAAGGAGAGACACCCAAAGATATTTGTTGTCACTTTGTCATCCCACAGAGAAAATTTGAGCTTTGAATCCCATGCTTTCTTGTTGTCCTCTAGCAGTATTTTGATAATCTTTATGAGAATTTTGTTAGAGGACTCTGCTATTCCATTTCCTTGGGGATAATAGGGAGTGGAGGATAAATGGAATTATGAACTTCTCACAGAATTTGACCAATGGCTCAGCCTTGAAGGATGCAACGTTGTTAGTGATGATTATGTTCAGACAACCATGCCTTGCCATAGTATCTTCAAGGAAACCAATGACTACTTTGTGAGAATAATTCCTTGTGGGAATAGCTTCTATCCATTTGGTGAAATAATCCATTGCAGTTAATATCCATCTATGTTGACCACTTGAAGCAGGATGAATTTCCCCAATAAATTCCAGGCCCCACTGTTGAAAGGGTCCTGCAACTACCACATACTTCAATGGCAGAGACTTGAGTTGTTTCTTCCTATAGAACTTTCAAAACTTAACACAAGCCTTGATATTTTCATAGACATTAGTGATTAGGCTAGGCCAAAAGTACCCATCCCTGAGAATTTTATAGGTTGTGGTTCTCTAGAAGTGATCTCCCCCACATAGGATGTCATGAAAATCAAACATAATCCTTGGGGCCTATTATGGGTCGAAACATCTCAGGAGTACTCCTAAGGTTCTTTCCAATACAATACCTATTCAATAAGGAAATATATAATTTCTTTGAGCTTTAAGGCTCTAGCCTTAGTTTTCCCCATTGCATCAAGAGGTCTTAACTCTTGTAGAAAAAATATAATATCTTTGTATTGGGTGCATTCTACAAATGGAGGGTTGATTGGTGGGCCTGCTTTAGACAACTCATCTTGCTGATTTTCTAAACAAGTGCTGATGAAGTTGACCTCCAAATATTTGCAATTAGATCCAACCAATAATGTGGATAAACCTTGTCCTTTGACTAGTTTGGTAGGATTTATTTCCAGATCAAACTCAAGGATTTTGGAAATCCACTTGCTCCTTTTCCCATATATGTCAGGTTGGATAAGAATGTCCTTCATCGAAGATGAAGGGACATATGCAATGATCTTTGAATGTAGAACATAGAATCTGAAAGATTTGAGAGATTTCACCAAGGCATATTTTTTCTTCTTCGTGATGTCATATTCGGTATCAGTGTCACTTAATGCTCTATAGAAAAAGGAAATAGGTTTCTCTAGCCCATCAATGTTTTTCTGCAATAAGACAACGACCACTGTATCAAAAGAAGCAGAAGAGAAAATCAGAAAATCTTTGGAGTAATCAGGACTGATAATCACATGTGCCTCAGTCAGTGCTTTATTGATTTGGTCGAAATAGTTTCTGGACTTAGCAGTCCATTTCACTTCATTCCCCTTCATGAGCATGGTTTTAATATACTTTACCAGTTCAACAAAATTTGAAACAAACCTTCTTAGGAAATTAATTTTTCCCAGGAAGGACTGAACTTCCTTCTTAGATCTGGGAAGTTACAAGGTTTGAATAGATTCTTCCCTACTTGAATCAATTCTAACTCCCTCAACTGATACTATGTGTCCCAACAATTTTCCCTCCTGCATGGAAAATAAAGACTTCTTGGAATTTAAGGAGAGACTGAAATTTCGACATTTAAAGAAGACCCTTCTTAGATGACAACAATGTTATTTATCAGATCTATAGAAGACTGTAATGCCATCTATATAGGTGACTACAAACTTGTCCCTTTCCCTAATAAAGGCTATATCCATGGCTCATTGTAAGGTCTCCCTTACGTTCAATAATCCAAAGGGAATTTTAGCGTACACGAATATGCCCCAAGGAGTGTTGAAAGTTGTCTTTTCTCTATCTTCAGTTAGGACAGAGATATGATTGTAGCCTGAAAATCCATCAATCATGGAAATTCTGGATGCACCTATCACCCTTTGCAATATATGTTCCATATTTGGCAAATGATAATTGTCCTTTTTAGAGCTTTTGTTTAGGTTCCTGAAATCAACACAGAGCCTGATTTCTCCATTCTTCTTCCTTACTAGGACCAAGTTTGCCACCCATTCAGAATATCTCAAGGGGACAATTATTTTTGCATCCAACAGCTTCGTTACCTCTCTTTCCATAATAGGAAACAACATAGGATTTATTTGTCTTAATTTATTCCTAAATGGTTTTGCTTCTTCTTTCAGTGGGATCATATGCTTAATGAAACTTGTGTTGTATGTTCTGAGGTATTCATAGGTCCAGGAAAACACATCAATGAATTCTCTTAATAACACAACATACTCGTTTCTTTCTCCCTTGACAAGTTGCTTGACAACTTGACAAATTTTGGATCCTCCTCCGTACCAATATTTCACTCAGCTACATCATCATCATCATTTGAAATTTTACCCTTTAGTGCCACATCATTTATGTCAAATAGTCTTTCCAAAGGAACTAGTCCCTTTGGGATAGGTTGTTGGGCATCTGGACAATATGATGATTAGCAATTTCATTCAGAAAAACATCAACATGAGGATTTATTTCAGAATCATGATCTTGATCAATGTGTAATGCAGAAAATTCTTCAACAATCTCCAGGAATCTTTTTATTTCAAGATCATCCTTAAACACTTTCCAATGCTTGACATTGTCAGGTAAAGAGGGTCTATATTTTACTTCTACATCATACCTAAGTTTGGGTGGCAGAGGGACTCTGAAATTACTTTCCAAAACAACCAGAGAATCAGCCATATCATTATCTTCTCTTGGAACAAATGAGATATTGAAAGCCAAGAAAAAACTATTGACTAGATCCCAGACTTCATTTATGTAACTCCTAAGCCGAGGATTCTTGGCTTGATAAATGTTTTTGATTTTATGGACAATTAACTCAACATCCCCAAACATTGATATCTCTTTAATTCCCATGTCTTTTACAACCCTCAAACCCAAAACAAGAGCTTCATACTCTGCCACATTATTGGTAGTTTCAAATTCTAATTTGTAGGACAGAGGTATAATTTATTGCACAGGTGAAACAAGGAACACTCCAGCACCATCACCTTCTCTAGAAGAGGCTCCATTAAAGAACATTTTCCAAATAGAGGCAATCAGGGGAGAATCTTCACAGAGAGAAAGGGACTACGTTCTGATTTTAAGAGGGGGTTCAGGGGCATCAGTGAGCTACAACAAGCTGGATCCCATATCAGTATCAAGTGAAAAAATAGGATGGTTTGTGGGGTCTTCTTCATCGCTAATAATATAGGCCAAATGAGATTATCTATACAGTATTCTATGCTCCACCCCAAACATAGGAATGGTAGCATATGTGAGGTCCATATACAAGGTTCCCCCAAGTCTTTTTATACAAGATCTTAACAATAACATGCAAAAATTGGGGGGAACATTGGATACCACAATATCCATTACTACACTTTTCATGGGTAGTTGAAACAAGGTCACAAATAGATCCTTGATGACATCAAGACACTATACCTTTCTTGAGTCAAAAGAATACAAGTCATGATAATATTTTGTGATTTATAGTCCCAGCTCACCCATGATAGTTTTGGGCATGAGATTATGAGACACCCTTGAGTCCATTAAACAATTGTGAAACACATTATCATGTATGTTCAGTGAGGTGTCGAAGGGAGGGGATGAATCTGTGTAATAAGATGAAGTCTCAGGATGCAACGTCTTACAGAGAGATATTTTAAAATCCTCATGCTTGACTAGCTTTGAAAAGGGTACAAGGATCCTAATCTTATGAATTTCATTCTCAAAGTTGAAAGAGGAGGGTGGCTTCAAAATTTCCTTTATTTCTGGGACATGACCTTTGGATAATGGTGAGAGATTCTTTGTTTTCTTCTCCTTGTTGTTGTTTTCTGTGTCTTTATTGGGATTCTCTACTCTGGAAGGCTGATCAGGGATGTCAGACTTCCCTTCTTTCTTATTAGACCTGAGATTATATCTATGGGGACTACTATTGGTCTCCTCCCCTTTACTCAGCTCATTTATTTGGTTGTCCATGAGGGACTCCTCATATGCAGATTGGGTCAAATGGGGGAATGGGGAGGTGTCTTAGAGATAATGGATTTCAGGATCAAGCTCTTCTTCCTCACCTTCTTCATCAACAATGAGATTATTTTGGAGAGGGGTTTGGATTTTCTAATCATCCCTATCTCTATTTTGGGGCTCTCTTGGAATTATCTGAGGGGTATTGTTTGGTCTTCTAAAGTTGCATCTATTTTCATGATTTTGGGCACTCTTATAACTCTGCTTCTCTTCAAATTTCATTTTCTCCATCTCTGCAGAAAGATATTTTACCATCTTGGTCAATTCATCTACTTGAGGATGGGATGTAGGGGAACCTGAGGTTGAATCTTCAAATCTCCCTCTTCCTCTGTCTCTATTAGTTTTATTCCTGAGTCTGTCAACTTTCAACACATTGGATTCTACTTCGAGGGTTGCATCTTGCATATAAGCCAAGGAAGTATCTCTTCTTTCTCTTAACAAGAGGCATAAATCATGGTCAAAATAACTAGCATAAGTAATTTTAGCAGATTCTTATGTAGGATTTATCTTAGCAGGGATATTATTGTACATTTTGCTTAATCTTTTGGAGAAATCAAAGATAGATTCTCCCTCTTTTCTCCTTAGGGACTCAAACTCTGCGATATAATACATAAAGTATTTTTTATCCCCCCATTGTCTCAAGAAGACATCATCTAAATCCTCAATCCCGTCAATGGATCCAGGGGTTAATCCTCTAAACCATTTCCTAGCTTCACCATCAAGGCTCTTGACAAAAACTCTCATCCACGCATCCTCATTTTCAATATTCAAATTGTCTGCATAACTATAGAAGGCCGCAAGGTGCTCTTCGATAGTTATGTCTTCTTCTCCAGTGAACTTGGGCATGCATTTTAGGTAATCTCTAGCAGGGAGAGCATTCATTGCTTGAGGTAGGATTGGAGGGGAACATCTTATGGACACTATGGCATCCATTCTATTCCTAGGGGGATTAGCACCTGCCATAGGGATGAGAGGTGTAGGAGAACCAAGAGGAGATGGATTTCAAACATGGGAGACTGGGGGTGTGTTCCTAGGAAGAAAGGGAAACCGCAGAGGATTTGAGGAACAGGTCTCAGGACTTAAGGGAACCAATATTTCTCCTCCTATGAAATCAACAACTGTAATAGGGGGAGGAGTGGTAAAGCCCAGAGTGGGAAAATCTTCTGAGGTCCTGGGTTTAAACCAGGGTACAACTTCAGGGGATATGGGAGTGACAAGGCTTTCTCCTTCCAATCCCACACTAGGAGAGGATAAATCAGTAAGAACACTCCCAAACTTTAAGCTTTGGGAAACTCCAGTAGATGGTATAACAAGAAAAGGAGAAGCAGATATTGGAATTTCTAAATGAGGATGGTGAAAATCATTAGAAATACTTGGTTTAGCAGCTGAAGTACCTTATTGAAGGGTCTTTCTCCTTATGATAATTTTCTCTGGGTCAGCTTTAGGTGTTGCTAAAGGAATTTGTGGAGTAGACCTCATGTGTCTACCTCTGGAAGCCACAACTGAAACATTGGAGTCGTAATAGTGGAGTCACCGGGTGCATAATTTCAATCTTCAATGTGTTGAGTTCTGTTGCACCTTCAGAACCAGTAAGCTTTGTCATTCAATCCTAGGGAAAATATTCAATTCATCCTTGACAACGGTGCCATAAATGTTAGCACTAGAAGTCACCTCTAGATTGTAGCAGAGGTAAGCCCTGTACCCATCAGTTTTATGTCACGATGAATAAATTTAAGGGGGGTCTAATGGATGAAAACTTAGGATAGTATCGCTTTAACTTAGAAAAATGGATTGATATGCATAGGCATATGAGGTCTTGATCTAACTTCAATCAGTAAGTAGTAGTAAGGGTGAGTAGGGGGAAGAACTTGAGGATAAAATGTAAAGGACTGGAATGGACATCTGGTCTTCCAACAACCTGAGGAGAGAAAAACTATGAGGACAAGATCCTCTTGATTCAGAGCTTAAAGAAACCGAAAATGTTACAAAAACATTGCAATCAAACATACATTGCAACACAGTCACAACAAATCGACTGGATCATCCATGCTTGAGCTTTTAGTGTTAGAGGAAAAATATATGGGGAAGAAGGTTGACTGTTAATAAACAAGAAGTCTCAAAAATTCATTCATAACCAAAGAACCAGAGGCTTTAATAAAACTTTACAAATCGGGAGCATAGCTCAACCATCGACCCTAAACAAAATGGAAAAAATGCCTACATATACTATGAACTGGCTCTGACTACCTGAGGCGATCTTGTCATGCTTTCAAAGATTCTCTACTAGGCTACACATGCAGACATTGGTCAGGCTGCCCATGGAGTCTTCTATCAGACATGATCTCTATCAGTCTGGACTGATTGCATGCCTCTGCATTTGTCCTTTTCTGGCTTTATATTTAAGGAAGGAGATGATGTCTCACCCACCTTCCATGTTTACATTAACTGCTTCATCGAGATCTGAGTGGGTAGAGTTAACGCCTACAACTAGAAGATGTGGTGACATTTATTTCGTCATCTATGATTAGCTCGATGTTAGATGGGACGACTGACAAATGGATGAATAATGTTGACTAGAAGCCACTGGAGAGATAACTGGTGAAAACTCAGTGAGCTATGGCGTACACTCAGCGACCAGGTGGACAACTACAAGTGGCGAGGTGGTGACTGGGAAAGTGTGGGCACCGACATGAGAGAGATGAGGTGGGAAGGTGTAGGGGTGATGTTGTGAGGAGAGGGGATGTGGTGGAAGAGGGAGAGTGGGGAGGGTCATATAGGTGGAGGTGACATGGGAGACAGATGGCGAAAGGAAAGAGTTTGAAGAGAGAAGGAGACATGACATGAAATTGGAGTGGTAGACACATGGAAGGCATGGGCAAAGAGGGGAAAGGCATTGATATCACATCCAAGAGGAGACAGGCGAGTGGAAGATAGGTGTCATCAAGATGCAAGGGCAGTAAACATAGGCGGTAATTGGTCTACTTGGAAGGGGGGGGAGGCAGTTAGTGGTTTAGTGTGAGGGGGGGGTCCGAATTAGTGAGGAGGCACCACGTTAGTGGGGGGCCATGCTAAAAAACCACCTACTCTGACCCCCCCCGTTAAAGGTAGAAGATTGGGGTGGGGGGGTCCGATATGGATCCTGCACCGTATATATGTGCACACAGATCTTCGCCAGTTAGATATACGTGCCCCTTAGTATAACATGCCTGGGCACCAAAGTCTTGGGATAAGGCCACTTTATGGGTTTTTTGTGTGCTTCTTGTCACTTTTTTGCTATGGTGTCCATTCTTGAGGGAAAAAACACCCCTTTACAAACCTGTGTGATAACAATACTCAATAAAGAGGGCTCATGGCGTATGTGCCCAGATTATAAAGATCTCAACAAGATCATTATTAAAGATAAGTTTCCCATTCCCTTCATTGATGAATTGTTAGATGAACTACATGGAGAAATCTACTTCACAAAGTTGGATCTTCGTTCAGGGTATCATCATATTAGAATGAAGGAAGAAGATATCCCAAAATAAAAATTCCCAACTCATGAAGGCCATTATGAATTTTTGGTCATGCCTTTTGGCCTTATGAATGCACCTTCCACATTCCAAGGGTTGATTAATTCCATTTTCAAGCCCTTCCTTCAAAAATTTGTGTTACTATTTTTTGATGATATACTAATCTATAGCAAGTCTTGGGAGGATCATGTTCGACATGTTGACAAGGTGCTACAACTACTAAAGGAGAAAAAAATATATGCCAAACCATCCAAATGTTTATTTGGGGTGAAGGAGGTAGAGTATTTGGGTCATATTGTATCTCATGAAGGTGTCAAGGTAGACCCTAATAAAATTAAGGCCATGATGGACTAGCCAATTCCCAAAACATTGAATAATATTAGGGGATTTTTGGGTTTGACAAGTTATTACCACAAGTTTATTTGGAACTATGGAAGAATAACATCACCTTTAACATCATTAAATAACAAGTATGGATTTTCATGGATTCCAGATGCAACTCAATATTTTGAACAACTTAAAGAGGTGATGTGCAAAGCTCCTGTCTTAACAACACTAGACTGCACAAAAACCTTTATTATGGAATTTGATGCCTTGGTAAATGGCATTGGTGTTGTTCTAATGCAAAAAGGAAGGCCCCCTTCTTTTGAAATTTGGCCACACAAGGGAAAGGACTTACAAAAACCCATTTATGAGAAGTAAATGATGGAAATACTACATGCATTGAAGCAATGGAACCCTTACCTATTATGTAGGAACTTCAAGGTAAAAATATATCATGATGGTCTTAAATACTTCTTGGAACAAAGACTATCTTTATAAGAACAACAAAATGGGTGACCAATATGTTGGGTTATGATTTTGAAATCATTTACAAAAAAAAGGGAAGAAAAATTTTGTGACAGATGCACTCTCAAGAAAGGATGAAGATGTTGAGTCCTTTCCATGTGCTATCTTGATCATCCAACCCAATTGGATAATATAATTGAGGGATGAATGGAAGAATGAAAAAAATGTGTGGACTCTCATTCAAAGGTTGCAGTAGAATTCCAGTGCATCAGGTACATTTACATGGAAAAATGATTCATTATGGTACAAAGATCTCTTATAATTATGTAATAACTCCAAACTAAAAAAAAAGGTACTCTTGGAATTGCACACCTCTCAGGTAGGAGGGCACTCATGATTTTTTAAAACCTACCATAGGGTCAAGAAGGATTTTGTTTGGGATGGACTTAAAACTAATGTTCAAAGGTTTATGGAAGAATTTTTGGTTTGCCAACAAAATAAGGTGGAAACAATTAATACCCCAAGTATTTTACAACCATTATCCATCCCAAGTCAGTGTTGGGAGGAGGTTTCCATGGATTTCATCATAGGGTTACTAAAGTCTGAAGGAAAGAGTGTCATCATGGTGATTGTTGATAGAATGACCAAGTACACATACTTTTGTGCACTCTCTCATCCTTTTAAAGCCGATACAGTTTCCATCACATTCATGGATATAGTTCAAAAGACACATGGAAACCCAAAGATTATTGTAAGTGACAGAGATCCCATCTTCATTGTACATTTTTGGATAGAATTATTTTCTTTTTTAGGTACTCAATTGGCTCATAGCTCATCTTATCATCCTTAATATAACGGAAAAACTGAGATAGTGAACAAATTTCTAGAAGGATACCTTCATTTCTTTGTCTCTAATAAACAAACACAATGGTTCAAGTGGTTACCCTTGGAAAAATGGTGGTATAACACTTCCTTTCATACTGCAACAAAAATGACATCATTTATGGCACTCTATGGATATCACCCACCTTCCATCACTTCTTCTCAAAAAGAAAAATATAAGGTTCAAGCAGTGGAAGATCACATTGAGCATAAAAAACAAGTTCTCCAACTCTTAAAGGACAACTTGACCATGGAACAAACAACTCTGCATTGAATTACCTAGTCAATAAACCAGTCCTTGAAGGAAGTATTTTTAGGTGGCTACTTCTCTTTCATGAGTTTTCATTCAACGTAATTGTAAAACCTGGAAGATGTAATGTAGGTCCAGATCATTTATCCAAATTGGAATAAGGGGAAAGAGGTGGAGTAATGGATGATCAACTCCCATATGCATACCTATTCTAAATTGAAGCCATCCCAAAGTATATTGAAGACATTGTTGTCTTCCTTAGTACAAGGACCTGCCCATAAAATTACTCTGCAACCCATAAACAACACATGGTGGTTCGAGTAGAAGACTACCAATTGATTGTGGGACAACTTTATAAGTTGGGACTAGATAGCATCCTTAGGTGGTGTGTATTAAGACACGAAAGGAAAGATATCATGTGGGAATGCCATTGTGGAGTTGTGGGAGGACATGTTGGAGGTAAAGCTACCGCACAAAAGGTACTTCAATCTATATTGTGGTGGGAAACATTATTCAAAGATGCTAAAGCTTATGCTAGATATTGTGACACCTGAGAAAGAGTAGGGAAGACATCACAGAAAGATGAATTACCCCTTCAGCCAATTAGAGCACTTCAAGCATTTGAGAAGTGGGTTGTTGACTTTAATGGACCAATTAACCCATTGGCCAAGAATTCAAAGTAAATATGTATCATCACCGCAAAATATTACCTCTTGTGATGGTCGGAACCAAAGACAATTCAATATTTTTCAACAAACATATTTTCCATAGTCATATTAAAAAATGTCATTACTTGGTTTGGATTTCCTAGAAGCCTAACCAACGATCACAGTAGTCACTTTATTAGCAGCACAATCACAAAATTGACACCATAATTCCTTATACAACAACATAAGAGTAGTCCCTATCCTCCAAAATCTAATGGTACAGTGGAGGCATTCAACAAGATTCTCGAAAGAGGACTGACAAAAGTATGATGTGAAAACAGGGAAGACTAGGATGATAGAGTTCCAACAATGTTGTGGGATTACATGACTACCACAAAGAAGCTACACAGGTATACCCCATTTCAGTTGGTTTACAGGAAGGAAGTTGTTGTACCTATAGGTTTTATAACCCCTAGTCTATATATAGCACATGATACACATGAAAAATGAGGAATCAGTTTCACAGAGGATTGCAAACTTCCAGAAACTTGAGGAAGTGAGATTCTTAGAATATTTTCATTAGTTAGTTGAGAAAGCTAGATAGAAAGATTGGCATGATAGGAACATTAAGTCCAAAATATTTTTAATAGGGCATAAGTGTTGTGGGTGGGAATCCCTCCTACGGACTTAGAATTTAAGTGCTCTAATCATGCATGTAGAAAATGACCATTTCAAAGGCCTCTACTCTTTCCTATTCTCCCAACACAAAACCCCACATTCATGCAATACAAAGGTGTAAATGAGATTTGATAACTCTACCTTAATTCACTTTGTTTGATGTCGATCCCTTTTCTTCCGCTCTCTCTTTTATTGCAAGCCTCCTCCCAAATCTGACCTGCATTCACTCATGAAAAAACAAAAAGTTACGAACATGCATTTCATATACTAATTGTTGAGTTAGTTGTGACAATATCATGAAATAAACATTCAACTTGAACACATGATATGGTGGGACGGGAAAAGTATTCCTTTTTTTATTAATCTTCACAAGAGTAAACTTACAATATGTGGTCGACACTGCTCCTCGAAACTGTGTTGGATCATGTTGTCATTGATGCCAATGGTTTGATTGATTGATGTCATTGATTGATGTCAAAGTATTGATTGATTGATGATTGATGTAATATAATATGTATTGTCCTTGATGAGAATGCATAGATGAAGATGGATCAATGAGT
>ML787339.1:316561-345073 GCA_009831015.1 Picea engelmannii | reverse complement strand
CTGGTGTACTGTGTATGTGTATGATTGTTCATTTGTTCATTGCTTATTTACTCTGCAGTTATTGGATAATAATGCTTCATTGATATAACACTTGGATTATATGGTTAAATTGCTCTATTACTGATTCACCCCCCCTCTCAGTGGATGGATAAAGGTTGGGACAAGGGGAATGCTCAATCGGGTATAGTCTCTTTACTATGATTTTCCTCCTTTCAAATGGGACCCCCACCCCTTCTTTTATAGGCTAGAAGGAGCTAGGTATTTGGTCGAATGACCTGCCATGCATGGCTGAAAGGTTTAGTTAACTTGCCCAAAGTTGTGTGTTCCATCAACAAATTTCCTTTTTCCATGCTTTTGTAGGTACACGCGGGCTGTATTGGGGCAGCTAGCGTGTACACACCTGGAATAATGGAGCAGGGCACATGGGCCTTTAGAAAAGGGGTTTTTAAGAAGAGTTGTTTAGTAGTGTTTTGGAAAAGAAGGAGTCTGAGATGGCCTGATGCCAGGTAAGTGTGTCTTGTGAAAATTAGGGTTATAATAGATGCCCCATAATGTGTGAGGTCAGAAGAGAATCTGATGTCTAAAATACATTATCAATCTTTATGAACGTACCAAACTGGTGAGCCCAAGGAGTAGAATTCGGAAGGTGCCATCTACAAAAATAAAAATTGTCTCACCGAGGTGGGCATACCCATGCTCGGGATGAAATAACATCATGGATACCAATCAAATACACTATAGTTCCATGTCATATAACTATATAAAGTGAAGCCGCGAGAAATACACAACGGATATACATCTCAAAATAAAAAAGATATACATGTATAATATCCATCTTCTAGAAGTTGATAAGGCCTAATGGCTGGAGACGAGGTCTTCAAATCCCGAGCAACAATTTCAAAATATTCAAAACTTGGGTAGGAGTATAATATGAGTGTACAACTTACTACCCAGAGTTCTTCGACGACTCGTTGGTCATGGACTAGAGAGTATTGATGATCAGACTGAAGGCTTCATTGATTTCGAACAAAGACTTGATTGGACTTTCGGGATGGTTGGGCATGAGGGCAAGAGACAAACTACAGAGGGGCTGACTCAGGCCTGGTAAAAAAATTCCCTTGGACAATAGCACGACAAATGATGCGACTTAGGCATCATGGAATTGACATAAGTTCATGATGCAGGAGGCAACTCAAACTCTCCATATGTTTGGAAGAATAACCAAACGGAGGAGGACACAACTCTATGTAGTGAGAACAAATTCCTAAGGTCATATTAAATCCCAGATCTTGAAGAACAAATGAAAGGATGTGATTTGTCCAAGGGAAACTCATTGTGTTGCAAATAAAAAGAAAATACTTTTCCCTTCCTCTTTTTGGGGTATATTTGATTTTTTTTGTCGTTTTCAATAATTTTGGAAAACTTGAAAAATAATAAAAGAATGTTATGTTACAAAGGAGGAATGAGTGTCACAAACATACGAGTTTGAGGCTCAAGGACAAGACTAATGTTCAAAGCAAGGATACTTGGAAAAACTCCCTCCTGGGGCCAAAGGTGTCAAGACACAAAGGCAAAGTGCTACAGGGCTTGTGTATAAGGCATGTTTTAGATGGTTCGGTTGAGAGAAACATGGAGATGGAATTAGAACAAAGACATGGGTATGCAACTGTGATTAATAAGACACACAATGGTAATGTCCTTCGATGTAATTTTAATGAGCCCAGAGAAGGTAATATCAACGGTTTTTCATATTTAGAGAGTCTGAAAAAAAGCGTAAAAGGAGACTCTAATGGGGTACCATTTTTTAAGGTAGTCTAGTCGATTCGAAAAAGGGGTAAACTAGCACCGACAAGACGCCTATTCAAAACCATTTTAATGAGTGTGATAAAGACAAGAACACTCAGCCTTTTTTTCATTTTTGAGGAGTCTAAAAAAAGCTTAACTATGGACTCCGTCAAGTATGTTCTTCTGGACCATTTTAACGAGTGTGAAAGAATAAGGTCACTCAACGATCTTTTCAATTTTAGGGAGTCTAAAAAGAGATTAACTATGGACTCTGTGGGGGTCCCTTTTTCATAAATTTAGTCCCTCAGGCCTGAAAAAGGGTTAAAATTATACCTAAGGGTACTCTTCTAGAGATCCAAGGCCTCTAGAGTATACCTTTGTTCGTATAGTTGACCATCTGAACCAAAAAAGGGGTAAACTACTGTCAGATAGACGTGACTTCAAATTTTAGTTTAATGAGTGTGAAAGGCCACAATATCGCTCGATAATCTTTTCATGTTTAGAGGGTCTGAAAACGTCTTAAAAGAAGACCCGTTATGTTTTGAGAGTCTCGAGGGTGAGTTCAAGAGTGATAAGGAATCATGCAAATGAGGATCAAACTTGTAATTAGGAAAAACTAAAAGGGACTCTCGAGCCTATAGTCTTTAGTGACAGCATGGACACCATAATGCAACCAGGATCTACCTAGGGCATCCATGTTACGGTAAGCTCTACCACCAAATTATGACATTTGTAAAGTAGTAATAATGGTTCTGTGTCGAAACTTTGTGGGATTGATCCTATGGAAAAACAAAAAAGACAATGAGATGCAGAGAGTGGAATCCTGACTTAAATGCAACGAGTTGGAAAAAATGACTTTTTACCAAAGGATCATCAAAACTCCCCAAATCTCAAAAACAATTCCCAATACCCAAAGTAATACTTCTCGTGAACATCCAAAGAAAACTCCTGAACCATCTTAAATGATTTTCAGTTTAGAAAAAATGACAAAAGGGTCCAAAAATTGACAAAAAGAGGCCAAAAGCTCTATAAATAGAAGCTGGCAGCTCATTATCACCATTGTTAATTCATAAATTGACTAAAAGCCAAAACTACCCCTTTGTGAAAAGAGTTGATTCCGAGAGATTTGGTGGACGAAACAACCATCTTCTTGGACCAAGTAAGCATAAACTCTCTCCTCTTGCAATCTAAATCTTTCTTTATGCATTTAATTTTATTTTTTGGAGGGGCATCGACCTTTAAAAAGTCGGCCCTAAGTCCATGTGGGTTGTATTATGAAAGCCCATGTGTACACTCGAGAATATGAAAAACTGCATGCGTGTACATGCGACTTCCATCATTATAGCCTACGTGGACCCTTCATTTAATGGAAAAAAAAAAAAAAAAAGATCAAGGGTTAAGCCTCCTGAACTTTGTTTTTTGCAAGATGTATGCTCACTAGAGGGAAAGAGAGCATGAGGATATTACTGCGTTGTTTGGGGAGGACCCCAATGTTGTTGTTGCCTTGATGCAATGTCGATTGCTAAAATTCTTCCTATGTCCTTTCATGTGAGCACAACCTAGGATATTGAATGCCTTGGTTGATTATTGGCATCCCTACATAGAGGCCTTTATGCTAGAGGGGTAGTCACTCGTGCCAACGACAAAGGACATATACTTTTTGACTGGCCTCTCCTGGTGAGGGGAACTAGTCAATTTTTGTACGTTTCCCTCTGGGCCTCACAACATATCGGAGTTGATTGGACTCGATTGTGAGGCGGGTATAGACAGGACGAGCTCGCAAGTGCTAATAAGAAAGATCTCAGACATAGCATTGCAGGCGATAGTGTTGCTCATCAGGCGGATTACAGGGGCTACCTCTTTGCATTAGGCTTCTCGTGCACAGATGAACTGTGCAGTTCAATGCTTAAATGCACATAATTTTTATTGGAGCACCACATTACTGGACTGTATGAAGAGGCAACTGACAGACTGCCAGTTACGGACTCAGAGGAACTTCGGGTATGGAACCATTATTTTCTCTTTATTATTTGAAAGAGTGCCTAGTTTCATCCCTTGAGAGGTGGTACGGTGGCATCAGGCCTCTCTTCCCACGATATGAAGATGGTCAGTGTTGCTACCATGACAGGGGGGAGGAAGGACCAATGAGTCCTTTGATGACAACTTTTTTTCTTGGTTGTCGTGACAGATCCCAGTCATACAGGATTACCCTTATGCTGGGATTGACTTCTCGAGAGACCCTAAGATACTGGTACCTCCCAACGAGGAGCGAGGAGAGATGGGTACGTTTGCATCGGTTTTTTTTTGTTTGTTAAACATATGTAATTTTTATGTTGTTTTTTATATATATCATTTTTTTATACTAGAGCATTTGACAGATATGTGTCTATTATGTGCATATGTGGGGCCATTGCGACCAGCGGATTATGCGAGGAACAGGTGACATCCTCAGTTAGGGGCCGCACCCACCGCTACAGGGGTATTAACAGCAGCAGGAGAGCTTCCAGCTAGTGAGGCTGAGAGGTTCTGAGACGAATAGAGTGAAATTTTACCTGGTTCACTGTTATAACCCTAATTTTCACCAAACATGATTACCTAACATCAGGCCATCCCATATGCCTTCTTTGCCAAGCCAGTACTGAACAACTCTGGTTAAAAAACCCTCTTTATAAAGGCCCACGCACCCTGCTCCATTACTGTATGCGTGTACACGCTAGCTAATCCAATACAGGCCGTGTGTACCTACAAAAGCATGGAAAAAGGAAAGTTGTTGATGGAACACACAAATTTGGGCAAGTTAACTAAACCTTTCGATCATGCATGGTCGTTGATTCAACCAAATACCTAGCTCCTTATAGCCTATAAAAGAAGGGGTAAGGGTCCCATTTGAAAGGAGGAAAATCATGGTAAAGAGACTATACCCAATTGAGCATTCCCCTTCTCCCAACCTTTAGCCATCCTTGTGCAAAGAGAAGTATAGAGAAAAGTAGTTGGAGGACAATTGAAGAGGATCCCACGACCAGGTTCGTGGAGCAGTGACTGGCTTCATCATTGTAAGTTGTTTTAGTGAAGTTAATAATAAAGAAGTACTTTTCCCGTCCCACCATATGAGGTTTTCATTGTTCATTGTGTACATGTTGATTAAATATCTAGCCCATTAATATGTAGATGAAATGCATGTGGAGTTCTTTGTTTGTCTTTTGTGAATGCAGGTCATCCTTGGGAGGAGAGTTTCAGTCAAAGAGAGACCAAGCATGAAGAGGGATCAATATCAAACACCCAAAATAAGGTATGTTCACTTGATCTTCTTAACTACGTATTTTCTTAAGAATAATGGGGATTAGGTCCGGGATGATGGTAAAGAGTAGGAATCTTTAGGTCTTTTCTGCATGCATGATAAAACACTAAGTGCTAGTTCATAGAGGGATTTCCCACTCACAACAGAATTGGCGACCATACTGGGGATCTCTAGGGTTTCTGGGAACATTTTTTCTTGGGTATTTTTAAAAAATGGTTTCATCTCTTGTTTTTAAAGTTTCTACAAAAGTCTGAGCTAGCAAAGATTCTGGTCTTCCATACCAGTTATCTCTATTTATTTGCTTGACTACATTTTTTTTTTCTTCAAGACCCACAGAGGTACATGCAGCCTATATAAGGTTTGCACGCGTGTACCCGCACCCTACCTTCACACAGCCCGCGTGTACACGCTAGCTGAGGAAGTGTCAGTTGCGTGTATGATTTCAGAAAATTTCTTTTAGAGAGGTAGTTATCCTCTCCCCTGCCAGAAGTAATTCTTCTCAGGGGTTTTCTGGAACTCATTCTAGTCTTTGTTGTTCACAGTTTATAGCTTAGGTTTCATCTCATATTGGTTTGTGCTATGAAATTTTCTTTGAATTGTTTTCTTTTTTATATCTAAGAGAGTTTCTGAGTATTCAAGAGTGTCTGGTCCTCAATACTAGTAGTCTCTGCGAGTGCTTAATTTCTTTTATTTTCATTTTTGAAGATTTGCAGAGGTACACTCGACCCACAGAAGGTATGCACACATGTACATGCACTCTGACCTTACACATCTCGCGTGCACACGCTAGCTGTCGAACTGTCAGCAGCGTGCCTGTTGAGAAAATTGTTGTTTAAGGAGGGGAAGTCATCCTTTCCTTTGTCAAGAGTTATACCTCTCAGTTTTTTTGGTCTCTATCATAGCAATCAGTAACTTAGGTTTGATCACAGTAATAGCTTTCTTTGTCATTAAGAATTTTTTCTCAAAATTTTCCTTTTATAAGTTTTTTAGACAAGTGTGAGAGTCCCTTTTTAATCTGCTTGTGTGTTGTTTTTAGAGAGACTCTTTGCGATCTGCACTTAGGCCAGAGGTTTTTTTGGTCTTTACTTGTTGATATTTTTCCCTTTTGCTTTGTGAGCATTCAAATATATAAAAAAAATTATTTATTTATTTGTTTGGTTAAATCATGTTGGTTTTCATTAGTAACCATGAAAAGTATTTTATTTCATAAGTTCTTGATGGTTTACTTAGACGATAAGTAGCTGGTAGTCGAGTGAAATCCTATTTTGAGTCTGATGTTCAAATATCTTAGAAATTTTTAGTTTGAAAAGTTGATTAAGATTTGAGTCAAGAAGAAGTTATTTTGTTTCCAGCTTTCTGTTTATTTTTCTTTCGTCTTTCAAACATCACTAGTTTCACTTTCATAACCTTTGACTTAAGACAAGCCATAAAAATTAATGCTAAATCTAAAAATAATTAGACTTTTTATGTTTGTAGGGTCAACTAACTAGTTTAGGGTTAGGGCCTTGAATTAGGTTGGAGAGGAAACACTTCAAGGCCTTTAAATCAAACATTGGAGTCTGAGCTAGGGAGTGTTAAAAGTCCATTGTCGTGAAAATCATCTGGGACCCCCCTCTAACATGGGGGCTAAACAAGAGTTCGTATGAGGAAAGGTATCAGAGTTAACCCCTCCAAAGCTGGAACAATAGTAGTGGAGAACACATATAGAGGGCTTGTCTTGGGATTCTGTCGATTGCATTTTCCAAAGAGCTTTGTGGGTATCGAATCTATTTGAGGTCCTCAGTTGTCTTCTGGACCACTTGAATTTGATACCCTTGACAAGTTTCAAGATCGATACCCTACTCATTGTGGTCTACCCAACTATCGACTGTACCTGGCTGGTGACTGTTCACGCACTGGAAAGCTAGTTGCCTATCATTTTTAGGGACATACACAGGTGACTGCGGGGGTATACTACAGTACCTAGGACAAACATCGGGCCATTCTTTGTAGAGTATACCCAGAGGGTTATTCGTGTTCGATTTGCACTTGCACTGGTAATTTGCTCTAGTGTTGGTTGTTGTAACTGTTCTTCCAACTAGTTTAGTGTTTGCTTGTTTTATCTTGTAGGGAATTTTCTATTGTGTGTTGTTTTTGAACGAATAGAAATCCCTAGTGTGTCTTTGATATTCTCACACAGTGGAGGATCATGAGCTTTGTCGGTCACAAAGGATTCTTGGCTTGCCACCAGTTACACTGGCGCCACCCCCGCCACCGCTAAGGTGAAAGATGGACCAACAAGGGTATTTTGAAGCAACCGGGTCACCAAAAATCACACCTAACCAACCTCTGTTAAAGGACCTTTTGACACCTTTAAAGAGGATGGTAATGGAGGAAAATCATCTCTCTTCTTCTGGGAATCCTGATATTCCTGTCACGGTTGTCGTCACAAGGGGTGTCCCACCTCCTACCCTACCATCGCCAGTCTGAGACACCACAGTCTTGACTGCCTCTACCTCAAGCAATGGCCCGATCCTGTATTTGGTGATGGCTACTGCTCCTTTCACAGGGAATACGATAGGACCTCTATTCTCATATGGGATGCCTAATACAAGTACCATCCCTGTACTATCTTACTCCACTTTACAAACTTTAGGTCTGGGGAAAGGGATCTCTAACGCTCCTCTGCAAGGACCCATGGGGGGAAATTCATCTCCTTTTAATGCTTTCCCTTACGGAGGAGGTCATATACCTCCTTCATCCCCTTCACTCGGTGGTACCCACTAGAAATCCGTCGGGCCAAACACACATCATAGTTCAATTGGAGTAGGGAGTCAAGGACCACCTTCTCATAATATGTCGATAGGGTCAACACCATTTTCTTTGCTCGATGCATTTGGTAACAAAAATTTCTCATCAGGTGATTTCCTGACTAGGAGAAACCCCGGTTATGGCCAACCTAATCCTATACAGGGTATTATTCCTACACAGGGGGAAAACCCAAGAACTTCTTCTGCATCAGGACCTTGGAATTCTTGGCAAGGATCAGTTCCCTTGTTAGGAATGTCGATCTGGAGCAATTCTTTTCACAACCAAATGGAACCTCGGACAAGGTTCTATGCCTATTCCCATGGGATCGACATGGGGAAACCCTTCCCAAAGTCCTCCAAATGTAATGCACGCCCAACCATCTACGTCATATTTTTGGAATCAGGCGATGATGTCTCCTCACACGCAAAATCTGTATGATGGTCATGGCCATGGTTTTTACCAGAACCCCGGATAGAAACCCAACTTTTCCTAGCAACCTGGTGCCAACCAAACTCCAGGCCCATTTTTCCATGCTTATCAGCAACACCAGCCAAAACTACCTTTCTTGGAAATCTTACATTTTCCATACTTGACAAGATTGTTGAATGACCCCATCTGTCACAATCCACGTTGGCCTCCTATGCCGACAAAATTTCCTTCGGACATACAAAATTTCAAGGCCAAGCCTGATGAAGATCCAAGGGATCATGTGATCACCTTCCATGTTTGGTGCTCATCTAATTCATTGAAAGATGACTCCGTACAATTGTGATTGTTTCAATGCACTCTCATCAGGAGTGCTATGAAATGGTACATCGAGCTCAACCACTTGAGATATTATTCCTTCAATGAATTGGCAATGTCATTCCTAAACCATTTCCAATTACCTGTGAGATACAATGTCGGTACAAAATTGTTGGCCAATTTCAAAAAGACAAAAGCGGACCATATCTCTGACCACATCTGAGAGTGGAGACACCAGAAGAGTTTGATTAAGGTACCAGTCCCACCAGCATTCCTGCTTGAGTGGTTCCTTAAGTCTTTGGTCCCACAACTATCCAAAGACATCACAACGTTGGGAGTGTTTTCTGAAGAAGATTCCATCATGAGAGCTCAAAAACTTGAGATAATTTATTCTCAGTCTGGTTTATTGTATGAGGTTTTGCCCAATGCACCACGATCCATACTGGATAAAACCAGACAGAGAGCTGGACCACATGCCGATGGTATTGTAGGTTCAACACAAACCAAGCCCACTGAACAACTGACAAATTAAATGCAACAATTGTCTATACAACATACAATGGCCAACCAAAATATTGTTTTGGCTGCTCCCCCTACCCAAACGTTGGATGTACACAATGTGCAATCGAAAAATCCAAAGGCCACCCAGTAGAATGATGGAAAGAAAAATGAATGAAATAAGGGTAAGGAGGATAAGAAACCCACTAATAATGATGGCATGGGCAACACTAAAAAATTGAAGGCGAAGTATCCATGTAACCTATGCATGGAGGATCACCCGACCCACCAGTGCCCTCGGCTTGCACAGGCCCAAAAATTTGTGACACAGAAAAAGCCTGTTGTGTTAACGAATCCATTCCAACATGGGAAAACCCCTCTAAGAGCATGGAAGGGGGCAGTCAAGGACCCTCTCCATCTTTGAATAATCCTACATTCGCAAATGTGTATATGATGAAAGGTGATGCTTTTATATCGACTAGTGCAGATGACTATATCAAGCCAAGAACCTCTGAGAAAGGCAAAGAAGCTGAAATCCCATCTCTTCCTCTCCAGATTGAGAAGACTTTGGGTGAAACAATTACACACATCCCAAAAGGTTCTTTCAAGAAATATTCTCACAAACCAAATGCAAGGGCCACCCAGAACTATTTTGTGGTGGAGGATTTATCTCAAACCCCTTGTGCGATGTCTTCTTTGGAGGTCCTCCAGAGCTGCCTTTCCCAGAGGAAAGCTTTTCTAGACGCTTTAGGATCTGCTAAGACTTGTAATTCGGGAACAATCGTTCTGGATACAATTGACTTAAAACCTCGTCTCCCTTACCACGTAGCATTTCAGATAGTAGTGGATTACCCCACGAAAACTTTTACTTAGGACATTTTTCGCACGGTGGTTAATGAGGGTGCCTCGACATGCGTCATGTCGTTGGCATGTTGGAAGGCCATTGGCTAGCCCATTTTGTCTTCGTCACCTACTCTTCTTACCACTTTCAACGGTCATTCATTCTGGCCACATGGCATCATCCCCTCTTTTCCTGTGCAGTTAGGAGGGAAGAATGTGTGTGTCGAAGTAGAAGTTGTCGATGCATCCCTCAACTACAATCTGTTGTTAGGTAGGAGTTGGACATATGCCATGCAAGTAGTGGTTTCTATAGTTTTCTGGGTCTTGTTGTTTCCACATGAAGGTCAGATCATGACCATTGATCAATTATCTTTCTCCAGACCTAACCCTTCATTCGCGGCATCCACAGTCCCGATGATTAACAATCCCCAACTGGGTGTCGTTAACATAGGGGTTGGTTTGTGCCCATATTTGATGGGTACTTTCGAGTATCTGTCTCTTCAAGGCAATGTCCAATTTGTATCAGACCACCATAAGGTTGAGATTTTCCAATTTTAGTCATTTCACACAACTTACTTCAACGATCCGTGGATTCGTCCTTCCCCATTGACCATGATGGAAGGGACAGGGCACCATGGTATGTCCATGCCCTTGTCCGCAGTAGAGGCAACGTACTCTTTAGTTCAACAAGATTTAGCCAACACCAATCCAACTCCTGCACAAGAGTTATATCCGATCCCAAAGCCTATTTGGGCTCAAGGTTCCCTCGCTGGTACCGATTCGTTAGACTTAGTCTTGCCCCTAGACAAAGAAATCATTGAAGCAATGAATAGTCTGAACAAACCCTCAGACGATCTCCATCATAGATCATACTTCCTCCCAAAGTTAAGAAAAATCGACGCAGGGGAATTCACCTTGACTATGACTGGAGATAGGTCTTTCCCTATCAATCCCTTGTCTACACATGAGGTTTATGCCGAGGGTAATATGGAAACTATCATTGAAAATGTACCGATTAATATCTCCAGAATCCCTGGCGTCGTGGAGAATGTTTTCGTCGGAGCTGACTATTCCCCCGAAGAGATTCAAATCTACATAGACTTTTTTAAAGAATTATTGGATGTTTTTTCTTGGTCTTATGAGGAAATTCTAGGCATTGATCCAAAAATAGTCGAACATGAAATCACAACTTATCCAGATGCCAAGCGAGTTCGATAGAATATTTGTCTAGTTAATCCCAGGAGCGCAACATCCATTAAGGTTGAAGTCGAGAAACTTATCAAAGACAGTTTTATCTATCCTATCCATTTGACCCAATGGGTGTCAAATCATGTGCCAGTCAACAAGAAACAGGGCACGATTCGTGTATGTACGGACTTTTGTGATTTGAACAAGGCCTGTGAAAAAGATAATTTTCCCACACAATTGATTGACCAGATAATTGATGACTGCAGAAGTTACGAGGCCTTTTCTTTCATGGATGGTTTTTCGGGATATAATCAGATACAAATCAAACCCGAAGACCAACATAAAACTTCATTCATTTTTCCATGGGGTACATTTTCCTATTGTAATATGCCTTTTGGTCTCAAAAATGTTGGAGCTACCTTCTAGCGGGCCATGTATTTTGCTTTCCATGATCTCAAGCATATAGTCGAAGCCTATTTAGATGATTTAACATCTCGATCTCACAAGAGAATGAATCATCCCACACACCTCCAACTTATCTTTGAGAGATGTCTCTACTTCCGGATTTGCTTGAAACCAAACAAATGCAAATTTTGCGTAACATTAGGATGTTTGTTAGGTTTCATGGTCTCCACAACATGGATCATGGTCAATCCTCTCAAGGTTGAGGAAATAGTTCAGTTTACTCCCCCATGCACAATCCTTCAACTTCAGAGTCTACAAGGAAAGGTGAAAATTTTGAGGCATTTCATCCCCAACTATGTATATATCACAAAGGGATTTATGTGCTTACTGAATAAATACATTCCTTTTCATTGGGACGATGCTACTCAACACTCCTTCAAAGCATTGAAACATGCCCTCACCACTGCCCCTATCCTTCGGCCACCCAATTATAAAAAGTATTTCTTATTATACTTGGCTGCAATAGAATCAACCATTAGCATGGTCTTAGTTCAGGAAGATGATTTTCTCTTAGAATATGTGATCTATTACCTAAGCCGAGGCCTCGTCGAACTGGAACTCAATTATTCTCATATCGAAAAACTTGTGTTGGCAGCAGTCCATATTGTCCAACGGTTCCTTCATTATGTTCTCTTTTGCAAGACCATCACCATTGCTATCGTGAATCCATTTCAATACGTGTTGACACGATGGGTAATCGACAGAAAGATCAGTAGATGGATAGTTGTCCTCCAGGAATTTGACTTAGATTTCGTTTCGACGAAATCCAAAAAGTCAACGGTCTTCACAGAACTTATCTCGAAACTTTCAGTCGATTCAGGTGATTGATCTAGGTGGATATCAGTGGCCACCCAACTTTTCTAGATGGCTCAAAACAACTTTCTATAAATTTTGATAATTTACTATTTTTAGCAGTTTTTCGGGTCCTGAACTTCCGGAGCCGTTTTGAGGCCCTAAATGACGTTTTTTAGGGCATGTTGCGATTGCATAATTTCATCATAAAATTTTGTGAAATTGTTGTAGTCCTTGGATAGATATTTCCAATGGGCTATCATACGCCTAAAATGAAGATCGTATGCAAAAGTTACGACCTCATTAAGTTGATGTACTGACTTACCCAAATGGGGCCCACATGACTTTTGGCGCTTCATCTCCTAGGGTTAGGTTTTTGGATGTTTAGGGTTTTTGAAACTCCTATTTATTGTAAAAAGGCCTTGAGAGCCTCATTGTAATGATCTTCTGGCAAATGAGTGCAACCATCACATCTCTTCTCAGAGATAATCTGCCACCATTCCAACAAGCTTGTTTTCCACTGCATTTTATAGTTTCAGCTTATTTCCTTATTGAATAGAAAACCAGTTTTACTGTATCTCTGTTATTCTATGTTAAGAATCTAGTAATAATCTGTAGTCATATTGTTCTGCTCATATAATCTGGATCAGTGGTATTAGAGCGGTCTGCTCCTTGTCGTCTTAATGCATTTCTCCAACGAGGTTGGAGTACAAAGATTTGGGTCTTGAGCTTATTTCTCTTGAGGAAAAAATCTCTCGCACACCCAAGCGACCTCTCATGGAAGGAGAAAATACAGATGATGGGACAAGATATCCTTTCAAACTATTGATTGAGGAATCCCTCATGCAACAGAGGAACAAGATGTTGGATAATTTTGCGCAAATCCTTCAGCGACTACCAACAGGCAATGCATCTTCTTCGAGTGGAGGCACCGCCCCCTTCAAGGTACAAATAAAATTAGATATTCCTATATTTGAAGGTCAGATAGATGCAGATGTTGTATACAAGTGGTTGAATCTACTAGAAGGGTATTTCTCTGTCCATAACTTTTCGAATAGATAAAATATTACTTTTGCACTCCTCAAATCCGTTCCCCATGTCAAAGATTGGTGGGAAACTTTCTGTGAGCAAAAGGAAATATAGGAACCCTCATTATTTACATTCACAGCCACCTGGGAATCCTTTAGGGATGCTATTAAGGAACAATAATACCCCTTCGGAAGTTATGACGACTTGTATACCAAATTGACCACACTGTGGCAAGAAAGAGACCAAGCAGTGCCAGATTTCATAAATATCTTCTATACCTTGCGCACCAATATGGGTATCAAATATTCGAAGAGACATATGGTGCTCAAGTATCATGGTGCTCTACATAGATAAATCTATACCAAAATGGAATTTCTGGACATCTCATCCTTGGGTGTGGCATATCGATATGTCGTCAAAATTGAGTAGAAGCTCAAACAAAAGATGCGACAATTTGGGTCAGGGAACCCCTCACAACAAAATCCAGGAAAGGGAAGCCCCAACCCATAGAACAAAGGATAGAGAAATGATGGATAGTATCAGGACAACCATTCCAAGATGGAAGGAAAGAAGGACACTGGAAAGACAAATAAATATATTAGGAAGTGGTGCGACTTCCATAAGAGCTCTTGGAATAACATTGTTGAATGTCGCTCAAAAAATATTCTAGTGGCCAAAGTGAAAGCCTCTGAATCAGATGCAGGTTATGACTGTGAGTCAGAACCTGAAAGGGGAAGATGGATCATTGACATGGAACCCAGTGCCACCGTTTCTACCACCAAACTCCAGCATGGTGAACCAGGCGAGACATAAGAAGGAGAGTGCCTCTTCCATTAACATATGTGGGTAAAAGGAACCCCACTGCACTTTATCATTGATAGTGGTAGCCAGAAGAACCTCATCTCAGTAGAGGTCATCAAGTGGTTGGCCCTGCTGACAACGCCTCACCCACAACCCTACACCATTGGATGGATCCGCCAATGAAGCGATCTCCATGTTAGCGAACAGTGTCGACTGTTATACGACATCAAGCCCTTCAAAGATGAGGTATTGTGTGATTTTGCTCCTCTCGAAGTTTGTGATGTTCTTTTGGTCCAACCTTATTTATGGAAACAACATGTTGTATATGAGTCTAGGCCTAGTAATGTTATTATTACTTTGAACAGGAAATTGTATAGGATACTCGAGGTTGTCCCACCTAGTGCTATTTCCTTGATCTCTTCTAAGTAATGCAGGAAGGTCATATCTCATATGGGAAAGTTTGTCTTCTTCGTGAGTCACTCTTAGAATGAGAGAAAAATAACAACCACATCCAAGGTCTATGCGGTTGACCTCTCCACACAGCAGAAGCAAGTAGACAAGGTCATGAAAGAATACTCGGATATCTTCTCCTCACCTACTGGGGTACCTCTCCACTACCAGGCCAAGCACCCCATCGATCTGACCCCCGACGCACCGTTGCCCAATGGGCTAGTCTATCGCCGCTCTTTGTTAGAGAATGAGGAGATCAACTGATAGATCCAATAATTGCTCCACAAGGGGCACATCCATCCTAGCTCATCACCTTGCAGGAGCCCAATTGTGTTGGTACAGAATAAATATGGAACCTGACAACTTTGCATTGATTATCGGGCTCTGAATAAAATCACAGTAAGAAACTGGTACCCGATTCCCCGAATCGAAGACCTCCTTGATAAACTCATGGGGAACAAATACTTCAGTAAGATTGATCTAAAGTCTGGCTACCACCAGGTCTCGATAGAACAGAGAGATGTATGGAAGACCACCTTCAAGTCAAAGGAAGGCCTTTTGGAATGGTTGGTCATGCCCTTTGGTCTGAAAAACGCTCCAGCCACTTTCATGAGGATGATGGATGATATTCTGCAACCATTCACCAATACTTTTGTAGTGGTGTGTCTTGATGACATTCTCATTTACAGCAAGACTTGGGCCGAACACTTGCATCATAAGATGGCGATTCTCATTCTAAGATGGCGATTATGGTTTCTTGCAAGAAGAGCATCATAACAGAAGCCACTGCCAAGCTATTATTTGAATGAGTCTGGGTACATTTTGTAATCCCACAAACCATTGTCTCAGATCAGGACAGTTGATTTCTCATCACATTTTGGCCGAGCCTCGAGTCACTGCTGGACACCAAGCTCACCAAATCCAGGGCCTTCCACCCCCAGACAAATGGCCAAACCAAGGTCGTAAATCGAATGATCGTGCATATCCTACGCATGTATAATTCCAAGCACCCTCCCACATGGGATGAGAGTCTTCCCTATGTCCAACATAGCTACAACCGAGCCCTGCATAGCTCAACCGACCTTATCCCCTTTCAGGTGGGGTTGGGATTCCAACCATTGGGTCCCATAGATGTTGCACTTCCCCTTGCAGTCACCTCGACTGACTCCTCTCCTGCTCCAACTGAGGTTGAAAAAGCCACCCGGTTCATTGAGAGGATCCAACACATCTGCCAACAGGTTCACGATATCCTACAGAAGTCCAATGACAAGTATAAGCAGTGCCATGATCAACATCGGGTTCCACATAAGTTTCAGGTAGGCGACAAAGTTTGGTTGCACTTGCAGAAAGAATGCCTTATGGGGCCCAATCATAATCTTTGCTCACTCTTTTATGGGTTGTATGCCATCACCAAGGTTGTGGGGGATAATTATTTTGTGCTCAACATTCCTCCTTTCCTTGGCTTGCACCCAGTGTAAAACGTGGACCTCCTTCGGCCTTATTTCCCACCATTATTAGACACCTCAGACATAGCAGAACAACTGACACCAATAGAGCTCAACCCCGACTGCATACAATAGGTATTCAGTGATCATATTGTGGAAACACAGATCAAGGGCACTCGACAACAAAGGATCCATCTTTATCGAGTCGTCAAAGCAGGGTAGCTCCTGCATCATGGAAAGTGGCTCACCCTGGGCCAAATTCAACATAACTTTCCTTATCTGATGGGGGAACTCAACACAATGGAGACAATTTATTCCTAAGGATGGAGTATTGATCCAGGTGGATATCGATGGCCACCCACCTTTTCCAGCTGGCTCAAAACAACTTTCTAGCAATTTTGATAATTTACTATTTTTAGTAGTTTTTTGGGTCCTAAACTTCCAGAGCCGTTTTGAGGCCCTAAACGACATTTTTTGGGGTATGTTGCAATCGCATAGTTTCATGAAATTTTACGCAACTGTTGTAGTCCTCGGATATATATTTCCAATGGGCTATCATACACCTAAAATGGAGATTGTATGCAAAAGTTATGACCCTGGTAAGTTGATGTACTGACTTACCCAAACGAGGCCCACATGACTTTTGGCGCTTCATCTTCTAGGGTTAGGTTTTTGGATGTTTAGGGTTTTTGAAACTCCTGTTTATTGTAAAAAGGCCTTGAGAGCCTCATTGTAATGATCTTCTGGTGAATGAGCACAACCGTCACATCTCTTCTCAGAGATAAGCCGCCACCATTCCAGCAAGCTTGTTTTCCACTGCATTTTACAGTTTCAGCTTATTTCCTTGTTAAATAGAAAACCAATTTTACTATATCTTTGTTATTCCATGTTAAGCATATGGTAATTATCTGTAGTCATTTTGTTCTGCTCATAAAATATGGATCAATGATGTTGTTCCCGAATAATTGCCTATCCAAGGAGATATGTTTTTTATAACATCTTTAGACCCCTGGTGTGGAGATATTATTGTCTATCTCTAGACTTTGAAGTGCCCCACCTATGCTTCTCATGATGAACATTATTGTATATGTCATCAGACAAAGAATTATCTCATCCTCAAGGACACTCGTTATCGTCGAGGTGTATATTGCATTCTTCATCGATGCCTCACTCATGAAGAAGCAAAAATTGTTCTTAACGATTGCCATACTAGAGCATGTGGTGGTCACTTGTCTGGGTTGGCAACAACCCAAAAGATTTTACGAGCTGGTTACTTCTAGCTGACACTAATTAAAGATTGTATTGAATCGGTGAAGAAGTGCCACCCGTGTCAGATCTTCTCTAGGAAGATGAGGGCACATCTTGCTCCCATGTTTCATATCATCATAGTTGGTCCCTTCACCAAGTGGGGGATTGATTACACTACATGTAACCCTCCTTCAGCAAGTGGGAACCATTATATCATTGTAGTTGTAGACTACTTCAAGAAGTGGGTCAAAGTTATGCCAACATTTAAATATGATGGAGAGACTGCAACTCTCTTTTTGGTCAACCAGATATTTGCAAGGTTCGACGTCCCGAGTGATATTGTCACTGACCATGGAAATCACTTTCAGAACCAAATGATGACTGAATTAACATCAAATCTTAGGTTGTGGTAGGAACATTCGTCACCCTACTACCCCCAAGAAAATGGTCAGGTGGAAGCTGTAAATAAATCTCTTAACACCATCCTACAACGAAAGATCAATTCAGCCAAGTCAAACTGGATTTTGATGTTATACTTGGCATTATGGGATTACCGAACATCTGTTAAGACTGCAACCATTTTCTCACCTTTTCAACTCATTTACGGGCTGGAAGCAGTCTTGCCTATAGAATGTCAGATCCCGTCCCTAAAGTTGGAAGTACAGTTACTGCTAGACACTTCTCCCCTAGAAGAGTGGTTATTATACCTTGAGCGGCTCAATGAGAAGCATCGTGATGCGGCCCTGGCCAATGAGGCTCATAAGAAAAAAGTCAAGTTTCAGTATGATTGGTCCGTTCATCCTCAAATTTTATCTGAAGGTGACCTTGTCTTGGTCTATGACCAAGATAAGGACTCCTTGGGGGAAGGAAAATTCAAACCCATGTGGTTCAGACCTTTCATCATAAAAGAGATTCTAAAAAAGGGCACTTATCATCTGGTTGATTTTGAGGGAAATGCTTTGGAGGAGCCTAGAAATGGGATCTACCTCAAGAAGTATTACTCATAGGTAGGTCACCTTGGGTAACTTTTTGTAACATATGTATAGTCTTTGTACTATTACTTTCTGGTTTCTTTTAGTTTTATGGACGTGCCATTTTTTATGTTATCTTTTGTCACTGTAGCAGA
Source organism: Picea engelmannii (assembly GCA_009831015.1). Classification (NCBI taxonomy): domain Eukaryota; kingdom Viridiplantae; phylum Streptophyta; class Pinopsida; order Pinales; family Pinaceae; genus Picea; species Picea engelmannii. Next base: position 326,574 of record ML787339.1, on the reverse strand, counting down.
TGTCAAGTGAATCAGAGGTGTTCGTTGGGTACACAGATGGCACTAGCTGGCACACTCGAAGGCTTGCCTCTGTAACTTGGGTAATTTTTACACCTCAGGGCCATTTATTATCTTCAAGAGGTATATGTTTAGGCGACACCACAAATAATTTCGTCGAATACAATGCAGTTATAGAGTTTCTTTGTGATGCCCTATCATTTGGTATCTCTCATCTCCAGGTCTATTTAGATGCTCAGTTGGTTGTGTCTCAGTTAAATAGAGTATACCATGTTCATGACCCGAATTTACACCGACGATTTCTTAGGGTACATCTCTTAGAATGAAGCTTTGATTATATTACATATGTTCATGTTCCTAGGAGATTAAACCAAGTTACAGATACTCTAGCTAATCAAATATTAGACTGGCATCTCACACACATATAAAAAGACATACACATGAACATGTAAATACATTTTTAAAGGAAAATATGATCCATAAGACAAAAAGACATAAAAATCCATATACAATATCATAATCATCAGAGTACATAGGTGGACGAGAGTGCCTCAAAAATATGACTAGTAACGATTCATGGGGCTTATTCCCTCAAAAACTATATACAGGTAGTGCTCTCGATGCGTGAAAAGTCTAGACTAAATAAGGTCAGAGCCTATGGGCCCTTTTGTAATGATCAACAACGTTTGCCAAACACTGAAACAGTCGGACCCACGTCCTTGGTGCCCCCACTACATGAGGCTGCATGGGTGGTGGCAGATCCTCAATATCTGCCATGGGGACTGTGCGGGTGAGAAAGGTAAAGTTTCTCTCAACTCGTCTCAAAACCCTTTCAGCCTCACCGACTAGAAGCTCTCCTACTGTTGTTGGTCCCCCTGCAGCGGTGGGTGCAGTCCCTGGCCGAGGATGACGCTTGTTCCTCACATAATCCGCAGGTCACACTAGTCCCACATATGCACATAATAGACACATATCTATCAAATACTGTGGTATAAAAAAAAATGATATATATAAAAAAAACATAAAAATTACATATGTTTCACAAAAAAAATTGATGCAAACTTACCCATATCTCCTCGCTCCTCGCTAGGAGTTATCGGTATATCAGGGTCTCTCGAGAAATCAATCCCAGCATAAGGGTAATCCTCTATGACTGGGATCTATCACGACAACCAAGAAAAAAATTTATCATCAAAGGACTCATTGGTCCTTCCTCCCCCCTGTCATGGAAATCACACTACCCATCTGCATATCACAGGAAGAGAAGCCTGATGTCCCCATACCACCTCTCAAGGACTGAAATAGGGAACTCTTTCAAAGAAGAAAGAGAAAAGAATGGTTCCAAACCCAAAGTTCCTCTGAGTCCGCGAACGGTAGTCGATCAACTGTCTCTTCATATAGTCCAACAATGTGGTGCTCCAATAAAAAATCTGTGCATTCAAGAACTAAACTGCATGGTTCATTTGTGCACAGGAAGCCTAATGCAAAGCATCAGACCCTGTAATCCACCTGATAAGCAACACTATAGCCTACAGTGCTAAGTCAAAGATCTTACTTATCGGCACTTGCGAGCTCATCCTGTCTGTACCTTCCTCACAATAGATTCCAATCAACTCTGATATGTTATGCGGCCCCAAGGGAAACGTATGGAAGTTGATTGGTTCCCCTCGCCAAGAGAGGCCAGTCAAAAAGTATATGTCCTTGGTCGTTGGCACTAGTGACTACCCCTCCAGCATAAAGGCCTCTGCGTCGGGATGCCAATAATCAACCAAGGCATTCAACAGCCTAGGTTGTGCTCGCATAAAAGGACATAGGAAGAATTTTAGTAGCCCACATTGCATTAAGGAAACAATGACATTGGGGTCTTCTCCGACCAATGCACTAATATCCTCATGCTCTCTTTCCCTCCAGTGGAAATACATCCTGGAAAAAACAAGTTCAGGAGGGTTAACCCTTGGTTTTTTAAATTTTTTCCATTAAATAAAAGGTCCACGTGGGCTGTAATGATGACAGTCGCGTGTACACACATGCAGTTTTTACTCTGCCCGAGTGTACACGTAGCCTATTGTTGGACAACCCGCATGGACCTAGGGCTGACCTTTTGAGGGTCAACGCCCCCCCAAAACATGAAATTAAATGCATAAAGAAAGATTTAATTTGCAATAGGAGAGAGTTTATACTTACTTGGTCCAAACAGATGGTTGTTTCGTCCACCAAAGCTTCTGGAATCAATTCTTTTCACAAAGGGCCAGTTTTGGCTTTTAGTCAATTTTTGAATTAACAATGGTGATAATGAGCTGCCAACTTCTATTTATAGAGGCTTTTGGCCCTTTTTTGTCCATTTTCGACCCCTTTTGTTATTTTTTCTAAAATGAAACTCATTTAAGATGGTTCAGGATTTTTCTTGGGATGATCACAGGAAACATTACTTTGGGTATTTGGAAATTTTTTTGAGAGTTGGGGCGTTTTAAAGGTCCTTTGGTAAAAAGTCATTTTTCTACAAATCATTGCATTTAAGTCAGGATTCCACCTCCACTTTCTGCATCTCGATGTCTTTTCCGCTTTTCCATAGGATTGATCCCACCGAGTTGCAACATGGAACCCTCATCACTGCTTTATAAGTGTCATAATTTAGTGGTAGAGCCTACCATAACATGGATGCCCTAGGTAGATCCTAGTTACATGACGGTGTCCATGCTGTTAGTAATGACTATAGGCTCGGGAGCCCTCTGTAGCTTTTCCCCTGATTACGAGTTTGAGCCTCTTTTGCATGATTCCTTTTCACTCTTCACCTCACCCTCGGGACTCCCAAAATATAATGGGTCTTCTTTTAAGCCCTTTTCAGACCCTCTAAACATGAAAAGATCGTCGAGCAATCTTGTGGCCTTTCATGCTCATTAAACTGAAATTTGAATTCACGTTTATCGGTGGTAGTTTACCCCTTTTTCGGTCTGGACGGTCAACTATACAAGAAAAGGTATACTCTAGAGGCTTCAGATCTCTAGAAGAGTATTCTCAGGTATAATGTTAACCCTTTTTCGGGCCCGAGGGACTAAATTTATGAAAAAGGAACCTCCATAGAGTCCATAGTTAAGCTCTTTTCAGACTCCCTAAAATTGAAAAGATCGTCGAGTGACCTTATTGTTTCACACTCGTTAAAATGGTCCAGAAGAACATTCTTGATGGAGTCCATAGTTAATCTTTTCTCAGACTCCTTAAAAATGAAAAAATTGTCAAGTAATCTTGTCTTTATCACACTTGTTAAAATGTTTTTGAATAGACGTCTTGTCGGTTCTAGTTTACCCCTTTTTCGAACCGACTAGACTACCTTCAAAAAAGGTACCCCATTGGAGTCTCCTTTTACGTTTTTCAGACTCTCTAAATATGAAAAACCACTGAGCTTACCTTCTCTAGGCTCATTAAACTTACATCGAAGGACATTACCATTGTGTGTTTTGTTAACCATGTTTGAATACCTGGGTCTTTGGTCTAATTCCATCTCCATGTTTCTCTCAACTGAACCATCTGAAGAATGCCTTATAAGCAAGCCCTGTAGCACTTTTCCTCTGCGTCTTGACACCTTTGTCCCCAGGAAGTATTTTTCTCGAGTGTCCTTACTTTGAACATCAGTCTTGTCCTTGCACCTCTAACTCGTATGTTTGTGACACTCGTACCTCCTTTGTAACATAACATTCTTTTATTCTTTTTCCAAAATTATTGAAAAAGACAAAAGAATCAAATATACCCCAAAAAAAGGAAGGAAAAGTATTTTCTTTGTATTGGCAGCACAATGAGTCACCCTTGGATAAATCACATCCTTTCATTTGTTCATCAAGATCTGGGATTTAATATGACCATAGGAAGTTGTTCCTGCTACATTGAGATGTGTCCTCCTCCACTTTGTTATTCTTCCAAACATATGGAGAATTTGCATTTCCTCCTGCCTTGTGAACTTATGTTAATGCCATGTTGCCTGAGTCTCATCATTTGTCATGCTATTGTCCAAGGGAAGTTTTTCCAAGCATGAGCTAGCCCCTCTATAGTTTATCTCTTGCCCTCATACCTGACCATCCCGAAAGTCTAATCTAGTCTTTGTTTGAAATCACTGAAGCCTTCAGTCTGATCATCAACATTCTCTAGTCCATGACCAATGAGATGTCGAACACCTCTGGGTAGCAAAGTTGTACACACATATTACACTCCTACCTGAGTTTTGAATATTTTGAAGTTGTTGCTCGAGCTCTGAAGACCTCATCTCCAGCCATCAGGCCTTATCAGCTTCTAGAATATGGATACTATACATGTATATATATTTTTATTTTGAGATGTAGAATCGTTGTGTATTGCTTGTGGATACACTTTATATAGTTATATGACATGGATATATAGTGTATTTGATTGGTAGCCATGATTTTATTTCATCACGAGCATGGGTATGCCTGCCTTGGTGAGACAATTGTTATTTTGCATATGGCACCTCCCGAATTTTGGTCCCTGGGCTCATCGGTTTGGTATGTTGATAAAGTTGGTAATGTATTTTGGCCATCAGATTCTCTTATGACCTCGCACATTAGGGGGCATCTGTTATAACCCTAATTTTCACCAAACATGATTACCTAACATCAGGTCATCCCATTTGCCTTCATTGCCAAGCCAGTACTGAACAACTCTGGTTAAAAAACCCTCTTTATAAAGGCCCACACGCCCTACTCCATCATTGCACGCGTGTACACTCTAGCTGATCCAATACAGCCCGTGTGTACCTACAAAATCATAGAAAAAGGAAAGTTGCTAACGGAACACAAAACTTTGGGAAATTTAACTAAACCTTTCGGCCATGCATGGCCGGTCATTCGACAAAATACCTAGCTCCTTCTAGCCTATAAAATAATGAGTAAGGGTCCCATTTGAAAGGAGGAAAATCATAGTAAAGAGACTATACCCAATTGAGCATTCCCCTTGTCCCAACCTTTAGCCATCATTTTTCAAAGAGAAGTATAGAGAAGAGCAGTTGGAGGATAGTTGAAGAGGATCCCAAGACGAGATTCGTGGAGCAATGATCGGCTTCATCATTGTAAGTTGCTTTAGTGAAGTTAATAATATAGAAGTACTTTTCCCATCCCACCATATGAGATTTTCATTGTTCATTGCATACATGTTGATTAAATCTCCAACCCATTAATCTGTAGATCTAATGCATGTGGAGTTTTTTGTTTGTCTTTTGTGAATGCAGGTCAGCCTTGGGATGAGATTTGTAGTCAAAGAGAGACCAAGCATGAAGAGGGATCGATATCAAATGCCGGAAATAAGGTATGTTCACTTGATCTTCTTAACTACGTATTTGCTTCAGAATAATGGGGATTAGGTCTGGGATGACAGTAAAAAGTAGGAATCTTTAGGTCTTTTCTTCATGCATGGTAAAATGCTAAGTGTTAGTCCATAGAGGGATTTCCCACTCACAACACTCACTCGCATAGTCCCCATGGCAAAGATTGAGGATATGCCACCATCTATGCAGCCTCATGTAGTGGGGGTGCCACAAACATGGGTCCTTCTTTTTTGGCATTTGGAAAACGCCGTTGATTATTACAACAGGGCCCACATGCCCCGTCCTTAGTTAGGATGGAATTTTCATGTGCCGAGGGAACTACTTGTATATTTTTTTTGAGGGAATAAGCCCCATGACTCATTACTGGTCGTATTTTTTAGGCGCTTGCACCCACCTATGTGCTCTGATGATTTTGATATTATATATGGATTTTTATGTCTTGTTATGTCTTATGGATTATTTTTTCCTTTAAAAATGTATTTACATGTGCATGTGTATGTCTTTCTTATATGTGTGCGAGATGCCAATCTAAGATTTGATTAGCTAGAGTATCTGAGACTTGATTGAATCTCATAGGAACATGAAAATATGTAATATAATTAAAGATTCATTCTAAGAGATGTACCCTAAGAAATCATCGATGTAAAGTAGGATCATGAACACAATAGAATATATTTAACTAAGAAAACCAACTAAGTGTCTAAATAGACCTGGAGGTGAGAGATACAAAATGATAGAGCGTCACGAAGCAACTCAATAACTGCATTGTATTCAGAGACATTGTTTGTGGTGCCGCCTAAACATATACCTCCTGAGGATAATAACTGGCCCTGAGGTGTAAAAATTACCCAGGCTGCGGAGGCAAGCCTCCGAGTGTGTCGACTAGTGTCGTCTGCATACCCAACGAACACCTCTGATTCACTTGACATATGCCATAGTGACAAAAGATAACATAAACAATGACACGTCCATAAAACCAAAAGAAACCAGAAAGTAATAGTACAAAGACTATACATATGTTACAAAAAGTTACCTAAGGTGACCTACCTATGAGTAATACTTCTTGAGGTAGAGCCCATTTCTAGGCTCTACCAATGCATTTCCCTCAAATTATACCAGATGATAAGCGCCCTTTTTTAAAACCTCTTTTACAATGAAAGGTCCGAACCACATGGGTTAGAATTTTCCTGCCCCAAGGGAGTCCTTATCCTAGTCATAGACCAGGACAAGGTCTCCTTCAGAGAAAATCTGAGGACGAATGGACCGATCATACTGACACTTGAATTTTTGTATGTGAGCCTCATTGGCTAGGGCCACATCACGATTCTTCTCATTGAGATGCTCAAGGTATAATAACCGCTCTTCAAGTGGATAAGTGCCTGGCAGTAACTGTACTACCAATTTTAGGGACGGGATCTGACATTCTATAGGCAAGACTACTTCCAGCCCGTAAACGAGTTGAAAAGGTGAGAAACCGGTTGCAGTCTTAATAGACGTTTGGTAAGACCATAATGCCGAGTATAACATCAAATGCCAATTTGACTTAGCCGAATTGATCGTTCGTTGTAGGATGGTCTTAAGATATTTATTTACAGCTTCCACCTGACCATTCGCTTGGGTGTAGTAGGGTGACAAATGTTCTTGCTGCAACCCTAGATTTGATGTTAATTCGGTCATCATTTGGTTCTGAAAGTGACTGCCATGATCAGTGACAATCTCTCTCAGGACGTCGAACCTTGCGATTATCTGGTTGAACAAAAAGAGAACTGCAGTCTCTCCATCATCTTTAAACATTGGCATAGATTCGAACCACTTCGTGAAGTAGTCTACGGCTATAATGATATAACGGTGCCCCCTTGCTGAAGGAGGGTTTCATGTAGTGTAATCAATCACCCATTTGGTGAAGGGACCAACTGTGATGACAGGAAACATGGGAGAGGGATGTGCCCTCATCCTTTGAGAGTAGATTTGACACGGGTGGCACTTCTTGACCGATTTGATACAATATTTGATTAACGTTGGCTAGAAGTAACCGGCTCGTAAAATCTTTTGGGTTGTTTCCAACCCAGAGAAATGATCGCCACATACTCCATCATGGCAGTCATTAAGCATGATAACTTATTCTTCATGAGTGAGACATCGACAAAGGACGCAATCTACACCTCAGCAATACAAAGTGTCATCGAGTATGAGATAGTTCTTAGCCTGATGGCATATACGGTGATGCTCATCGTGAGAAGCAGTGGCAGGTCACTTCAAAGTCTGGATATAGACAAGTATATCTCCATACCAGTGATTGAAATATGTGATCAAAAACATGTATCCTCTAATAGGTGACCCTTTGGGCATAACCTCACCGTATTCAACCAGAAGTTCTGAGATGAGTTCCGCAAAGACCAATGAATTTTTGGATTTCCCTAAAAGAAAATCTAAGTGAAATCCCAGGAGGAAAACTATCCATCGACTGATATTCCCGCCAATGACGCGTCATGTTAATACATATTGAAATGGATTCACAACAACAATGATGGTGGTCTTGCGAAACAAAATATAATGATGGAACCATTGAACAGCATGAACGACTACCAACACCATTTATTCAATATGGGAATAATTGAGTTCTGGTCCAACTAGGCCTTGGCTCAGGGAATAAATCACATATTCTGAGAGGAATTCATCATCCTGAACTAATACCATACCGATATTTGACTCTGCCGCAGCCAAGTACAATAAGAAATCTTTGTTATAATTAGGTGGCTAGAGAAGAGGGGAAGTCATGAGGGCATGTTTCAATGCATTGAAAGAGTGTTGAGCGGCTTCATCCCAATGAAAAGGGACGTCTTTCTTTAGCAAACGTATAAATCCCTTTGTGATCTCGGCATAGTTGGCTATGAAAAACCTCAAAAAGTTTGCTTTTCCCTGTAAACTTTGAAGATGAAGGATTGTACATGGGGGAGGCAACTAAAGTATGGCCTCCACCTTGAGACGATCGACCATGATCCCTATTGTTGAGACTATGAAACCGAGAAGTCGTCCCAACGTTACACAAAAGATGCATTTGTTTGGATTCAAGTGAATCCGGAAGTAGCGACTTCACTCAAAGATAAGTCGGAGGTGTGTGTGATGATCTGTTCTCTTGCGAGATCGTGATGCTAAATCATCTAAATAGGCTTCGACTATATGATTGAGATCATGGAAAGAAAAAGACATGGCCCGCTGGAAGGTAGCTCCAACATTATTGAGATGAAAAGGCATCTTACGATACGCAAATGTACCCCATGGACAGATGAAAGTTGTTTTGTGTTGGTCTTTGGGTTTGATCTGTATCTGATTATATCCTGAAAAACCATCCATGAAAGAAAACACCTCGCAAACGACGCATTCATCGACTATTTGGTCAATGAATGGTGTGGGAAAATTGTCTTTTGGACAAGCTTTGTTCAAATCATGAAAATTCGTACATACGCGAATCATGCCCTGTTTCTTGTTTACCGACACAGGATTTGACACCCATCGGATCAAATGGATAGGATAGATAAAACCTTCTTTGAGTAGTTTCTCTACTTCAACCTTAATAGTTATTACTTTCCTAGGATTAACTGGATGAAGCTTCTACCGAAATGGCTTGGCATCAGGATAAGTTGTGATTTCATGCTCGACTATTTTTGGATCAATGCCTAGAATTTCCTCGTAAGACAAGGCAAAAATGTCATGGAAATATTTAAATAAGTCTGTGTTGATTTGATTCTCTTCGGGGGAACAATCATCTACAACAAAAACATTCTCCACGATGCCAGGGGTTCTGGACATATTAATTGGTATAGTTTCAGTGATAGTTTCCATATTACCCTCGACGTAAACCTCATGTGTAGCCAAGGGTTTGATAGGAAAAGACCTATATCCAGTCATAGTCAAGGTGAATTCCCCTGCTTCGATTCTGCTTAACTCTAGGAGGAAGTATGATCTGTGATGGAGATCATCCCATGGTTTGTCTAGACTAGTCATTGCTTCAATGATTTCTTCGTCTGAGGGAAAGACTAAGTCTAACAAATCGGTATCAGCGAGGGAACTGTTGATTAAGGTTGGTTGTCATTGATGTCAACCCTTGAAGAAATCCCCATAGCATAAAGGTTTTGGTAATGGACCCAATATTGTTTGATGTAAATATGACTCATTATTGTTTTTTCATGGTTTATAAGAAGTAAATATGGATGAACTCCAAAGTGGTCCCCTTATGGTGAAAGCCCTCATGGGAAGACGCTTTGTGGAGTAAGAGAACCCATGATTAATTGTGGAATAATGAGATGAAGGAAAGTGAATTTGTCAAGGAAAATATCCTAGATGGATAGTGCTTTTCATGTCATTTCCGGTGGTATGTAGAACGTCACATAATTCCTCACGATTAGAGAGTTATGGCCATGAGAAGTTGGAGACCCCAGGTTTGGGTAATGGACCCAAGTTTGTTTGATGGGTAAGGATATTAGTTATGATATATTTTCAGATAATAATATTCTATATGGATAGTACATGTCATTCCATTTCTTGTGGTATGTAGAACGTCACATAACTCCTCACGGTTTGAGAGTTATGGCCTTACGAAGTTGGACGACCCTCATATGTCATCTAGAAGCCCCAAAAGGTCAAAGTAATCAAAGTGGTTTAAGAGATTTTAAAAGGTAAATAATAA
>ML787339.1:279277-297390 GCA_009831015.1 Picea engelmannii | reverse complement strand
TGTTCAAGTACAAGATGATTCAAAATGAAAATGTCTCCTTGGTATATATAGGAGACTAAGAGGTATAATTACAACTAATGGCCTAAATCCGACATAAATAAAATAACATTACTAATCTAATATGCCCCAATTAAGGGGTAATGGGCCAATATTAGGGCTTAACAGTCCCATAAAAACAAAATGCAGCCAAGCAAAGAAACAAAGATAACTGGTATGGAAGACCAGAATCTCTGTTAGCTCTGAATTTTGCAGAAACTCTAAAAAAAAGTAATGAAACCAATTTTTAAAAATACCCCAAAAGACTCCAAGAAACCCTAGAGATCCCTAGTACGGTTTCCAATTCTGTTGTGGGTGGGAATCCCTCTTGCGGACTTAGCATTTAAGGGATCTAATCATGCATGCAAAAAATGTCCATTTCAAAGGCCTCTACTCTTTCCTATTATCCCAACACAAAACCCCACATTCATGCAATACAAAGGTGTAAATGATATTTGATAACTCTACCTTAAGTCCTTCATTTGATGTCGATCCCTTTTCTTTCTCTCTCTCTTTGATTGCAAGTCTCCTCCCAAAGATAACCTGCATTCACTCATGAACAAACAAAAAGTTGCGAACATGCATTTCATATACTAATTGTTGGGTTAGTTGTGACAATATCATGAAATAAACATTCAACTTGAACACATGATATGGCAGGACAGGAAAAGTATTCCTTTTTGTATTAATATTCACAAGAGTAAACTTACAATATGTGGTCAGAACTGCTCCTCGAAACTGGTCCTGGGCTCCTCTTCAACTGTCTTCCAACTACTTTGCTTTATACTTATCTTTTCACAAGGATGGCTAAATTTTGGGACAAGGGGAATGCTCAATCAGGTATAGTCTCTTTACTATGATTTTCCTCCTTTCAAATGGGACCCCTACCCCTTCTTTTATAGGCTAGAAGGAGCTAGGTATTTGGTCGAATGACCTACCATGCATGGCCAAAAGGTTTAGTTAACTTGCCCAAAGTTGTGTGTTCCGTCAACAAATTTCCTTTTTCCATTCTTTTGTAGGTACACGCGGGCTATATTGGGGCAGCTAGCATGTACACACATGCAGTAATGGAGAAAGGCATGTGGGCCTTTATAAAAGGGGCTTTTAAGAAGATTTTTTTAGTAGTGTTTTGGAAAAGAAGGAGTCTGAGATGGCTTGATGCTAGGTAAGCGTGTCTGGTGCAAATTAGGGTTATAACAATAAGGTATTACTCTACGATAGTCGGTATCAAAAAAATCCAAGCAAGTTTCACACGCATTGGTTAGGTCCATTCATAGTTGTTAAAATTTGACAGTCTGGTGCAGTCAAGTTGGTGCAACTGGATGGTATCCTTCGGCCAGGTTGGGTGAATTGTGCATGCCTGAAGCCCTATATTTCTCATGTTTGAACAAAATGATTGTTACTCTAGTCCAAGGGATCTTGTACAATAGTTAGATTTTTCTTCTTTACTGTAATTTCTTTAATACATGTAATAATGTCAGAGTGTGCTTAGTGGTTCCCTGAGATATGTTTTTTTCATTCTAAGTGTTGGTTCTTTGCAGAAAGGGTTACTCAACAGTATAGGGTTAGATGAGTCACCACTCCACTAAATGATGTAATTAAAGATGACAGAGACCCTCATTGTGGTTGAGGGGGTGAATCTGAATTGTATCACAGCCTAATTGTTAGTCGCGTCATGTCCATTCATACCCTTTATGGTAACTATAGTAAACTTTCAGAACGCTCCGTCAAGCCAGAAAAGCGTGATACACGTGGATGTCATTGATATTCCTGTCGGGATTCTCAACCGTTGAAATGGTAAGCCCCTCATGTTGTCCATGTTTCTTTCATTCCATTCATTAAATACATGATCACTTCAGGTATTTTACCCTGTTATTATTCCCATCAAATTTATGAGCCATAGGTTGCGTCGCTAGCCTAATTACACACATATTTATGAGAGACTACTAGGCTCTCCAGTTATCTCATCTATAATACCTCACGAGCCCAATGTGTGAGGCACACTATTTATTTAGCTACCCTCTATTCTCGATCTCTTTTCACCCTCGCACACTCTAAGAATTCCTTCACTCCCTAATCGCATCCTTGACCCCCAATTCACTTTGTTTACCATCTCTATAGAGTCAAGATGCCAATAATAGCCGAAGGACAAAGTTCAACTCAAAAAGAGTTAATTCTAGATGAACCATATTATCCCTCAATCGAGGTAATGGGTGATGTCAAGGGGAAGGACGAGCAAGAAAAACTCATCGACCTCGACCTGATTGATCTGACATTATTCCCTCAAATGAACATAGTTGTGTTTTGGCACTTGGTTGCGGACTCAATGGGGGACATGGAGTTTTTCCCAAAACCTGACTTCATCAATCTGTTCAACTCAACAATTATGAACCTCATATATCTATCGATGTTCAAGATCATTGGTGAGGTTGTGCATTGCACAAATTTTTGTATCAGTAGAGTGTACGATGGGAGCTTATGGCTCGACAGGAGATACCCAATCCATGCAGAAGACATCCAGAAACTCACGGGATTGTCCCTAGATACTGAGGATGTGTCCAAAGGATTCCAAGGACTGAGAAAGCATGGTAAAAAGAATGGTGAGGTCATATTACATGACAAGTTCCACACCTAGAGGGGTGGGCACACAACAAATATTGAGCCTATTATTTCAAAAAATGTGAGGACCGCATGTTATGTCATTTCTAGTAAGGTCATGCACTCATACTGTAAGGGTGAATGCACTTTGGATGCTCTATCAGTAGCGGACTTTTGAGAAAATGAAGTAGTTTTCAATTGGTGTAGCTACCTATTAGAATAACTCCTTATTTCTTGTGAGGAAGTTCAGGTGAAATGGGGGAGATTTACCTATGGCTACCTTCTTCTTTATTCAACAATGTGGAAGTGGTGGCCACCCACAAGAAGACAGTTGGCACCTGCAGACAAGGGGTGCCTTGTGAAAATTTTCAAACCTTGGAAGGCAAGGTCTGATTTTGAGAACATGGATTTCAATAATTTTTCATTCCTGAAGTGGTATAACCAACTTATATATGCAACTTAGCGGTTGCACATACCACAATAATTATTTAACCTGAACATAATGAATATAGCATTCTTATTGAATCACCACCATACCTTCATTTGGCTGAGGTATGCAAATCCCAATGACTTCCACACAAGGTCGTTACCTTTTTACCTTGAGGAAGAATCATTCATAAAATAAGTTATGTCATGGACCAGAGTTAACCATAACCCTCACAAGTCAGGTATGCACTACCTCTTTCCAGCAAAGCTGTTGAAGAAAAAGGGGTAGGATGAAGAAGAAAGTCCAAGTTTTGGTGCAGCAGAGAAGAAAAAGAAGGATCAAACACCGACAAACTCAGAAGAAGAGGAAGAGAAACTGTTGCAGTGAAAGAAAAGGACTTTTCCACTATTTCCACAACTTCCAAAACAAGAGGTACTATCAGGTAAGGACGTAAAAAATATTCTAGTTGTTGTGTTCATCAGAAAAATCCCAGTGAAAAAGGCTCGAACAAGTGTTTCCCCTGCAAACTTCATAGACCTGGAGCCAATATCCATGATGTTACCTCGCACCATGGAAGCCACTCGTGCTTCACATATTATGATTAATATTATTTATGACCCTAAGCCAGAATTTAACACATAATCAACTCTCATTTATGAGTAAGCCTCACCACCACCACTGAAAGAGACCATAGTTCCCCCACATACCACTTTGCTCGAAAACATGAAAATGGATATACCAGAAACCTTTGGGAACCTTGAAGATCCCATCACATTGACTACCACAACATCGAGTTAGTCGATCACTCTGTCTATACCCATCCTAGTCTCTCTTACCTCGGTGGAGAGCCAGAAACCAAAAATCCCAACACTCATCCCAGTCTAACAATTAGCAGTCCCAGTTCCCTAGTGTTCGCTCCCAAAGTTCACCGTTGAGGTTCCGATGATCTGAAGTGAAACTCCATAAGTTCCACTACCAAGAGATACTATAACACAACTAATTCAAGAAGAACAACAAACTCATTCAAGACAAAGAAAAACACCAATGAAAGAGAAACTGGAGCCAATACTCCAGGATCCGTAGAAATGATCATAACTACTACAGCTTTGTATTTCAAATATATAGGTTCTCCCCCTACTTCCAATGGATCTGAATACTAGACTTGCACAACAATTGAGAGGTCCATATCCAGGGGAAGAAGAAGTGGAGACACCCTCAGAACACTCCATGGCTAGAGCGATGCTCCTTCAAGCTAGATTCCCCTTGGATGCTACTATTACATCCGACGAGTTGGCCCATTTTCCAACGCTACAACTAGTAGGCATGATCATAGATTCTACCAAGCACTCTAAGAAGAGGATCCAACAGGCTGAAAGGGAATATGAATTATGGGACAAGAAGGAATCCATGCACAAACAAGAAGAACATAGGAGGAACATTTGAAAATTCAGGTAGAACAGAAAATGGAGAAAGTGAAGGACAAACTAACATATGCCTGGACAACTTTCAGAAAGACAACGCCTCAGTTGTTAGAGTTCTCAACAACAAATGACCTAGAATAACATATTGAATTGGTTCAAGTATCCTGGGTTGAGCTGGAAAACCGAGAAGAACACCTAGAAGCGCAGTTGAGGGGAATCCAATTAAAAGTCAAAGTACAACCCAGAGAATTAAAGAATAGTTGGAAAAGGTTGTTCTGGAAGAAAACATTGCCAAAGTTGCACTGCATAAAATGACTGTAGAGTGCACCATGATATTCAAGGAAGTCATTGATTGGATGAGAGTAATCTCTCGGTGAAACCAAACACTGTAGGACATGTGCTTGAAGATCCAATCCCTCAATGAAGAAGTTTCCAAAGAACTGGATCCGCTGGAACAATAATCTAAGTTCGATGAAATCTAGCATGCAGACAATGATTTGAATACACTGTTTGAAGCTCAGACAGTGGCCAATAAAGAACTACAAGAATTTCAATCAGTACTCCAAATTTCTTACCTACAGATGCACCAAGTGGATGTCGTAGCAGATTCATAATGGAATTCCCTCATTGCATCCAAGCCAAAAGAATTCACCATAGGAACTACCTAGCAGTTCATCGTTGAATCTTCCTTGTCCTGCCAAAAAATGGCAGGACAAGGTAGAACACTTCTAGGAGGTCAGGAAGAAATCCCTTGAACTAGTACCATAGTTGGGCCCTTCATTTTAAGGATCTGAAGAATAAATAGCTCAATATAGAAGTGGAAGCAAGCTAGAAGAAGAAGGAAAAGACAAAGAAGAACAACAGACCAACTCCGATACCACGAAATAGCTAAAGACTTGACTCGGGACAAGTCAAGGATTATGGTCGGGGCCAATTGGGCCATTCGTTTTGTTGAATAGAACTTGTGCAAGCTTCTTTAGAGCTGAATAGATGAGAAAAGGAAGGAAAATAAGGTTGAGAAAAGGTAAAGCACACTAGGAAGTAGTTAGAACAGAAAACAGTTGGAAGGACAACGCAACAACAATTTTTAAGAAAGAGGTTGCAACAGAATCAAGAAGAAGAGAGAACTCTTAGGTTCTCAACCAACAAGCTTGGACCATATTATATACATAATCCATATGATTGTAATAGGGGGGATCTAGTTATTTCTTTTTTTAATCGAGTTGAATAATGAGGACTGGGTTTTGGAACCAGATTGTAAAAGGTAAGGGAAAAGATTCACAAACTACTGTAGAGGTAGCAAGAGAAAGGGGATGAGATAACCTTCTCTTGGACTATTTGAGAAGCACTTGTTAATTATCTTTGACATGAATATTTGAATGTCTGACTCAAGCTGCTCATGTATCCTGAGAAGAGATCTGATATAATATAATATAGTTGGAGACCCAATTAAAAATAAAATCTCTTGTGTACTTCACCTTCTTATTCTATATTATATTAATTAAAAGTGGAAGATACAACCTAACAAACTTTATGTTGCAAGGTTCCCTTTTGGTGTCCCTTTGCTCCAACACACACACTTGCTCCAAAATTGCATGAAGATGATCCACGATAACTTGATGTACCAATGAATACCTCAAGCATCAATTGAAATAGAATCCCTCACACAATCCTTATCCTATTATTTCATTAATTCCTTTCTTTATTATTTTCTTGATTAACCTTTTCCAATAGAAATCCATCATTATATAGGAGAAAGAGAGGTGGTTAAAGAGATTAGGATGATCCTACCAAATTAGAGAAGTGAGTAGGATCCCAACCATACAGATGCCGCCTCATATTATAGAAGATCCCTTCTATAAAAATTTTGAGCTTTGACCTTTTCTCAGTCTTCCAATGCTGTTGCACCCTGGCTATAGTGAAACCTATGGAAACGTCACAAGAAATCTCATGACAACCTACGGAAATCAGAAATTTATGCACTGTACCTTATGGATGGCTTGCAACAGCCCTCTAAAAACAAGTTTTGTAGAAGAGGGAGATAGTCACTTTCCTCATGAAGAAAGGTTCTTTTGGAAGCCTGAACACATGTCGTAGAAAATTCACCAGGGTGACTAAAATAATGTGTAACAGAATGCCCCAAAAAGTACAAGGATGGAACTCATGATAGTCAAAATACTTTGTAGAATATGTGTGTGTGTCATAAACAAGGAGTGCACCAATCAGAAACCTACAAACAACCAAGCATCTGCGCAATATTATACCATTTATGAGGTAGGAATCCCCATGCTCAGACTATAAGTGATTTAAATCATAAATGTTAGTCATGGCCACCAATCATACACTATGGATCCATGTCACCAAGATTCTACATAGCCACCAGGAATACACTGTAGATCTATGCTCATAGAAAACTCAGATTCAGACATAGCCACGAAACATACAAAGTGGATCTATGTGTCAATACAAACCATAAATACGCCATCGCAACCTGGATCAAAACAATGAGATCGAGGGTCTTCAATCTCGTTGTCCATAAGTACGAATATAACCATGTGATTATGGGTGATGAAGTCAAACATGGAAGAAACCACTTGATTACCGGCCATTGATGAAAATCGTTAACAAGTGCGAGGGAAATCACCATTGATGTCAATGAACCCCAAGGTACCTTAGTACAATCCAACGAATGTGAATAAATGAGTTGAAGTCGAGCACTCGATAGAATCTCTCAATCAGGGTTGAATGATGTGAACCCACTGTTTAAAGAGAAGAAACCTGCCATTGAGGCATGCAGGTTCTAAGGTACTAATTGATTTCTAATTCTTATTCCTAGATAATGAGTTGAAGTCGACAGGAAAAGAATTGTCACAAGAGGGCCTTCATGTATCCCCCATCAATGACATGAAACAAGTAACATATTTGAGGTAGATCAAAGTGTGAAGATGATTTGAAACTAACACAGGGAAGGTCAACATGGTAGGAAATGATAACTGCAGATGGTCGGCTCGATAGAAGGCCTGTGCAAGGTTGGACTTCTCTTGAACATATGAACAATACGACAATGGTCTTGGTAGCATTGACTCAAAGACGACCCAAGATATGAACTTGCAAAAGGTCAAACGAGAGACAAATGAATTTCCCAACTCGAATTCAATGACGAAGGAGGTGTTATGTTCAAGAGTGACTATTACTTCCACTAACACAAATATAGAGACACATTTCTTTCCCAAATTTACCCCCACCATTTTTGGCGAGTAACTCTTTATTTTTATGCAAGATTGAGGAGGATAACATATGCTTGTTGATGTAACCTCGTCCTTTGGATGAGTCCCTCGGAGTATTTTTAACGAACCCTAAGAAGGAGTGGTTTGGTTCCATATAGGTCTTTTGACGTTTTTTTAATGAGTCGAAAGAGATAAAACTCAGGGGTTTTTCATATTTAGAGAGTTTGAAAAACACTTAAAGAGGAATCTCTCAGTTCCTTTTTCGTAAATTAGTTTAATGAGACTGAAAAAGTGATAAACTATCGTCGATCAAATGTTTTCTTCAAATAATTTTACGAGCATGAAAATAATAAGGTCTCTTGACAATCGTTTCATGCTTAGAGAGTCTGAAAAGAGATTAAAGGGAACTCCAAAGGGTTCCTTTTTCGTATAACCTTTACGAGTCCAAAAAAATTATAAAAGTCTACTCGGTTTCATTCTCATTGATTTACGAGCATGATAATGAACAAAGACTGAGCTCGGGATTGTTTTCATTTTTACGAAACCTTAAAACAAAACAAAATTATGCTTGGGATAGATTTTATTTTTACACAAGCTTAAAACTAGCCAAAACTATGCTTGAACTTGGTTTCATTTTTACACAAGATTGAACCAGAGGAAACTATGCTTGAGGTAGGTGGTTTTGTTTTTACACAAGCTTGAACCATAGAAAAATATTCTTGGACTTCCCAATGCATAACACAAGTATGGTTGGTATTTATCTCCTAGCTTAAGAAGCTAGCTGCTCAACTTCAACATGAAGTACATAGGCTGTAAGAATTGACCCCCAAGATTCGGTTCATCCAATGACATAGGAGGATGAAAAGAAGCTTCAAATACTATACATAACGAAGTACTTGACTCAATCGAAGAGGGGGAAAATCTATTTCATTTTTTAACGAGATTGACACAGAAAAAGAACTATGCTCGTGAATCCAGGTTCAATACCCAAACCTTTGTTTCATTTTTTAACGAGCTTAACACAAAAATAGGAACTATGCTCATAACCTCTGTTTAATATTTTAATGAGGTTTCCACAGAGAAAAAAAAACTATCCTCATAGATAGTTTCATTTTTTAATGAGCTTGAAATCAGAAAACCATGCTCAAAGTTGGTTTCATTTTTTAATGAGCTTGAAATCAGAAAACCATGCTCAAATTTGGTTTCATTTTTTAATGATCTTGAAATCAGAAAACCATGCTCACGAACTTTGTTTCATTTTTTAACAATATTTCCACAGAGAAGCAAAACTATTCTCAATACCTCTGTTTCATTTTTTAACGAGTTTGCCACAGAGAAGCAAAACTATGCTCAAGACCTCTGTTTCATTTTTTAACGAGCTTGCCATAGAGAAGCAAAACTATGCTCATAGATAGTTTTACTTTTTAACGATCTTAAAATCATAAAACCATGCTCAAAGTTGGTTTCATTTTTTAATGAGATTGAAATCAGAAAACCATGCTCAAGACCTCTGTTTCATTTTTTAACGAGCTTGCCACAGAGAAGAAAAACTATTCTCAAGAATTCTTCTTGATCATGGCTTCCAAGAGGACAATGCTCTGGAAGGACACCATGTCAGGGGACATAACTCGTTCATGGCCTCCAAGAGATACCCCTCCTTTGCGCATGGATCAGACTATCGACTGTTTCCCCAGGAATCATTGTATTAATCGGTAACCTCAGTGGCCTATCTCTCTAGGGTCTTTACATGAGGTGACTATGGAAGGGCAAGTATTCATGGTACCTGGAATCGATGTTGGCCAAACTCACTCGGGCTCCTTGGAGGGTATACCCATGTTTATGTGTGGGAACTTGCACCAAGGTGTAAGTCCATTAATAAGGTCGTCAAAGTAAATTTTCCACCCTCTCTATCTTAGCCACTTCTTCCATTGTTCCAATGACGTTGGATTTCATCACCAACTAGTGCGTTCATTGTAAGAAGGTTTTGTTTGCTTGTTTTCTTACTATATTTTTAGTGTGTGTTGTTTTTTTTCCCTAGCAGACTCTAGGTTGGATTTTTATTTAATGGTGTCAGTTCCTGGAATGACCAATGAAGGTACTGTTAGCAGCCATATTAATCTCTATCTTTTTACAAGCTGCCTACATGAAGTTGTTTAAACCCTCATTAATCATCGCAAATGTTTAAATGATATCATTATTCTTCTCTTTTTGCATACCTGCTTTTGGTTTTCATTTTCACGACTGCAAGCATGAAAACCCACAGTTGGAATTCATGTTGATTACATCAAAATGATCATTTGGTTTATCATGAACCTATTTGTTTATGTGGTTATAACTCCTTGACTCAAACACACCACTGGTCACATATTTATCGAAACACCAAACATTTATGAATTTGATTATTGTTAATATGGCGTTGATTCAAAAAATCTTCGATGCAATGGTTTGATTGACACATTGATTTTTGGGTCAAATCGTGGTTATGTGATAGTTCATTTGACATGTTGATTAAAATTATTTTGGATATGCATTGTTATGATTGGAATGTATCATTACACAAAGGCGTCATTCCAAGTACATCCCGATATGATGTTCTTGCATAGGCCTCGATTTACACCACTATCCTCGCACGCATAGCATTAATGCTCTGCCCTTGCATTTCGGCCTGCCTTAGCATTGTGTTGGGGAAGCTTCGGGACATTGGTTTTGTGTCTATCCTGTCAAACCCTATCGCCAAATACCCTATTCATTTTGTGTTGTTAGCTATGGCTCTTGTAGGGAGAATTGAACCCAACGGTGTCCAGACTTTTTTATTGTTTGATAATGCCAGAGAAGACTTCTTAGGCTAACCCCCTAATTGCCTCCCAGAGACACGTTTTTAAGTGAACGATTCTGAGCAAACGGTTTTGCATTATATCAAACCCTTGAAAACCCAAAACTGAAATGAGCCCTTCTACCTTCATCGTGGGTGGTTTCCTCAGAAATTGGGTCATTACAGAGATATAGCTCGTCTTTTAGAGGTCAAATCTCAGATTTTCTCTGTGGTTGAAAGGTGCGTTTTGATCTGGTTGCAAGTGTTGAAACATTTGTGACTTCTCCAGGCCTGTGCTTTAGAACCCCTCTCACCCATCCAGCCTTGTGCCTCAGCCTTCTGTGAACCCTTGATCAATCCAAAGATTTTCAAGAAGTCTGTCAACAAGTTATACATCCACAGGCTCTGTTGTCTTTAAAAACGTGGAGGCGACCACTGCCATTATCAATTCGAAAATAGATTGATTAAAACGAATCCCTGAATCTGAGGTATGGTATTTTAAGAGTGATTTTAAAATGATTTCGTTTGTATTTTGAATTAGCATATAGGATTTGTTTGCTCAAATTGCATCTATTTCTATTTTGATTCAATTGATAAAACACGATTATGTTTATAATAATAACTAGCTACAAAATCGTGAGATTCTGTAAGCTAGTTACTAAAATTCGAATTTGTTGATTTTTTAACTAAAATACAATATGAAATCATGTATTTTTGTGCGTTTTCAGGTACATACAAATTCTAAAGGAGATTGGATTGCTAGTGGCATCTCTGAACATGTTTTTTCTTTACATACTTTTGGATTAGGATGTTAGTCTTAGATAGAAATAGGAATTTGGGAGATTGTTCTCATAATTTTTGCAACAGTTTTGATAATTTCCACAAGGAATGTTTTCATCCTGTGGCATTGATATATGTATTATTTTTGTAAACAAAAAAACCATCACTGTTGGGAGAAGAGACTATGCATTGATGATTACTTAGACTCAAATGAAAGTAGATGTTTGCACGACTTTAGCTTCAATATATCATACTTTTGTTCAAGTTTTTTTGTGCATTTCAATTTGTAATCAAATTATTGACTACTTTAGATATCATAATTTGTTACAGGTTGATGTGATGGGATTTGAATAATGTCCATATTTGATGTCTCTCATTTTACATACAACAATTATCCTATTTCAATTTAATGAACAGAGGGTTAATCTTCTTTATTAAATAGGCAGTTATATACAAATCTTTGCAGTGAGATTTATCTTAATGTAATCATTTGTAAATTATAAAATTGTTGTTGCTACATCCTTTACATGTTTTGTCATTAGCATTCAAAAGCATTGTTGCTTCGTGTTTATGTGAAGTATTGGGAAATCTGGTGCAGGTTGGCCTCATCAAACAGTGAACGCAAATTCCTTTGTACAGGACAAGTAGGAGATGATAATTTCAGGTCAGTTTGTCATTTTATTTTAATAGTTTAATTAGTATAAGAATTCTCTGTAGTTTAGATATATAATACAGATTGTTATTTTTATTGCTTAGTTAGATAGCTATCATTTCATTTCTATTTCATAAAAGTTATAAAAATAAAAAAAAAACAATAGCTTTTGCTGTCAATTCATATATGATTTTCGCAGTTTTTTTTTATTAAAAAGTTGCAATTTGTGAATACTGTACATATAATAGAAATATAAATATATCTATGCACTGTATATTTAATAAGTAGAACTATTATTCTGTTAGCCAGTAAAACTGTAAATATATATTATATTTGTACATAGGTTGCAGTAGTTGTTTTTCACTTAGATTAGTTTCTTTAGCTTAGTTTCTTTTACTTTCCTAGGACTTAGATCGGCCAACGGAGCCGCTAAACCCATCGGAGTGGATTAATCCAAATGGCTTGGGTTATTTAGACAACCCTAGACTGGATTCACTCCTCCAGTTGATGAGCGGTCAATTTTGCCCGTCAACAAATGGCGCTAGAAGGAGGGCCTAAAAATTATTAATGGCATGAGGTGGTCGTAAGACTCCTCCACCACCCAACCGCTCACCTATAGTTACAAGAAGTCATTCAAATGATAACACCATCCCTCAAACAATAACCACATCAAACGACGATCGACGGATCACAGTTGAACCAGTAACCCCAAATCCTACAGGTGGTGACGTACAAGAGATTGTCTGATAATCTCTCATAAGAACACATAGTGCCTTCGACCATCTAAGACAACCAAATCGACCTTTGGACCAACCATTAGATTTCTCTGATATCAGAGAACAAATCGGAGGAACTAATCTCACTTTAAACCCTGCAGATCCAATCCTCACTCCTGCAGCAGGAGGATCTGGAGTACCACCCTCACCACCTCCATCATCCCCTTCTTCTTCTAGAGAAGAATCCTCTGATGAAGGCAGTTCTTCATCCTATCCTTCGACACCATCCACACCAATGGACAACCAGAACAATCCTGCTAGACCCTGGCTCGAACAAGATGCAGTAGTCATACCTGAGCCTCAGCATCCCTTACCCAAACATCTGGAGAAGTGGCTCCCTAAGTTTGACCCGGACTCTAAACAGATTGCCAAAGATCACATCAAATTTTTTATGTTAGCCATGAGACTCCGTAATGTCGAGCAAAAATACGTAGTCTATAGATTGTTCCCCTATACTTTCGAGGGAAATGCCTCTACCTGGTACTTTGCCCAGCAACCCCATACCATCGTGTCATGGGAGAAGTTTGAATCCTGCTTTCTTGAGAAGTTTGGAGACGATAAGTCCCCAAAAGTTCTAGTCATGGAGATTTCTAGTTTAAGAATGAACCCCAAAGAGAAAATAAAAGACTTTAACCAAATATTCTTAAAACTAAAGAACCAAATCCCTACGAATTCGATGCCTACTGAGAATCTTATTATAGCATATTATACGAAATCCTTACATCAAAGTATAGCCATTTGGGTAAAGAGATCTAAGAAAGCCATGTTGTTAGAGGCCTTCGAAGAGGCCAGTTAGATTGAGAAAGACATCCTCAGCTTAAAAGACACTACTAGAAATGAAATAGAGACTAGTTCATCTTCCAAAAAGAAAATCGAAATCCTCCCTAGACCTGCCCAAAACAAAACGCAACCTGAAAGCTCAGATCTAGAAAACTTAACAAAAGTCGTTCAAAAATTGTCAAATCAAGTTATAGATTTGAAAATGACAGCCAAAGAAGCTTCTTCGAGCAAAGGGCCTTACAAACCCCCATTTAGGAAGCCTTTTCCCACCAACCGACCTAATTCAAATACTAAAGGCTTAAATACAGAAAGCCTACAATTCGTTATTCAAATGATTCTAGAAGCCTAGGATAACTTGATGCCCCCTAAGATTCCTGAGGAAGTAGTTGAACAAGAGACAGTTGAAGAAGATGAATCTTCTCCGAACATTTTTGGACACTTCTCGGATAGCATTTTTCAAGATAATTTCGAGACAGTACATCCCTACAATACTAGGAGTAAGACAACAAACAAACCTTCTTCTGAAAACACTACGACTTTACCCCCAAAATAGTCTAGAACAACTGAGACTAAACAGAACTATATGAAACCAAGCTTAGATTATGATTTAGTTGAAGATCTAAAAAAGTTAAGAGCTAACATTTATGTTTATGAATTATTAAAATTTCCATTTCTGCTACAAAAAATGTTACAGAATATCACAGAGAATAGAAAAAACGACAATTCAAGCAGTAACAAAGATTTTCAGAACAACCCAAAAGTTCCTCAGAAGGCCTCCGCTAAAAATACTTCTGATCCTCATGAGAAAAGAGACCTTCCTGTAAATAATGTAACAAATGTAGATAAATTATCTTTAGAGGCTGTGAGTAAAAAGCCACAAGCTTCCACCATTAGTACTCGCAGAAATGTCCCTCCATTTTTGTTAACTTTTGAAATCTTTAATAGGAACGTGTACAATTGTATGGTAGAATCAGGAGCGCCATCCAATGTAATTCCATGGTCTGTGTGTCAGAAGATTAATGCTGAAGTTGAACCATCCACCTTAAAGATCATCCAACTTGATCGAACTAGTGTTAAGGTTATAGGCGAATTAAGGAATGTGATTATAAGATTATCGTCTAACCCCAAAGTTCATCAAGTGATTGATATTATTGTTGTGGATATTCCAGAAGTTTATGGTTTGTTTTTATGCAGAGACTGGTCAGAGCAACTACACGACTATTTTGCGACAGATTGGTCTCACTTGTGGCTACCCGAGAATAGAAAGCCCAACAAAGTCAAGGTAAATCGTGAACGTCACCTAAAGTTCACGGTGACAGATTTAAATGATCCCAATGAACCATTTACACCTTCTGTCGATTCACCCGAAATACAAGGGATGGATACCTTTTTTGGCAATTTTATGGCTGAGACTTCTGCCATCACTAACCCAGAACAACAGTCTGAGATTGTGGCATATATGCAACCAGCAGTTTCTACCCAATGGTCTCATGCACCCGGCAAAAATCATATATGGTCTCTTTGCTTTGATGGGTCAAAGTCCAAGGAAGGACCTGGTGTTGGCTACGTTATTATTGATCCAGCAGGTAACAAAACCCTGATTGCATGAAGGTTAGAGTTTGAATGTACAAACAACACAACAGAATATGAGGCTTTATTGCAAGGCCTCAAGAAAGCATTAGATATGAACATTCAAAATTTGACTGTCTTTGGCGATTCAGAAATCGTGGTTAGACAGGTAAGAGATTCTATCCACTGTTTGTCCCCGCATCTTAAAAGTTACCAATCTGAGGTATGTAATTTGATGAATAAGTTTTCTGCTTTTAACATAAATTCTATTCCTAGATTGAATAATTCGGAAGCCAATTTGTTAGCTAACGTAGCTTCGAAACTCTTTCCTGCAGAAGGCTTGTCCCCGAATGCATTCTTCGTCGAACTGTTGTTCAGGCCATTCATTCTCGACAACCTCACGAATTGGAGAGTCTTCGACGATGATCGACAAAATATTAGTTTCCTGCATATGGAAGAAAATTTCCAAGGCACAGTAATCGACGAATGCACTCATGACGAGAATATTCATGATTTCACAGTAATACCAGATCCGAGATCTCCTGAATCTTCATCGGACATGGTAAATTCTATCCCTATATCTGTAGTTAGATTAGAAAATTTTTATAATCTTCAAGAAAAATTCAAAAAATCGGTCAATTGTAAAACGAATAGTTCCTATTTATCGTATGAAAAAGTAAACTTGGGAACTAATGACAATCCACAGTGCATTAATTTAGGGGTGGGGTGTTCTGAACAAGAGAAAGTGGGGCATTTATTAAATTTTTTAAGGAATTCAAATTTTTTTTTGCATGGACGTATGATGACCTAAAAACCTTTGATCCTAACATCATACAACACGTCATTCCTATGAAACCCCAAACCTTGTCGTTTCAACAAAAGTTAAGAAAAATACACCCCAAACTCGAACCGACCGTCAAAAAAGAATTAAATAAACTCCTGAATGCTAAAATAATTTTCCCAGCTAGGCACACGCAATAGGTCTCTAATCTAGTCCCTGTCCGGAAGAAGAATGGTGAAATCTGACTATGCATCTATTTCCGAAAGCTTAATTGAGCGTCTGATAAAGACAACTACCCTGTCCCACCCATGGAACAGATCCTTCAACAGGTATCTAGTTCTGAAAGATTATCCTTATTGGATGGTTTTTCAGGGTATAACCAAGTCCTGATGTCTCCTCTTGACCAACTGAAAACTACCTTCCGCACCCCATGGGGAACCTACGCTTATAGGAAAATGCCCTTTGGACTCATTAATGCTGGTGCCACTTTCCAGAGAGCGATGGATATTGTTTTTCGAGGCTTAATCAATCAATCTGTCGTAGTTTACCTAGATGATGTTACTGTATTCTCGAAAGACAAAGTTGATCATCTAGCTCATTTGAGATCTGTTCTACAGCGATGTCGTAAGTACGAAATTTCCTTGAATCCTAAAAAATCTATCTTCGCAGTAGAACAAGGTAAGATCTTAGGATTTATTGTATCAAGCAAAGGGATGATTATCGACCCTGAAAGGACTCAAGTCATCTCGAAAATCCCCCCTCCCTCGTCAAAAAAGTCTATGCAGTCTCTTTTAGGCCAGATAAACTTTGTCAGGAGATTCATCCCCAGTTTTTTAGAAATGGTGAGACCTTTACATAATTTAATAAAAAAGGATGCATAATACCATTGGGGACCCTTAGAAAACCAAGCTTTTAATTCAATAAAAAAGTCCATAATAGACTCTCCTTCTCTGATGAGCCTTGACTTTTCGCAAGACTTCACTCTCTACACATTCGCTTCTGACCGCTCCTATGCTGTTGTCCTAACTCAAAAGAATGCTGAAAATAATGAAATACCAACTGAATTTATGAGCTCAGCTTTCAAAGGCACAGAACTTAATTACCCAGCAGTAGATCAGCAAGACTATGCTATTTTTAAAGAAGTAAATCACTTCCAATCTTATCTTTTGAAATCTAGGACAAAAATTATCGTTCCCTACCCAGCCGTCAGAAATTTGTTAGTACAAAAAGAACTAGGAGAAACGAGGGTGAATTGGGTCACCTCGTTACAAGAGTATGACATAGAAATCACCCCAGCACAAATAGTGAGAGGCCAAGGGCTATGCAAGTTAGTCACTGACTCAGCGGCAAGACAACAAGAGGAAAATGATGTGTCAAACCCAGGATAACACTACCAAAATTCAATTTGCTGTGCACAAAACCCTGTTAGTCCTTGGTATGACGATATAACTTTCTGTATGGAACATGGGTCAGCCCCCCGTCACCTGGATCCCACTAAAAGAAGAGATTTAAGATTAAAATATTCCTCCTTTCAGTTGATTAATGGTATTATGTTTCGTCAAAATTTTTATGGAGTACTAATGCGTTGTCTTGAGAAAGATGAAGCAGAAAAGGTCTTATTAGAATTGTACGTAGGAGACGCCGGTGGGAATTTTGGTGGGGATACCATTGCCCATAAAGTATTAAGAGTAGTTTATTGTTACACATCAAAATTACTCACTTTGATAGTGTCACAAGTGTCATCATTACAAAGGTTGCAAGTGTCACATTTTGCTCACAAGGTCGCAAGTGTTGTATGTTGCTCACAAGTGTCGCAAGAAAGCATGTTGCCATGATGCCTATGTCGTGCCCATAACGACATGAGAAGGACACTTGAAACACCTCAAACATCTGATTTGGAAGAGGAGAAATGAGTCAACAAGCTTGCAAAACTTTTGCCATATGAAAGCACCTCAAAAACTGAGTTTTGGAGAGGAGCGCTCCCCCTTACACTATCTCGGAGCGCCGATGCTCCCCCATACACTGTCAGGGAGCGTTATAATGCTCCCAGGCCCTTTTGAGGGAGCGTTATAGATTTTGAGGGCGCTGGCGCCCCCCAAAGCTTACCAGGAAGCGCTACAGCGCTCTGATGGCCCTTTTGAGGGAGCGCTACCTATTCTGGGCGGTTGTTAAGCTGTTGAGATGAATGGGGGAAGCGTCTTTTTATTCTTGGAAAGCAGTTGAGCTCGAATCCCTAGCCCAGCCATGATCCTAG
>ML787339.1:250424-271379 GCA_009831015.1 Picea engelmannii | reverse complement strand
TTACTCTTCCTTCTCATGCATTAGGCTTAGATAGATTCGAAAGAAATTCAGTGTCCATGATAAGCACTTTTCTGTCTAGGGTTAAGGTCAAACCTTAGAGGTCGATCTACTTGTCCGCAGGCAGATTTTCCTACAACAGTTATTACTGGCCTACACTTTTTAGAGATGCTCATGCCTTGTTTCGCAAGTGTATTATTTGTCAAAAAGCATCCGGGCGGATACAGAAACCAACCTTCCCTTTGCATCATGTTTCAGTAGACTCCCCTTTTTAGCAGTGGGGTCTTGATATTATAGGTCCAATCAATCCACCATCCTCATAGCAGCACAAGTTTACCATAACAACCATGGATTACTTCACCAAGTGGTCTGAAGCTACCCCATTAAAAGTTGTAAATACCAGTAAGGTAATTGCCTTTTTAAATTCAAATATTATTACTCATTTTGGTATCCCTGACTGTTTAGTATTCGATAATGCTTCCTATTTTTTGTCTCTTGAGATGAGTGAGTTTTCTCTAGAAAAAGGAATTAAATTAAAATATTCTGCCAGCTATTACCCTCAAGGCAATGGATTGGCAGAATCAACTAATAAGAATCTGATTAAAATCATCAAGAGGACGGTATTTGAAAATCACAAAAATTGGCATAATGCACTGTTAAACGCAATTTGGGCTGATAGAGTAACTCCGAAAACTGTTGTGGGTAACTCTTCCTTCTTTCTTGTCTATGGCAGAGAAACAATTCTTCCACCACATATTCTTATTCCCTCACTTCAGTTATCACAGAAAATACAAGAAGAGAACTTCCCCCCTTTGGAGAATCGAATTAACGCATTATTAAAACTAGAAGTGGTAAGGGCTCAAGCAAAATGGAAGTTGGATTAGCATAAACTTGTGGTTAAAAGCTGGTTTGATTCTAACTCTGCCTCTGACAGAAACTTTGAAGTAGGTGACCTTGTCCTAAAATGGGACAAACCACATGAGGGAAAAAGAGAGCATACGAAGTTTCAGAACTTATGGCTAGGACCGTTTTTAATTGCTGAGAAATTGGGTCCCATCTCTTTCAGATTACAGAGTCTAGAGGGACATCCAGACACCTATCTGATGAATGTCCAAGCTCTAAAAAGGTCTTTTTTTTTAAGACAACCCTGTGTACACTGTGTAAATATTTTTCCTTTGTTTCCTTTTCATTTTTTCTTTGTTGTTTTGGTTTTGATTTCTCCTTTTTTTTACTTTTGAAATACATATACCTACATCATTAACTGTTCAGATTAAGAGAACAGAAAAATTTTCCTCTGAAATGACTGCTGAAAGATTGTCTAAACATCAACTATGATATGCTTCTGAAATTTACAGCCATATTAAAGAAAGCCTGTTGTTTAAAAGGAGTTTATTGATTTCAATCTATAATTGAAGTCTGTCACGATCATCCATTTTCTTCTTACGTTGTCCCTGTTCCTTAAGAGAACAACTCAGAAGATGTCTCCCTGCCTTCGAAGGTCAGTTTGTTACCAAACTATCTCTAGATCTTAAAGAAGGACGATTTAAAAATCTTTCTCAAGGTCTATAAAACTATTAAAATATGTCCAAAATATCATAATTTTCAGTGTCACCCCGCTCAATTATATATCTTTAAAAACCAAATAAATCATTAAAGATCTGTGAGAAGTACTTGTAAACCCGCCAGGATACTAAACAGGTCTGCTGGCAGCGGGTAAATGCTTGCATGACGCCAAGATAACTTCATCGGGGTACTGAACAGGCCCGCTGGCAGCAAAGCAATGTCGGGTATATGAAAATTCTCAGATTTGAAATCTTTTGACCTTAAATGTCCTTCATTCTGATCTGGAACTTCTTGGTAGGATATGGATATCAGAGTGGGTTAAATGGAAACCCTGTCGAGGCTATGGAAGCCTGTTGGGAGTAGTGGCTCTGTCAATAGTATTGGAGATTTTATCCTTAATATCGTGACTCGCTTTTGTTAATACTATTATCAGTTTTCATCTTTTAAAATAACAAGATGGAATTTTTATGATTGATGATGATGTTTAAACAATTTTCTAGTTGTTTTTGAGTTAGAGTTATTCTCATTATCCTAATCTAGATTTGTTCGTTTGGAAGAGATAACTACTTCTACCAGTGTGTCGCCATTGTTGGCAGCCATATTAATCTCTATCTTTCTACAAGCTGCCTACACAAAGTTGTTTAAACCCTCATTAATCGTCGCAACTATTTAAATGATATCATTATTCTTCGCTTTTTCATACTTTCTTTTCGTTTTCATTTTCACGAATGCAAGCATGAAAACCCATAGTTGGAATTCATGTTGATTACATCAAAATAATCATTTGGTTTATCATGAACCTATTTGTTTATGTGGTTATAACTCCTTGACCTCAAACACACCACTGGTCACATATTTATCGAAACACCAAACATTTATGCATTTGATTATTGTTAATATGGTGTTGATTCACAAAATCTTCGATGCAATGGTTTGATTGACACATTGATTTTTGGGTCAAATCGTGGTTATGTGATAGTTCATTTGACATGTTGATTAAAATTCTTTTGGATATGCATTTTTATGATTGGAATGTATCATTACACAAAGGCGTCGCTCCAAGTACATCCCGATATGATGTCCTTGCATAGGCCTCGATTTAGACCACTATCCTCGCACGCATAGCATTAACGCTCTTCCCTTGCATTTCGACTTGCCTTAACATTGTGTTGGGGAAGCTTCGGGACATTGGTTCTGTGTCTATCCTGTCAAACCCTATCGCCGAATACCCTGTTCATTTTGTGCTATTAGCTATGGCTCCTGTAGTGAGAATTGAACCCAACGGTGTCCAGACTTTGTTATTGTTTGATAATGCCAGAGAAGACTTCTTAGGCTAATCCCATAATTGCCTCCCAGAGACACATTTTTGCATGAGCGATTCTGAGCAAACGGTTTTGAATTAGATCAAACCCTTGAAAAACCAGAACCAAAATGAGCCCTTCTACCTTCATCGTGGGCGGTTTCCTCAAAAATTGGGTCATTACAGAGATATATCTCGTCTTTTAGAGGTCAAATCTTAGATTTTCTCTGTGGCTGAAAGGTGCGTTTGGATCTGGTTGCAAGTGTTGAAACATTTGTGACTTCTCCAGGCCCGTGCCTCAGAACCCCTCTCACCCGTCCAGGCTTCTGCCTTAGCCTTCTGTGAACCCTTGATCAATCCAAAGATTTCCAAGCAATCTGTCAGCAAGTTATACATCCACAGGCTCTGTTGTCTTTAAAAACGTGGAGGCGGCCACTACCATTATCAATTCGAAAATAGCTTGATTAAAACGAATCCCTGAATCTGAGGTATGGTATTTTAAGAGTGATTTTAAAATGATTTCGTTTGTATTTTGAATTAGCATACAGGATTTGTTTGCTCAAATCACATCTATTTATGTTTTGATTCAATTGATAAAACATGATTCTGTTTATAATAATAACTAGCTACAAAATTGTGAGATTCTGTAAGCTAGTTACTAAAATTCGAATTTGTTGATATTTTAACTAAAATGCAATCTGAAATCATGTATTTTTGTGCGTTTTCAGGTACATATGAATTATAAAGGAGATTGGATTTCTAGTGGAATCTCTGAACATGCTTTTTCTTTACATACTTTTGGATTAGGATGTTAGTCTTAGATAGAAATAGGAATTTGGGAGATTGTTCCCATAATTTTTGCAACAGTTTTGATAATTTCCACAAGGAATGTTTTCATCCTGTGGCCTTGATATATGTATTATTTTTGTAATCAAAAAAACCATCACTGCTGGGAGCAAAGACTATGGATTGATGATTACTCAGACTCGAATGAAAGTAGATGTTTGTACGGCTTTAGCTTCAATATATCATACTTTTGTTCAAGTTTTTTTGTGCATTTCAATTTGTAATCAAATTATTGACTACTTTAGATATCATAATTTGTTACAGGTTGATGTGATGGGATTTGAATAGTGTCCATATTTGATGTCTCTCATTTTACATACAAAAATTATCTTGTTTCAATTTAATGAACATAGGGTTAATCTTCTTTATTAAATAGGCAGTTATATACAAATCTTTGCAATGAGATTTATCTTAATGTAATCATTTGTAAATTATAAAATTGTTGTTGCTACATCCTTTACATGTTCTGTCGTTAGCATTCAAAAGCATTGTTTCTTCATGTTTACGTGAATTATTGGGAAATCTGGTGCGGGTTGGCCTCATCAAATAGTGAACGCAAATGCCTTTGTACATGACAAGTAGGAGATGATAATTTCAGGTCAGTTTGCCATTTTATTTTAATAGTTTAATTAGTGTAAGAATTCTCTGTAGTTTAGATATATAATACACATTGTTATTTTTATTTCTTAGTTAGATAGCTATCATTTCATTTATGTTTCATAAAAGTTATAAAAATAAAAAAAACAATAGCTTTTGTTGTCAATTCATATATGATTTTCGCAGTTTTTTTATTATTAAAAAGTTGCAATTTGTGAATACTGTACATATAATAGAAATATAAATATATCTATGCACTGTATATTTAATAA
Source organism: Picea engelmannii (assembly GCA_009831015.1). Lineage (NCBI taxonomy): Eukaryota > Viridiplantae > Streptophyta > Pinopsida > Pinales > Pinaceae > Picea > Picea engelmannii. The sequence goes on along the minus strand of ML787339.1, from coordinate 266,804 downwards.
GTAGAACTATTATTCTGTTAGCCAATAAAACTGTAAATATATATTAGATTTGTATATAGGTTGCAGTAGCTATTTTTCACTTACATTAGTTTCTTTAGCTTAGTTTCTTTTACTTTCCTAGGACTTAGATCGGCCAACGGAGCTGCTAAATCCGTTGGAGTGGATTAATCCAAATGGCTTGGGTTATTTAGACAACCACGGACTGGATTCACTCCTCCAGTTGATGAGCGGTCAATTTCGCCCGTCAACAGGTACCCCTTTTCCAGAGGAACCTTTTTTTTTCCTTATTACGGAAACATTGGTCCTCACATCACTACTTTGATCCTTCTAGGTCTCACAATCGGACTACCGGTATGGTTGTTTTCCACTCAGGTAATCCTGAATGCGGCTAGTGATTTTGTTGTAAGCACTTTTCCCCAAGAACATCAACCTCATATTGATCCTTCACCTTCTTCACTAGTAAGATATTCTTCACCTTCTTCACATGTAAGGTCTTCTTCCATTTCAACTTCTTCACCAAGTGAAAGATCTAAAGCTAGTAACTCTGTGGATAAGAAGAAGAAGAAAAGGAAGAATAAGAAGAAGAAAAATAAACAAGGGTCCAAACTTTCGACTGTTTCCAGACATGCTGGAAAACAACCAGTTACTGATAATCATGCTGGGAGTGTTGATGATATTAAGATCGCGCAAATAACCCTTAAACCCAAGTACCCTTGAAGGCTTTGTAAGGGTAGCCATATTCTTAAGGATTGTCATGGTCTATCCAAGTTTATAGAAGCATGGTATACACACCCTCGCCAACCCATGTCGTCATCCTCTAAACAACATGTTGATGACCTCCCATCAACTAGCCATGATACAGTTGGGAAAAAGAAAATTAGAGTCAAGTTCTCATGTATGTTATGCAAAGGGAGTCATCTAACTCACCTTTTCCCTCGTATGGGCAAATCCTCGAAATTACTAGAAGACATGACTATTTCAAAACCTCAACTTCCAGCTGCTTATCGCAAGATTACTCTCGACCCACCTGTATTTGATGGAATGATCAATCTGGTCCCTTCATCAGTTATTCTGGTCGATCATGTGGTTAATCGGGTCATGTCCTTAGCTGACCCAGTTGACAAATTGGTCGATCCCACTCTCCCGTTAGAGAGTGAAACCCAAGTGGTCGATCCATTTCCACCCATCGACCCCATTCTCCCATTGAAAAATGAAACTTAAGTGGTCGATCTGATCTCATCATCAGTTGATCCCACTCTCCCGCTAGAGAGTAAATCCAATATTTCCCACGTTTTTCTCATTGATACAGAATCTACCATGTTGGGGGGTATTCCCCCTTCTCCCATGGAAACCCCTCCACGTAATGAGGCCATTCTTTCTAATTGGGTTATGCTAATTGGAGCTCGTCTTCCCTCTCACATTCCTTTCAATATTACAGTACAATTTTGTGGTCGGGACGTTCCTCAGACATTGATAGACGAAGGTTCATCCGTTTCTATTTTTTCCTCTCTTGCTTGGAAAGATTTGGGTTATCCTCAGCTTATGTCGGTTACCCAGACTCTATTTTCTTTTAATAGAAGGACCAGACATCCTTTAGGGACCCTTCCTCAATTTTTGGTAACTTTGGGAGGGACAAATGTCTTTATTGGTGTCATGGTAGTCCAAGACCCCTTGGATTTCGATTTACTCCTTGGGTGAGATTATGTCTATGCCATGAAAGCTATTGTGTCCACTCTTTTTCATGTGATATATTTCAAACATGATGGAAGAGTGGTGACTATTGATCAACTTTCATTTGTTGGTCCTAACTTGACCATCAACCCAATGACCTCCCCAAACGGTTTTTATATGCAGACAGTATCGCCCCCACCACAGGCCAATTATGTGGCGATGTCTCCCATGCCTTCAAGTGACGATGAAAATGAGCCTCTCACTGTAAGATCAATCTCTTATGAATTATATCTGGTAGTTGACATGGTGATATCTTCGATAGGGTATTTAGATCTTGATCTCTTTACCCCCATCGCAACCCTCGACATGGTGTCCTTCCAGAGTATGTTTCTTTCATCCAATGAAGATCTCTTGGAATGCATGACCGATTTTTGTCCCTTGACATGGTGTCCTTCTAGAGAATCGTCCTCTTGGAATCCATGATCAAGAAGAGAGTCAGTGAGCACAGTTTTCTTATTTCAATCTCATTAAAAATGAAACCATCTTTGAGCATGGTTTTTTGATTTCAAGCTCATTAAAAAATGAAACCAGCTTTGAGCATGGTTTTCTGATTTCAAGCTCGTTAAAAAATGAAAATAGCTACGAGGATAGTTTTTTCGTCTCTGTGGAAACCTCATTAAAAAATGAAACAGAGGTTACGAGCATAGTTCCTTTTTCTATGTTAAGCTCATTAAAAAATGAAACAGAGGTCTGGGGATTGAACCTGGATTCGCAAGCATAGTTCTTTTTCTATGTCAAGATCGTTAAAAAATGAAATAGAATTTCCCCCTCTTCGATTGAGTCAAGTAATTCGTTATGTATAGTATTTGAAGATTATTTTCATCCTCCTATGTCATTGGACAAACTGAAGCTTGGGGGGCAATGATTTCATCCTTTGGACATCATGTTGAAGTCAGAGCTGCTAGTTTCTTAAGATGGGGGCTAAATACCAACCATCCCTGTGTTATGCGCTGGGAAGTCCAAGCATAGCTTTCTATGGTTCAAGATTGTTTAAAAATGAAACCACCTACCTCAAGCTTAGTTTCCTTTGGTTCAAGCTTGTGTAAAAATGAAACTAGGTTCAAGCATAGCTTTGGCTAGTTTTAATGTTGTGTAAAAATAAAATCTATCCCAAGCATAATTTTGTTTTGTTTTAAGATTATGTAAAAATGAAAACAATCTCGAGCTTAGTCTGTATTCGTTCTCATGCTTGTAAATCAATGAGAATGCAACCGAGCAAAGTTTTATCATTTTTTTCGACTCATAAAGGTTATACGAAAAAGGAACCTTATGGAGTATCCTTTAAGCTCTTTTTACACTCCGTAAAAACGAAAAGGTTTCTGAGCGACCTTGTTCTTTTCACGCTCGTAAAAGTATTTGAAGAAAACGTCTGATGGGAGATAGTTTATCACGTTTTCGGTCTCATTAAACTAATTTACGAAAAAGGAATTGAAAGAGTCCTCTTTAAGTGTTTTTTAGACTCTCTAAATATGAAAAACCCCTGATTTTTCTCTCTTTGGACTCGTTAAACAAACATCAAAAGACCCATATGGAACCAAACCACTCCTTCTTAGGGTTCGTTAAACATACTCCGAGGGACTCGCCTGAAGGATGATCTTACAATTCAAGCATATGTTATCATCCTCAATCTTGTATAAAAATAAAGAGGTACTCGCCAGAAATGGTGGGGGGGGGAATTTGGAAAGAAATGTGTCTAAACCTGTATTCTATGGAAGAGTCGCTTTTGAACATGACACCCTTTCACTCACTTTATGTCTAGGTTGGAAAATCCGCTTGTCTCTTGATCATACTCCTTTATTACAAATTGGTATGTGATCTTTGTTGTTGAGTCAATGTTTCCAATACAATTGTTTTGTCATCAATATGTTCAAAGAGAAGTTCAACCCAGAAATCCTTCTATTGTGTCGGCCATTTCTGGAGTCCTTAAGCCTTCTATTGCATCTTCCATGCTTGAGTCAGTCTTGAATCACTTATTATTCTGATCTACTTCAAATCTTGTTACCTATTTTGTGTCATTGATGTGGGATACATTAAGGCCCTCTTGTGACGAATCTTTTTCAATTGAATTCAAATCATTATCCAATAATTAGACTTAGAAACTAATTCGTACCTTGGAAATTGCATGCCTCAATGGCAGGTTTCCTCGCTTTCGACAGTGGGTTTTCATTATTGATCCCTTATTGGGAGATTCCGCCGAGTGTTCGACTTCATCCCATTAATTCACATTCGTTAATTGTACTAGTGTACCTTGGGATTGTTATAAGCCTAATTTGCACCCAGCCTGCATACTTGGCCTCAGGCCCTACTATTTTCCAATTTCTTGAGCCAAGCTCTTCTAAAAATCCCACTTTTTTGAGCCACACATGCCCTGGCCTTATACAGCTTGTGTATGCACATAATCATATGCCTGCAGGCCTTCTACAACCTATGTATACTAACAAAAGAACAAAAAATGGAAATTTGCAGATGAGAAACAGAGTTTCGGGAAATTGCTAAAACTGTTTGACTGCCTATGGCCCGTCATTCAACTGGATAAATACATATAAAAGAAGGGGTAGGGGTCCCATTTAGAAGAGAAGAAGAAGAGTATAGAAACTCTGCCCAAATTTACCCCCACATTCCTTCAATTTCCTGCAATTATATTGTGAGGTTGAGTAGTTGGTGCATTGTGAAGAGGAGCCCAGGACCAGGTTCGAGGAGTAGTGTCGGCCACATATTGTAAGTTTAATCTTGTGAAGATTAATACAAAAAGAAATACTTTTTTTCATCCCACCATATCATGTGTTCAATTTTTTTATTTATTTTATGATATTGTCACATCTAACCCAACAATTAGTATATAAAATGCATGTTTGCAACTCTTTTTTTGTCCATGTGCGAATGCAGGTCAGCTTTCGGAGGAGGCTTGCAGTCAAGGAGTGAGTGAAATTGAAGGGATCGACATCAAATGAAGTATTTAAGGTAGAGTTACCTAATCTTGTTTGCACCTTTGTATTGCATGAATGTGGGGTTTTGTGTTGGGAGAATAGGAAAAAGTAGAGGCCTTTAAATGGTCATTTTCTGCATGCATGATTAGAGCCCTTAAATTCTAAATCTGTAAGCGGGATTTCCCACTCACATATAAATTGGCGACTCCACTGGGGAGTCTCTAGGGTTCTTTGGGGATTTTTTATTGGGTATTTTGAAATTGGTTTTACTACCTTTTTTGAGTTTCTCCAAGAATTTTGATTGTTCAGGGGTTCTGGTGCTCAATACCAGTCTTCCCTGCTTTACTTACCAGACTATTTCTTTTCTGTTTTTGAGAGTCTTAATAGGAATACACGCCTTGTAGTGGGATATCATATGTATGCACATGCCCTGCCTTTAGTCATTCCGCGTATGTATGCATGTTGATGAAGTGCTAGCTGCGTGTCTGAGAACCCATGAAATCATTCTTAGGAAGAGGCAGTCACCCTCTCCCCTACAGAAGTGATCCTTCTCAAGGATCTTCTCGGTCCTTCTAGGTCTCTTATTGAACAGTCCATAGTCAAGTAAAAAACTTAGGATTAGCTTTGTTTCGCTATATTTTTCTTGCCTCTTTGCGTCAAAGTAAGTTTTTTTTTTACCTTTAAGGGGTGCCGTTGTTCAATACCAGTATCCTCTGCTGAAGCTTAGCTACTTCTTTTCCTTTTTTTTGAAGGATTTCAGAGGCACACGTTGTCTGCAGTGGGCCTGCCCGTGTGCACATGCAGCCTGCCCTTCTACAGCCCGTGTATGCACGCTAGTTGTTGAAGAGACAGTCACGTACCTATCCAAAAAAAAAATTGGAGGCAGTCATCCTCCTCCCTGTCAAGTTTTTACTTCACAGGGTATTTCTTGTCTGAATGTGGTCTCTGTCATAGCTGTTTAGCCTAGGTTTGGAATCTATTATGACTTTCTTTTTCATTCAAAGTCTTCTTTTGTTTCTTTGTTAGGTTTTTTTATGAGATAGGAGTCGGTCTGATCTGCCTTCTTGGTTGTCAGTATCTCCCCACGGTTAGTGGTTGGCCATAAACTTTTCTTGGCCTTGTCTTGTATTAGTTTTTTTATCGTTTTTTCTTTAGAAAAGGAGAAAGCTTCCAGCTTTAGTTTTTCTTGTGTTTTGAGGCACAACAAAAAAAAAATTAGATATTTTCTTTGTTTGGTTAAGTAGTCAAGTGTTTGCACAGATTATATGAAAAAAATCATTTTCATAAGTTCTTGGCTGATTGACTTAGGACAATAAGTAGCTCGTAGTCGAGTGAAAGCTTGTTTTCAATTTTCTGTCAAAAGATCTTAGAAAGAAATTTTGAAAAGTTGGTTAAAGTAAATTCTTTTTGAAGAAGTAGTCTTGTTTCAAGCACTTTGCATGTTCTTCTTTTCGTCACTATAAAACATCACTGGTTTCATTATCATCTCCTATGACTTTAAAAAACAACCACTAAAATAAATGTTTAAATAAAATCTTTTAGGCTTTATGTTTTGTAGGGTACACCAACAAGTCTAGGACTAGAGCCTTGATTTAGGTTGGAGAGGAAACTCTTGAAGGCTACCAAACACAAACATAAGAGTCTGAGCTAGGGAGTGTTCAAAGTCCAGTTACCGTGAAATTTTTCTGGGACCCCCCTCTAACACAGGGGATAAACACGAGGTCACGTGCGGAAAGGTAGCGGAGATAACCCCTCCAAAACCGGACCAAGCGTAGAGGGGAACACATATAGAGGGCTTGTCTTTGGATTCTGTCGTTAGCACTTGGAGCTTCGTGGGTCTCAAATCCATTCGAGGTCCTTAGTTGTCTTCTGGAACACTTTCTCTCGATACCCTGGATAGGTTTCGGGCTTGATACCCTGCACATTGCGGTCCACCTGCCTGTCGACTGTACCCGCCTGGCAATTGTTCATGAGTTGGAAACCTAATTTCCTATCATTATAGTGACTTGTACAGGTGACTGTAGGGGTATACCATGGTACCTAGGATAGACATCGGGCCACACTTTGTAGAGAATACCCGAATGGTGCTTCCGTATTCAAGTTGCACTTGCACTAGTAAGTTGCTCTAGTGTTGGTTGTTGTAACTGTTCTTCCAACTAGCTAGTGACTGCTTGTTTTATCTCATAGGAATTTTTTGATAGAGTTTGTTTATTTCTCAATTATTTAGAAATGCCTTATTGTGTCTCTGATCTTCTCACATAGTGGAGGATCAGGAGATTCACCGGTCACGAAGGCTTCTTGGCCTACCACCAGCTGATCTAGAGCCACCCCCACCACCGCTAAGGCAAAAGCTAGACCATCAATGGTCATTTGAAGAAATTGGGCCACGGGTAAATGTGTCCAACCCACCTTAGAGAGAAGAATATCTCATCCTGGAGGAGCCAACCATTACTGAACTTGGAGCACAAGCTCTTGGCCCAAACAACCCTTTGATTATGGATCTTTTGGCACCCGTTGTCATACAGGTCTATCCTTACGAGCATTTGGAAGTATCCCAAATAGAGATTGAACCAAATACTGCAACTTCTTCAGGGAATTCTCATATTCCCTCTATGACTATCACAAATGGGGGTGTTCCACCTCCTAACCAAATGTCACTAGTCTGGGCCACTATGGTCTCGATTGCCTCTACTTCGGGCAATGGTCTGCTCCCATCTTTGGCATTGATCACTACTCCGTTGTCTCAAAGTGTGAAAGGCCCTCCATTCAAATATAGAATTCCTGGATTTGATCCAAATTTTGTCCTTTTTCACTCCACTCAACCAACTCTAAGTCTAGGGGCAAGGAGTTCAAACACTCCTTTATAAGGGTCCACGAGGGGAATTCCATCTCCTTATAATTCTTTCCCTTATGGAGGGGGTCACATACCTCCTTCATTACCTACACTTGGTGGTTCTCACTAGCAATTCGTCAGGCCAAGCAAGAACTATGGTTCATATGGAGTGAGTAGTCAAGGACTTCCTTCTAATAGTCAATCGGTAGGTTTGACACCATTCTCTTTGTTCGGTGTGTTTTCTAACAATGCTTTCTTGTTAGTTGCTTTCCCCACTGGGGGAAACCCCAGTTATAGACAACCAAATCCTATGCAAGGTATTATTCCTACACAAGGGGAAAACTTAGGAATCCCTTTCCTCCAAGGACCTTGGAATCCTTGGCAAGGATCAGCTTCCTCGTCATGGATGTTGGCAGGGGGAAACCCTTTCCAAACTCATTGGAACCCTGGACAAGGTTCAACACCTATGCCCGTAGGGTTGGCAGGGGGCATCCCCTCTCAAAATCATTGGACCACAATGCAAGACCAACCTCCTTTGTCCTTCTACAGAAGTCAACCAATGATGCCTCAATAAGCGCAGAACCCATACACTAGTCCTGGACAAGGTTTTTACCAGAATCCTGGCCAGCAGCCAAACTTTTCCTAGAAACCTTGTGCCAGTCAAAATCTAGGTCCCTTTTTCCACGGTCATAATCAACATCCCAAACTACCGTTCCTGGCAACTTTGCATTTGCCTAACTTAATGAGGTTGTTGAATGACCCCATCTATCATGATCTACGTTGGCCTCATATGTCGACCAAGTTTCCTTCAGACATTCCAATGTTCGAAGCCAAACCTAATGAAGATCCAAGTGATCATGTGACTACTTTTCATCTCTGGTGCTTGTCTAACTCATTGAAATATGACTCCATCTAGTTGCGCTTGTTTCAATGCACTCTCATAGGGAGTGTTGCGAAATGGTACATTGAGATCAACCGCTCAAGATACTCTTCCTTTGACAAATTGGTGATGGCTTTCTTAAACCATTTCCAATTACTTGTGAGATACGATGTCGGCACCGAATTGTTGGCCAACTTTGAGCAGACCAAGGTGGTCCATATCTCCAATCACATCCAAGAATAGAGACACCGAAAGAGTTTGATAAAAGTACCAATCCCACCAGGATTTTTGCTGGAGTGGTTCCTTAAGTCTTTGGTACCCTAGTTATCCAAAGATGTAGTGACGTCGGGAGTATTTTCTGAAGAAGACATGATATTGAGAGCTCAACATCTTGAGCTGATTTACTCGCAATCTAACCTACTTTATGAAATCTTGTTGGATGCACCTAGGTCAATTCTTGACAAAACTAGACAGAGAGTTGGACCACATGCTGATGGTATTGTCAGTTCAACACAAGGTAATACCACTGATCCACTATCAAAACAATTGCAACAATTTTTGATACAACAGATAGTGGCCAGCTAGACCACAAGTTTGGCTGCTCCCCCTACACAAATGTCGGATGTACACAATGTACAATCGACAAACCCGAAGGCCAACCAGCAGCCTGACAGGAAGAAGAAACAACGAAAGAAGGGTAAGGGGGATATGAAACCTACCAATAATGTTGGCGAGGGAAACACTGAAATGAAGAATTCGAAGTATCTGTGTAATATGTGCATGAAAGACCACCCAACTTATCAATTCCCTCAGCTCATGGAGGCTCAAAAGTTATTGGCACAACAACAGCCTGTTGTGTTAACGAACCCATTCCAACATGGGAAAAATTTAACTCAAGCCTCAGTGAGTGTGGAAGGGGGAAATCAAGGACCTCCTCCATATTTGAGAAATCCTTCATCCACTAATGTTTACATGATGAAAGGTGATGCATACATATAAACCAGAGTGCATGATTACGGAATGCCTAGCTCCTCTGATAATCCTAGGAACGCAACAACTATCAAAGCTGAAGTAGAGAAACTTCTTAAGGTAGGTTTTATCTACCCCATTCACTTGACTCAATGGGTTTCAAACCCCATTCCAGTCGATAATAAATAGGGTATGATTCGTGTTTGTACGAACTTTCGTGATTTGAACAAGGCTTGTCCAAAGGATAATTTCCCCACACCATTTATTAACTAGATAGTCAATGAATGCGTAGGATGCAAGGCCTTTTCTTTCATGGATGGTTTTTTGAGATAAAATCAGATACAGATCAAACCCAAATACCAACACAAAACCTCTTTCATTTGTCCATGGGGTACATTTGCTTATCGAAAAATTCCTTTTGGTCTAAAAAATGATGGAGCTACCTTTCAACGGGCCATGTATTTCACTTTCCAAGATATCAAACATATAGTTGAGGCTTATCTTGATGACTTAGCATCATAATATCATAAGAGATTTGAACATCCTATGCACCTCAGTCTCATCTTTGAGTGATGTCGCTACTACCAGATTCGGTTGATTCCAAACAAGTGTAGTTTCTGCGTTACGTCAGGTCGTCTGCTAGGTTTCATAGTTTTGACAATGGGGATCATGATCGATCCTATCAAGGTTGAGGCAATAGTTCAGTTGCCTCCCTCACGCATGATCTTTCAACTTCAAAGTTTACAAGGAAAAGCAAAATTCTTACGGTGTTTCATCGCAAACTATGCCAAGATCACAAAGGGATTTGTGTGTTTACTCAAGAAGGATGTCCCTTTTCATTGGGATGAAGATGCTCAATGCTCGTTTGATGCTTTGAAAAGTTCCCTCAGGTCCGCCCCTCTGCTTCAGCCACCTAATTATAATAAAGACTTCTTATTGTAATTGGTTGCATTAGAGTCAACCATCGGCATGGTCTTGGTTTAGGAAGATGATGTGCTTTTCGAGTATGTGATCTATTATCTGAGTCGAGGCCTGATTGGACCGGAACTTAATTATTCCCACGTTGAAAACCTTGTGTTGGGAGAAGTTCATGTTGTCCAACGGTTCCTTCATTATATCTTGTTTCGCAAGACCACCATCATTGTTGTTGTGAATCCATTTCAATACGTGTTGACACAACGAGTAATTGGAAAAAAGATCATTATATGGATAGTTTTCCTCCAAGAATTTGACTTAGATTTTGTTTCGACAAAATACAAAAAGTAAATGGTCTTTGCAGAACTCATATTAGAAATTCCAGTCGAGTCAGGTGATGTTGTGCTCGAAGAGTCGCCTATTAAAGGAGACATGTTTTTGATCGCGTCTTCAGACCCCTGCTATGGAGACATACTTGTATATATCCAAACATTGAAGTGCCCCACCTTTTCTTCTCGTGATGAGCATCATCGTATACACCATCAAGCCAAGAACTATCTTATACTTGAAGATACATTGTATCGTCGAGGCATAGATTCCATCCTTCACCGATGTCTCACTCATGAATAAGAAGAAATCATCCTTAATGATTGCCACATTGGAGCATGTGGCAGTCATATGTTTGGGTTGGCAACAACCCAAAATATCTTACACACCGATTACTTCTGGTCGACATTAATCAAATATTGTGTTGAATCGGTCAAGAAGTGCCACCCGTGTCAAATATTCTCTCGGAATATGAGGGCACACCTTGCTCCTATGTTTCCCGTCATTACCGTTGGTCCTTTCACCAAGTGGGGGATTGATTACACTACATGAAACCCCACTTCAGTAAGGGGGCACCATTATATCATCATAGCAGTAGACTACTTTACAAATTGGGTTGAAGCTATGCCAACTTTCAAGGATGATGGAGAGACAACAACTCTCTTTTTGTTCAACCAGATTATAGAAAGGTTCAATGTCCCGAGAGATATTGTCACTGACCATGGTAGTCACTTCCAGAATAAAATGATGACTGAGTTAACATCAAATCTTGGGTTGAGGCAAGAACATTCCTCACCTTACTACCCTCAAGAAAATGGTCAGGTGGAAGCTATGAATAAATCCCTCAAGACTATTTTACAGCGAACGATCAATTCGAACAAGTCAAATTAGCATTTGATGTTGTACTCTACATTATGGGCCTACCGAACGTATGTTAAGACTGCAACCAATTTCTCACCTTTTCAAATTGTTTACAGACTGGAAGCAATTTTACCCATAGAATGTTAGATCCCCTCTTTAAAATTGTTAGTACAGTTATTGCCAGACACTTCACCGCTTGAAGAGCGTTTATTACATCTCGAACAACTTGATGAGCAGAGTCGAGATGTAGCCTTGGCCAACAAGGCTCACAAATAAAAATTTAAGTGTCAGAATGATCGATCCGTTCACCCTTGGATTTTTTCTGAAGGTGACGTTTTCCTAGTCTATGAACAAGATAAGGATCCCCTAGGGGTAGGCAAGTTCAAAACCATGTGGTTTGGATCATTCATTGTTAAAGAGGTTCTTAAAAAAGGGGCTTATCGTCTGGTTGACTTTGAGGAAAACGCTTTGGCTGAGCCTAGAAATGGGCTCTACCTCAAGAAGAATTACTCGTAGGTGGGTCACCTTCAGTGACTTCTTGTAATATATGTATAGTCTATGTACATTTGTTTTTCTTACTTTTTGTCTTTTGCGCTTATTCAAGTGTTGTTTTTAATGACATTCTTTTCACTGTGGCAGATGTCAAGTGAATCAGAGGTGTCTGTGGGGTTTTCGGATGGTGCTAGTCGACACACTTGGAGGCTTGCTTCCGTAGCTTGGGTGATTTTTACACCTCAAGGCCAGTTTCTATCCTCAGGAGGTATCTGTTTAGGTAATGCTACAAATGATTTTTTCGAATACAACGTAGTCATAGAGTTTCTTCTTGACACTTTATCGCATGGTATCTCTCACCTCCGGGTCTACTTAGATTCTCAACTAGTTGTGTCTCAATTAAATGGTGGTTAATGCATTTACGACCCTACCCTACACTAACGGTTCCTTAGGGTACATTTCTTAGAACGAAGTTTTGATTACATTACTTACATTCATGTTCCTAGGAGATTAGATCACATCACTAATACGCTAGCTAATCATATATTAGATTGGCATTTTGCACACATGTAAAGACAAAAAACACACATGCACATGTAAATACATTTGTAACATAATCCATAAATCCTAAAAGACAAAAAGAGCCATATATATATATATGTGTGTGTGTGTGTGTGTGTCGAAAAATGTATCAGAGTATAGTGTGGGCGCAAACGCCTCAAAAATATACATAGTAGGAGTCACGGGGCTTATGCCCTCAAAAATGTACAAAAGTTCTCATGTCACATAAACAATCCAACCTAGCTAAGGATGAGGCATGTTGGCCTAGCCGTAGTGTACAACAACATTTTCCAAACGCCGAAAAAGTTGGACCCAAGTTCGTGGCACCCCAACTACGTGAGGTTGCATAGAGGGTGGTAGATCCTCAATCTCTACCATAGGCACAACACGAGTAAGAGAGGTAAGGTTCCACTCTACCTGCCTCAAAACCCTCTCAGCCTCCCCAGGTTCAGGCCCTTCTACTGCTCATATCGGTTCCACGTCTCTGGTTGCTCTCGCCTTTGGAAGAGGACGTCGTCTAGTCCTCACAAAATCATCCAGACGCACTGGTCCCACATCTATGCATAACAAAAAAATCATTGTCAGATACTCTGGTACACAAAATAAAAATAAAAAATGATGTATATAAAAGCAAATAAAAATTAAAAACTATGAAAATTAAAAACTTACCCAACTCTCCTCGCACTGCTACAGGAGGAACAACCATATCCAGGTCTTTGGAAAAATCAATGCCATCATATGGATAGTCTTCTATCATTTTAATCTGGCGAGACCACTAGTCAAATAACTTGTTATCAAAGGCCTCCACGATTCTTCCACCACCCTGTCGCGGAAACAGTGTCGCCCATATACATACAGCTAGGAATGTAGCTTTGTTCCCTCATACTATCTATCAAGGGATAATACTGGGCACCCTCTTGAGGAAGAATGCACAAAGTATGGTCCCAAACCCAATTTTTTTGTGCCTCCGCATGGGGCACTCAGTCAACTGCCTTTTCATGCAGTCAAGTAATGTCGTGCTCCAATCAAACACGTGTGCATTCAAACACTGCATCGCACAATGCATGTGTGCCTAGGATTCTTGGTAAAGTGCAGCGGATCCAGTGATCTGCCTAATCAGCAGTACTATCACTTTCAGTGATAAGTTAGAGACCTTGTTGATCGACACCTGTGTGCCCACTTTGTGAGTCCCTGCCTCATAATGGAGCCCAATTATCTCTGCTATGTTATGAGGCCCTGAAGGAAATGTGCGGAAGTTAACTGGTTCCCCTCTCCTTAAGAGGCCAGTCAAGAAGTATATGTCCTTTGTCATTGGAGTCAATCACTAAAATTCAAGCATGAAGGCCTCTACATCCGAGTGCCAATAATATATCAAGGCGTTCAGTAGCCTCGGTTGTGCTCGCATGATTGGACACTGGTAGAATTTTAATAGCCTGCATTGAGTCAATGCAATAGTCACACCAGGGTCCTCATCGACCAAAATTTCAATGTCTTCATGCTCTCTTTCCCTCCAGTGAACATACATTCTGCAAGTACCAGTTCAGGAGGGCAATTAGATCTTGCTTTTTAATTTTTTCACAAAATTGGGGGTATACACGGGCTGTAGTGGTGACAGTCGCATATGAATGCGTGAAGTAATTATTCTGTACATGTGCATATGTGTGCTATCCCAAGACAACCCGTGTATTCCTAGGGCCGACCCTTTTTAAAGTTCGATGCCCCCCCAAAAAATGAAATAAAATGCATAAAATAAAAATTGAAAGGCAAGAGGAGTGAATTTGTACTTACGTGGTCCAATCGGAAGTTCGTTTCATCCACAGAAGCTCCTGAAATCAACACTTTTATCAAAGGGGTGTTTTTGGCTCCAGAGTCAATTTCCCAAATTAGCAATGGTGATAATGAGCTGCTAGCTTCTATTTATAGACTTTTTGGCCCCTTTTTTGTCATTTTTTAGACCCCCTTGTTATTTTTTCTAAACTGAAAATCATTTAGTATGGTTCAGGAGTTTCTTTGGGAAGGTTATGATAGAGGTCACGTATCGGAAACCTTTTGGGAGATTTGGGTCACTTTTGAAGGTCCTTTGGTAAAAATATTATTTTTTCAACTTGAGCATTTAAGTTAGGATTCCACCTCCACTTTTTGTATCTCGTTGTCTTTATCACTTTTCCATAGGATCGAACCTACCGAGTTGTGACACAGAACCATCTTTGTTTCTTTAGAAGTGTCGTAATGTCATGGTAGAGCCTTCCCCTTCATGGATGCCCTAGCTAGATCCTGCTTTCATTTTTGGCATCCATGGTGTTGGTAATGACTATAGGCTTGGGAGACCCTATTAGTATTGTCCTAATTACGATTTTGAGCCTCATCTTCATGATTTTTTATAACTCTTGACCTAACCCTCGGGAATCCCAAAATTTTAAATGAGTCTTCTTTTAAGCCCTTTTCATACCCTTTAAATATGAAAATATTGTCGAGTGATATTGTTGTCTTTCACGCTCGTTAAACTGAAATTTGAAGGCACGTCTGTCTAGCGGTAGTTTACCCCTTTTTCAGTCTAGATGGTCAACTGTACGAACAAAGGTATACTCTAGGAGCTTCATTTCTCTAGAAGAGTATCCTCGGGTATAATTTTAACCCTTTTTCAAGCCTGAGGGACTAAAGTTCCGAAAAAGGAACCCCCACAGAGTCCATAGTTAAGCTCTTTTCAGACTCCCTAAAATTGAAAAGATCGTCGAGTGACCTTGTTCCTTCACACTCGCTAAAATGGTCTAGAAGAACATCCTATACAGAATCCATAGTTAAGCTCTTTTCAGACTCCTTAAAAATGAAAAGATTGTCGAGTGATCTTGTCTTTGTCACACTCATTAAAATGATTTTGAATAAACATCTTTTCGGTGCTAGTTTACCCCTTTTTTGAACCAACTAGACTACCTTCAAAAAAGGTACCCCAATAGAGTCTCCTTTTACACTTTTTTAGACTCTCTAAATATGAAAAACCACCGAGATTACCTTCTCTGGGCTCGCTAAAATTACATCGAAGGGAGTTACCATTGTGTGTCTTATTAATCACATTTTCATACCTACGTCTTTTCCCTAATGTCGGCTCCATGTTTCTCTCAACTGAACCATATGAAGCATGACTTATACACAAGCCCTGTAGCACTTTGCCTCTACGTCTTGACACCTTTGGCCCTTGGAGGATTTTTCCCGAGTGTCCTTTTTCCTACATATGTCCCTTTTCCCTAAGTATCCCTGTGTTATGTGCACTTCGAACTAGTATGTTTGTGATGCTTGATCCTCCTTTGTAACATAGCATTCTTTTATTCTTTTTTCAAAAGATTTCCAAAATTATTGAAAAAATAAAAAAAAAATCAAATATACCCCAAAAAGAGGAAGGGAAAAGTATTTTTCTTTTTTTGTTGGAAACACAATGAGTCGCCCTTGGACAAATCACATCTTTCCATTTGTTCGCCAAAGATCTAGGATATAGTATGAACTTAGGAAGATGTTCTCATAGAGTTGTGTCCTCCTTCATTTGGTTATTCTTCCAAACATATGGAGAGTTGGTGTTGCCTCTTGCATCGTCAACTTATGTCAATATCATGCTGCCTAAGTCTCATAATTTGTCGTGCTACTATCCAAGGGAATTTTTTACCAATCTCGTGTCGGCCTTTCTGTAGTTTGTCTCTTGTCCTCATGCCTGGCCATTCTAAAACACCAATCAAAATCCTTGTTCAAAATAAATGAAGTTCTCTTCCTGTTACACATTATTTTCGTCATCCCTATGATCGTTAATGATGTAAACTTATCTATTGCCTTTAGAGGGGTCACAGTGGCCTAAGTTCCTGAAGAGAGAAGGAAGAAGAACTTTTCCTGAGAAAAGA